>CAUYUJ010000208.1:55207-116855 GCA_963575745.1 Prorocentrum cordatum
TATCATAGCTTAGCATAGCTTAGCATATATCAGCATACCAGAACATAGCATAGCGCAGCATAGCATAGCATACCACATCATAGCATAGCATCGCCTAGCGCAGCACCGCATAGCATAGCATATCATAGCAACGAATGTTGCTTTCCTAGGGACTCCAATTTCTAGGTCGGGTCGCACTGGTGTAGTTGTAATATATACACCCTTCCCAGTGTGGCCTGCGTGGTGCTGGGCGCCCGCCTTGTCGAGCTTGTTCTCTGGTCTTTCAGTCTCGCGCTCCCGGGCGGTCGACGCAGTTGGCAATGGCCGCCACCGCCTCGCCAAGGTTAAGCCGTCCTCGTGCGTTTGACGTGAAGTCAGGGGAGCGCGTCGTTGTACCTCAGGTGGACGTGTTCAGCGCCGGCTTCACCTGCACCACGCAGTCGAATTTGAACAGCAAAACGCGCGGGCAGAGACTCTCCCCGGTGCAAACGGGGGAGGGGGATACGGGACTTGCGCGGCGCATGCCGGCCGATTACATTCAGAAGGCGCGTCCTCCGATTGTCATTCTCGAGAACCTCACAGCGCTCATGAACGAGGCGGAGCCTGGTGTTTGCGCAGACTCGGTGGCGATATGCGAGTTCCTGCGGTCCTGTGGGTACTCCGCCCGCGCCGCGACCTCGGGGGTGGTGCGCGCGCGCGATGTGGGATCGTCGTTCCCGCCGTCAGGATCGCAGTGGCCCGCGCTGAAGAGCAGGGGGGGGGGGGAGTGCGCTGGGCGCGATGAAGAGCTGCAGCTTCAGGGGGAGGCGGAGGACGAGAAGGAGGAGCAGCATGGGCGGACAAGGAAGGAGGGCGAGTCAGAAGGAAGGGGACATGCGACCCATGAGCTGATCTTGATTTCGGGGGGGGGGGGGGGGGGGGCAGATCTCGAGGGCGTCGCGACCCCTTGCCTATCAGGTCGCCCCTGTGCAATGTATCCGCCCTTGCCTGCGCCATTTCTGCCCCTACCTGGCTGCCCGCCCACCGCTCCGGCGTCTCATCGTCTCTCCCCTTCGTCTTGCGATTTGCCTTGCCGTTTCCAAACCCTCCATCGCTCCCCCCCCCCCATCCGCGTGTCGAGCGCTGAGGCCATGCGCGTCAGAGCGCAGGAGTATGGCTCCGCGTTGGCCCGCATCCGCATGGCCGTGGTTGCGTTGCTCGACGATCCTGTGTGAGTTGGCATGTCTGTGGTTGCATCTGCATTGCCTGCGCTGAAGGTCGCCCAGTTGCCAATCGAGGCGTTCTTAGCGTGGGAGGACGCGCCTTTATTCGACGGTGTCGAGCCCCCGAAACTCAAGAGGCTCAAGGGCACCAGCGAGGTGCACATGGAGTACTACAACGACGCCGGGCTCCAGTACCCGCCCGAGATTCAGCGCTACGACGACGAGCTCCAGGTTATCCTGAGCCCGCTGACCAACGCGCAGATCGAGGTGCCCCTGGCGGCGCCTTAAATTGCACATCCCGTTGCGGGTGATGAGGGGGGCGATGGGTCAGGAGGAGGCGAATGAGGAGCAGGGGTAGAACGCGTCGGAGGATGAAAGGGGAGGAGAATGCTGAAGGGGAGTCGTATGAGGAGCACGAGAGGGGACGGCGAGGATGAGGTGGACAGGGAGGAGCAACCTCTTCGGGTGGGTGTTTTGGAGACAGCTGGGCTGATGTCAGCAGGGGTTAAACATAGCATATTACACGCGCGCCCATGTATATCGATCACAGGTGGTGATCTACGGCGAGGAGTGCGACCCATGGCCCGCTCAGGCGGGACAGGCGCAGTGGGCGGACATCAACCTGAGTTTGCGCTTCAGCTTGGGGCCCGACGGAGGGGGGTCTGTGTTCAAAGACAGCATGCCCACGCTTACGACGAAGAGCGTGCTCATGATGAGGATCATGAAATCGGACGGGTCGCGCCACTGGAGGCGCTGTTCCTCTTCTTTGTGATTGTAGCAACCATTTCGTTCATAGTCTGATGCTGATCGTCCTCGTCCTGATTGTAGCACCCCTTTCGTCGGGATCGTCTTAGTTCAAGTGTCAGGCCCCTCGTCCTGGCTGTAGCCCCCCTGTCGTTCATGCTGTGATGTGCCGTTGCCAAGTCATCTGATCTCCGTTCAGTGAGACACCTGC
Organism: Prorocentrum cordatum; assembly: GCA_963575745.1. NCBI lineage: Eukaryota > Dinophyceae > Prorocentrales > Prorocentraceae > Prorocentrum > Prorocentrum cordatum. Next base: position 57,344 of record CAUYUJ010000208.1, read on the forward strand.
CTTTTCATTTCACTTCCGCCCCTACCCCCTCTTGCGGCGCGTCCTGCCCCTGCCATCCCGCCCCCCATCTCTCGTGCATTGCGTCGTCCTGCGAAGTGTCGTCCAGTGTCGCCCGTGCAGCCTGAGGCTCATCACGGGCGAGCTGCTCCTGAGGCTGATCGGCTTCTTTGGCGCTGGCTCCACGGACGATGCCACCGCGAGGCCTCTTGTCGGCAACGCGTGCAGTGGCTTCCCGTTCGCGGCTGTGGCCCTTGCCGCGTTCGCGGGATTCGGGCGGCGTCGTTGAGGCGTTGTCGCGAATGGCCGCAGATGGCTGTCATCGGACGGGGGGGGCGGATGAGGATAGATTCACAGGCGGGAGGAGACCGAATGAGGATGAGGATGGAGGTACAGGATGGTGACTGTAGGGAGAGTTGCGGAGGATGGGGAAGGGGGGTGGGGTGACCGGGGGAGGGAGCGGGGTGCGGGTGGAGGTTGAGGACGAGGAGGGGGAGGTCATCACTGCGGCACAGGCACGTCTTGCTGCGATTTTCCCGCTGCGTCGCGCTGGGATGACCCAGGTCCTGGCCTCGTCGCGGGTGCGCATGGCTGGATTCCGCCAGCCGCTCCCCCCTCCAGTGAAGCGAGCGCAGCTTCGCTTCGAGCGCGGGTTGGCCTGGGGGGGGGGGGGTAGGGCTCTGGCGCGCGCCATAGTGTTTGGCAAGCGTCGGATACATCTGTTCGTGATCGGCATCGCCCGTCGTCGGCAGGTCCCATCTTAGTTTTGTCACGCGTCGTCGAGTCGCCCTGCCACCCATGGCGCGGTATTCGGTTAGCCAGTCCGAGAGCCCAAGCCCCCGCCGCCTCTCGTGCAGCTCGCCCAGCCCGCCCGACTGCAACTCCCCGCCTACCAACCCAATTGAACGAGCCAGGATCTCGACTCACACCCGACGTGAGGACCTAGTAGCACCCACCTCGAATGCACCCTCTAGCCCAAGCTTTCCCGGGGTCCGTGGTTTCATAGATGGCGGGCGACCTCGACCCCCGCCCCCGCCCCTGCATCCGTTTCCCAGGGGGGGTCGTCAATGCTGAGCACCGTTTGCAGCTCGACTGCTCGAGTGCCTGGAGATCGCCACCAGCCCCCCCCCCCCCCCCCCGAACGACCCGCTCCACTGCGGCCGCAATGAGCGACAATGGAGCTAACGTGCCCAACGTTGAGGAGCCGCCCGACCTTGTGCATGGCCGCGGTGACCCTTCGAGAGCCCGATTCGGACGCTGGGGCCCAGATAACATTGACAAGGAGATGACTTTGCAGACCTTCGAGCAAGGCACGATTGAGGTCACGCGTCCTTCTCCGTCGTCGTATCCTCGCGTCGTCGTCTTCGTCGTGTCCTCGCCCCCGTGACGAGGTCATGCTGGACGGTCGGGTCTGCGGGTTGTGCGCGCGGAAGGACACCGAGTTGGACCACGTGTTTACCGACGAGTGCATGCAATGGGGGATCAAGCCGATGAGCTCCAGGAGCAGGGGTAACTTCTGCTCTTACTGTATTCGTACGCACGCAGGCACTGCGGGTAAAACTAGAGATGGCATGACATTGGCTAACCTCCGCTTCCTCGACAACCCCCCTTCCCCCTCCTCCGCTTTGCCCTCCTCCTCTCCCCGTTCCGCTCAATTCTTCCGTTTTAATCTGCCTGTTGGTTCTCTTACCCCAAGCCCGATCGTGCACGTGCTCGTTCATGCACCGCAGCCGCGCCCCCGCGCCCAGCGGGGTGCCACTTCTGACCTGGCGACCCGCATTGGGCCGCAGTTCAGATTGGGCGGGGGCAGCACGGGGGAGGGGGGGGCCTCGACCCTCGATCCTTTCGGGTTGAGAGCCGCCCCCGTGCCCTTCCCCAGGGGCCGCCCCGTGGAGGCTGGACATGGCTCCCTGGGTTTCCGAGCGGATATGGCCGCCCCGTCGCGCGGTCACTCCGCGGCGCGCTCGAGCGCCACGGAGCCAGCGCGGCGGGGCGACCACGGCCGCCCAGAAGCCCCCCTCCCCCGGGAGCCTCTCGCCGAGGAGCTCCCGGAGGAAGGCGCAGCTGCGCCTCGTCGACGCGGCCTTCGCGCGCCGCGTCGCGGGGAGCGCGCTCGCCGAGCAACGAGCTATTCCTCGCGCGTCGCGTCGAGCTGGGTTCTTCGCGCGCGCACGCGTCGCATCGCACATGCATCGGCCTTCGCGCGCCGCGTCGCGGGCAGCGATCTCGCCCAGCAGCGAATTATTCCGCGCGCCTCGCGTCGAGCTGGTTTATGCATCGCCAAGGCGTCGGTAAGTTTTTGCGGGGGTGGGGGTGGGGGGGTGGGGCTACTCGTTGTGGCGCCGCGCGTGCGCGCATCGCATCGCTCTTGCATCGGCCTCCGCGCGCCGTGGCGCGCGGCCGCATCGCCGTTGCAGCCGCGTCCCAGGTGTCTTTGCGCGGCCGCGTCGTCGTCGTTCTGAAAATTATTCACTGCGTGAATGTCTAGGCGCAAGAGCTTTCGAACCCCATCTTAGGATATGGGGAATAACTTACGTGTGTGTCTGAGTGATGGGTGTGGTGTTATGTCTTGTTATGTGTCCTTCCGGCGCGGTCCGCCAATAACAAGAACCCCATCTTTGGATATGGGGAATAACAATTATTCACTGCGTGGAGCTCCCCATATGTGCATCTACTCGCATGGGCCTGTCCGCCGTGAATGTCCAGGCGCAAGAGCTTTCGAATATTAACGGGCTTCAGTTGTGACGGTCTGGACATCAATCTAACTGCGAATGAATTGGAGTGTGAATGAGCCTCTCGCCGAGAAGCTCCCGGAGGAAGGCGCAGCTGCGCCTCGTCGACGCGGCCTTCGCGCGCCGCGTCGCGGGGAGCGCGCTCGCCGAGCAACGAATTATTCCTCGAGTATCGCGTCGAGCTGGGTTCTTCGCGCGCGCACGCGTCGCATCGCCCATGCATCGGCCTTCGCGCGCCGCGTCGCGGGCCGCGATCTCGCCCCGCAACGAATTATTCCGCGCGCCTCGCGTCGATCTGGTTTATGCATCGCCAAGGCGTCGGTAAGTTTCTGCGGGGGTGGTGGGGCTACTCGTTGTGGCGCCGCGCGTGCGCGCATCGCATCGCTCTTGCATCGGCCTCCGCGCGCCGTGCCGCGGTGCTAAGGCTCGGCCGAGCGCAGGCGACGCGGGGGGGGGACCACGCCCCCGCCCGCCCCCTGCGGTGCTCTCCCAGCCCCGCCCAGCGCGTGCGCGCTGGGCATGGCGGCCAGGGAAGCATCCGGCGGGTGGCGCGGGGGGGCGTCGCTTCCTCCCGCTTCGCGCGCGCCCGGGCGAACGCGAGAGGGCGACGCATGGGCGAGGGCGGAGGGCTCGACCAAGCGCCAGCGACGGCGAGTGAAGACAACGCCCCCCGCAACCCCCCTGGCGCTCTCCCAGCCCTGTCCCGCGCGATCCCGCGCGCGCTGGGCATGGAGGCCAGGAAGGCGTCTGGGGAGGTGGCGCGAGGGCGTCGCCTCCCTTCGCCGCGCGAGCGCTTGGGCGAGCAGAAGAGGGGATCGATTACGATGATGCACTTTTTGGGTTCCCCCAGGATACCGAGCCCATCCTGGCCTAAAGTCCCGCCTCCGACGCCCAGTAGTGCCGGGTGGGCGCCACCGGGGCCCACGCGCCGGCCGCGTCGTCCCAGCCCAGCGCCAAGCCGGGCTCTGGTGGCGACGCCGGGCGCCCCTCGGCCGGCTCGGGCGCAGGGCAGTCGGCGACCAAGGGCGATGGCGGTGGCGACGCGGCGCCGCTGCAGCCGCCGTCTGAGTCGCTGCCCGCGCTGGCCACGGCGGCGTCGGGCGCGGGCGGCTCCGTGGCGTCGATTACCAGGGGCCACCCGACGGAGTTCAGCGCCTTCGCGGGGTCGACGCTCTCTTCGTCCGAGGACCAGACCAGACTGCCGCCCAAGGCGGGATCCACGCTCTCCGAGTGCGCGTCGGAGCTCCAGTCCGAGAAGCAACCCAGAGCGGGGTCCACGCTGTCCGAGCGCGCGTCGGAACAGCAGGCAGAATCGGTGTCCAGGCCGCCGCCGCCCGATGCCGCGTCCTCTTCGGGGCGCCCACTGTCCTCCTCCGAGGCCTCTGACTCCGCGCCCACATCGTCTTCGCTGGCGTCGGAGTCGCTGAGGAAGCCTGGGCAGGTCTGCTCCGCGCTGGGGTCCCCGCCGACGGGCAGCCAGTCCGTCGCGCGGATGCGCCCCAGCAAGAAGACCGAGTCTCGCGTTCGAAACCGCGACAGCGCGACGTACGCGTAGCCTCGGTCCGGCCGCTTCCTTGGGGGGGGGGGGGGGGGGTCGACCGTGGGCCTGAGCGACCAGGGGTCGAGGACCGACGCGCTTGGTCTAAGCGGCGGCGGACGCGGGCCGCCGCGCCGATCCTGGGCCCTGGACAGGCATGCCCGCGTCGCCTGCCCGCGGTTGGCGCCCTCCGCGTCCTGTCGAAGCAGATGGCGCCCATGTCCAGCGTGCTGCCCTGGGAGCGGCGGATCGTCATCGCCTAGCCGTACGTGCACGGCATGAACTTCTGCCCGTCCGCGAATACGTAGTGGACGAGCAGCCGCGTGTTCTCCGTGGTGCGGAGCACGAGCACGGGCGGCTGGACCGAGAGGACCTCCTCGACGTGGCCGAGGCATCCGTTCACGAAGCCCCGGTCCTTGTCGATGTTGCGTGTCAGCCGCAAGCGCATGCCCTTCCGGAAGATCATGCGGCCCCCGCCGGCGCCAGGGTCGCCGGGCACGCCGTGGGCGCCCAGCTCCTCCTCGTCGATGCCGAACTCCATCCGGAGGCGAAGGAGATTCAGGGCGCGCGCCGCGGCGTTCGTGACGGTCAGGAACGTGAAGTGCTTGCCCGCGCGGTCCTTCTCCATGGCCATCGCGTGCTGGACGGCCTGGGCCCCGCCCCGGCGCAGGCGGCGGCCCTGGAAGAAGTGCGCAAGCATGCCCCGCGTCGGCTGGCGCTCCCGCGCGTAGGACAAGAAGTCGGGCATCGGCGCGTCAGTGCATCGGGCGAAGGGGTGCTGCTGCAGTTCCACGTGCCGCATATTCCCCTGCCGGGCCTGCGCGAGGAGCGAGCTCTGCATGACCGAGGCGCCGTGGATGGGCTGCAGCTGGTGGAAGTCCCCGACGAAGACCACGAAGGGCCCGGGGCTCAGCTCGCGCAGCGCCGTCCGCATCTCCCGCCACACGCGGTCCTCCGGCTGCGAGCATTCGTCGAACACCAGGAGGTCGAAGTGCCGCAGCCTGCCGGGTGGGACGTATTGCGCGTCGGCCTTCCGCGTGATCTTGAAGCTGCTGTGGATCGTCCCCGCAACAATGTCAAGGCCGGGCGGGAGCTGCTGCCGGTACACGCTCACCAGCGCGCCGATGGGGCAAGCGATCAGGACCCGGCAGCCCGTCGACGCGGCGTCGATGGCGCACTGCAGCACCACGGACGTCTTGCCGGTCCCAGGCCCGCCGGTGACCAGCAGGAAGCGCGACATCGGCGCTACGTTGGCGTCCGCCACCTCGACGCCAGCCCTCACCGCGTCGAGGACCTGGTTCTGCTCGGGGGACCAGATGAGCTTCTCCACCCGGCGCTCCTTCCTGAGGTCCCACGCCGCCACGGCTCTCCGGCGCGCGTCCACGTCCTCCACGGCGTCGATCCGGCGGATCAGGAGCCGACAGGCGCGCAGCCTCGCCACGAACGTGCGGATGCGAGCGGTCTTGAGGCCGCGCAGCACCATGTCCTTGACCACTTCCTGCAGCAACCCCGGGTTTGCCGCGTCGTCGTTGTCGAAGTTGTCCTGCGCCGCCACCAGGGCCGCCTTGAGGCGCCGCGTGCCGGCCGCTGCGTCGTCCGCGGGCCACAGGGCTTTCGCAGGCAGAACGGGCACGCCCTCGCTCATGGCAGCCCGTAGCGCGTCCGAGTCGGCCGCGCGCGGGAGGAACATCGCGCACCAGGCGCCGACGAAGTTGTCCAGGAGTTCGAACGGGAATCGCACGGCCAGCGCCTGCATAGACTTGTCGGCGCCCCTGCCCCGGCGCGGCTGCGACGGCGCCGCGCGCCCATTGTGAATCTTCCGCTCCCTGGCCCACTGGATGTATGAGAGCTCCTGGCTGGGCCGCGCGTCGCCGATGGCCAGGGCCACTTCCTCGCGGAGGTCGCGCTCCAAGTACGCCCTGTGCAACAGGTCGCCGTCGTTTACGCGCGACGCGTCTGGTGCCGTCCTGTCGCGCGGGAGCGGCGCGTACAGGTGCCTCCCGCGGTAGCTGGCAAGCATGAGTGGCTTCGTGGCGAACTCCACCGTCATCTCAGGCTCCAGAGGGGCCTTCTTGCAGAGCAAGCGATAGGTCTGCCGCCAGGCGCCGCAGTGCTCCGCCTCGCTCTCGCGCGATTGGAATTGCAGGGCGTCCGAGCCCTTCATCTCGTAGCTTGTGACATAGTTCAAGAAGTTGTGGTGGCCATTGTTGCACTGCGCGTCCGCGGATCCAGTGAAGAGTTTCTCCAGGAAGCGCAGCGGGCGAGGGTCCTCGGGCACAATGCCAGGGTCCGTGCCCCCCGGGGGGCGCCCGGCCATGCTGGGAGCGTACCCGAAGATGTTCGCCTTTGTATCGAACTCGACCCACGCCAGCACGTGCACGCGCAGCGTGCCCCGCCCCTGGAACTCGATGCGGAGAACGTATTGGAAGACGCGCTCGAAGCCGCACTCGGACGGGCTCGCGAGAACGACCTTTTCAAACAGCGTCGTGATGGTGTGGCACAAGTGCAGCGTCAGGGCGGGCTGCAGCTCAGTCAAGTCAGAGGCCTCGCGCACGCGCGCAAACATACCGTCGTGTAGCAAAGCCTTCCACTCGGCTGGGGCAATCGTCATGAAGACGTTCGGGAGCCCACGCTTCCACTCGGACTCCACGTCGCGGGCAGCTCCCGGCCCTTGAAACGAGGCCACGTACTCCGGGTGCTCCGCCATCTGCCTGCAGACGTCCTCCAACTTCTCCCGCTCCCACTGCCAGAAGCCCGAGAAGTTCTGCATCTCCCTGGCCGGCTCGTCCGGGGCAATGCGCTGCTGCTTGGCAATCGCGACCAGGGAGGACAGCTGCCGCGCCAGCGCGATATCGTAGAGCAGCGCGAACAGAGGGAAGTCCGTCTGGTAGGCCACGCACCGGCTGCACAGCTTCCGCATGAAGCTCGCCTTGATGCTCGGCTTCCCGTTCTCTGCGGCGAGGTTCAGGGCGCGCAGGCGCGGGCGCAGATCGGAATCGCCAAAGGCGGACGTCGGGTACAGGACGGGCCGAGCCGCCGCCTCGACCCCGGGCATCCGGAGGAGGAGCTCCGCGGTGTAGATCCAGCGCGCCCCCTCGCCCGCTTCCTGCAGGGCTGCGAGCTTCTGCAGGTGCATCTCGTAGTAGCGCCGGTAGGCGTCCGAGTGCTCCATGAGCCGCGCGAAGGCTGCCCGCGCTCGCGGGGTGGGCAGGCCCGCCTGGACATCGCGCGCGCGCGCCACCGGGCCCGGACCACGCTGGTCTTCTTCTTGCAGGCCGTCGGCGCGCGGCCGCCCCGCACAGAGGTGTAGTCGCACTGCAAGTTAATGATAGGCAGCGACGCGGCCTCCTCCTCCGTCAGCTCAAAAACGCATCGCTGGGCCGCTCCCTCGTCGCCCGCCGCCGCGCGGAACGTCCCGGCTCTCGCGTCGTAGACGGGCCAGTCGCTCGCGGCCGGCGTCACGTAGTACTTCGCGTTGCCGGAGCGAGGCTGCGCCGCGGCGGCCCTGCAGCTGGCGCACGCGCCGCAGTGCACCACGCGGCCGGACTCGCTGGCGCCCGGGGGCGTCGACGGGCTTGCCCCAGTGCCAAACGCCGCTGCACTGCGTGCACGCGACCCATTCCGCCCCGGCCACCGCCGCTGCCCACTCACCGGCGTCCACGCACGCAGACCGAGGTGCCAGGCGCCGGGGGGCGGCGCGCTCCATCGCCGACGGCGGCAGGTCGCGCCCGCCGGGGCAGGCCGCGGCGGCGGTCTCGACAGAGAGCCCGTGGCCGCCCACGGCCCAGTCGCGCTGCGGCGGCCGCAACGAGGGCAGAACGTCCAGGACCCGAGTGCCATCCAGCGCCGGCCTCGGCGAATGCCGTCGGGCGCCTCAGCATCCTCCGCGGGGCCTCCGCTCAGCTCCTCCACCGGCCTCGGCGGGCGTCCAGCGCCCACAGCGAAGCAGCGGTTCGATTCGGTCAGCCAAGTCGAGGCGGCGTCGGCGCGGCGCGCCCGACGCGGTGCCCGCGATCGCCATCGGCGCGGCCCCCTCGGCATTGCACTGGAGGCGCAACTCCCGCGCCCGGCGCGCGCTCAAGCCGAAGTCCCTCCTCAGATCGCTCGGGCCAGCTCCGTCCCGTACCGCTTCGGCGACGCGTGCGTGGTCAGCAGCGCTGAGCGTGGCCCTGGTCGCGCCGGCTCGCACCGCTTGGGCGACGCGCGCGGTCAGTCGGTCTGGGGTCAGTGGCGCGGCGCACTGTGGTGAGCGAACAGCCGAGGCACGAATGCTGTCTCGCGGGCACAGCAGCGAGGACGCGATGCGCGTGCGTCCGCGCGCCCCGCAGCGAGCGCGTGAGGTTGCGAGGGGCGCTTCGCCGCGAGGCGACGACACGCGAAACGCGAGAAAGATGGAGCCGCGGTTTTGTCGGATGCGCCGCGGCTAGGTCGCCGCGGAGGGAGCGCACGCGAGCGTTCACCGCGGCACCGGCCAGCCTTGCCGCGCACAGGAACAGTCATGCGTGGCGGCTAGGCCGCCGCGGAGGGAGCGCGCGCGACCCGTCCGCGGCGCCGACCAGCCTTGCCGCTCGCAGGTTCCATAATTGTTTGCGGCAGGCGGGGCGCCCATCTTCCTGTGGGCGCGTTTCGCCTGCCGTTTCGGGCCCTGGCCCCGCGGCGTTTCGCTCTGGCCCCGTGTCCCTGGCCCTTTCTCTCTCGCCCTTCTGTCCTTCGGTGTCCTCCCGCCCCCTCTCGCGCCTGGCCCTTTCCCCTCTGCTGCGCTCCGCTCTCGCCCCGGCCCGCCTCTTGCCTCTCGCCCCGCGGCCCGCCGCCGGCCCTGTTCTCGGCCCCTCGGCCTCCCGTTCTGTCCCGCCGTCGGTCCCTTCGCTCGGTCTCTCGGTCCTGCCGTCCTCCCGCGCGCCGGTCTCCGCGCCGTCCGCCCCGCCGCGCGTCGGCGGGTCGCTCGCCCTCCGCTTCGCCCGCCGCGCGCGCAGGTTCCTCCTCCTTCTCCCGCGCGCGCGCAGGACAACCGCGGCCCCGCCGAGGCGGGCGGGCCGCGTTGGCTCAGCGCGCGCAAGACCAATCGCGGCCCCGCCGAGGCGGGCGGGCCGCGCTCTCGCGCGCGTGCAGATTGATTTCGACCCGCCGAGGTGGGCGGGCCGCGCGATGCGCCCAGGCCGAAGGGCGCCCCGTTCTGGCCCCGTCGCCGCGTCGTCGTGTCGTCGTTGGCGCGTCGCGCCGCCGCCGCCGCCGCTGCTGCCGCTGCGCCGTCGCGTCCGTGTCGCGTCGGCTCGTCGTGCTCTGTCGCGTCGTCGTCGGGGCGTCGTGCTGCCGCTCGCCGCTGCCGCCGGTGTGTCGCTGCGGCCGTCGCCGTCGTGCCCGCCGCCGCCGCTGCGGTGGCCGCCGCCGCCGCCGCCGCTTCGTGTCCCGCTTCCGCTTTGGCCCCGGCGGGGCCTGCCCCGGCTCCGGTGGGGCCCGCTCCGGCCCTGGTGGCGTCCCGGTCCCTCCCTGGGCGCGGTGCTCCGCTCCTTCGTCGCCTCTGCTGGACGCGGCTCGTTTCGCGGCGGGCGCGCTGGGTCCCGGGCCGGCGCCCCGCCCGCTCCTCGTCGTTTTGCTTGGCTCGAAAGTTCTTTTCTGCCCATGGTCGGGCATCTGCGCAAGTGTGCGCACGGGGCTCGTGGACTCGCGGCAGGAGATCTGGGTTGTTGTGACACCCAGACTACCTGCTGCAAGTCCGCGAGTACCCACCCCGGCGCCTCGCGCCCGCAACTGGCGGGCAGGCGGACCGCCGGGGACATCCGTACCTGCGTTCGGCTCGTGTCGGTCGGCCCGGATCGGCCCTGGTGCCAGGCCGGCCCGTCCGGACTCCTGCAGAGACGGCGACTCGCGTTGCCCGTGCAGTCCCGGTCGAGCGCGCCAGACGCAGCGCGCGCGCGACCAGGTCGATGTTAAAGTCGCGGCGCCAGCGAGCCCGTTTCCCGCAGTGGCAGATCTCGTGGAGGTTGGGCTCGCAGCGCGCCCCAGCAGCGGCCGCGGCGGTGCGCGGTAGGACATGGAAAAGGATTTAGACGGCTTGCGCCAACCAGGCAAGGGAGATGTGGAGTGTGATCGGGCCCATCGGGGATCACGCTGACTCCACTAGCGTCGGCCCACTGAGGCCAGGACACGGCACGACCAGGCAAGGTGGCGATGCCCGGATCATCATCTCCGGGGGGCGCTCGGCCCACTGGGGCCCCGCCCGCACCGGCACGTTCGATTGAACGTGACCGGTGGGTCCACTGGGACCCCTTCAGGGAGCAGCGTGCACGCCCATGTTGGCTTTGCCCGTACCGGCGCGCTCACTGGACGCGACCGGTGGTCCACTGGGACCCCTCTCCCTCCGCTCAAGGGCTGCAGGCAGGCCCACTGGGGCCCTGCCTGCACCGGCGCGATCGATTGGACGTGTCCGGTGGGTCCACTGGGACCCCATCAGGGAGAAGCGAGCAAGCCCACGTTGGCTTGCCCGTACCGGCGCGCTCACTGGACGCGACCGGTGGTCCACTGGGACCCCTCTCCCTCCGCTCAAGGGCTGCACGCAGGCCCACTGGGGCCCTGCCTGCACCGGCACGATCGTTGGACGTGACCGGTAGGTCCACTGGGACCCCTTCAGGGAGCAGCGAGCAAGCCCATGTTGGCTTTGCCCGTACCGGCGCGCTCACTGGACGCGACCGGTGGTCCACTGGGACCCCTCTCCCCCCCGCTCAAGGGCTGCAGGCAGGCCCACTGGGGCCCTGCCTACACCGGCACGATCGTTGGACGTGACCGGTTGGTCCACTGGGACCCGCTAGCCCTATGTTCTCCCAGGACGGCCTTTTGGTGGCCCCGCTCCTGGGTGACAGTGACGCGCCAAGGCCTGGCGCCCCGTTCGGGGCAGCGGACACCCGGCGCGAGCTGCGGGAGCAAGCGGCACCGACAGCTGAGAACGACGGACGGCCGGCGGCTCCGGCGGACGGTCCGGGCGGGGCGGTCCGGCTCGCTTACGAGGCTCCGCCATCCCGCCCGCCCCCCCCGCTCTCCGGGGCCCGCGTGTCGGGATTCGTGGCGCATGCGTGATCTCGCGCGCAGGCGGACTCGGGCCCCGTTACCGTTCCCGTCGCCGGTCGCACGTCGGTTTCTCCGAGGCTTGCATTCGATCGTGCTTCGTGGCGGCTTCGCCGTGTCGGCCTCGGCCTCGTCTTTCCCGAGGCTCTCGCCCACCCGCCGACCCGCCAGTCCCGGTACCTCGTGTTCCGCGAACGTGCGACAGAGCGAGCCGCGCCGCGCGGACAGTGCAGCGGACTCCAGGTTTCCCTTCGTTCGCCGCGCAAACAATTGCCGCCATGGAGGCGGCCGCTGCCTTGCGTTTCTTTCTCAAGAAGCATGCGATGGCGACAGGGGCTCCAGACCCGGACACATGGCTGAATGACATGGTCGCGATTCTCGACCGAGCGGAGGCACGTGTCCGCCGCCCGCGCGCGCGCTCCCGCTCCCGCCCGCGCGTCCGTGCGCGCGATCCGGCCGTCCCGCGCGGCCACCCGCGCGAGCGTCCCGTGCAACAGGTGTACACCCCGCAGGCACTCGTGTACGTCAACACAAAGAAGATTGAGATCTCGCCTGGAAAGGCTCACGCCCTCGACCAGGCTATACAGGCAAGCGCGCGCCCAGAACCGCCGCGACGGTCGCCCTGCGACCGCCGCCGTTCAGGCGGCGAAGAAGGAGTTCGCACCTGCTGGGACCACCGCGCCTGCCGGGCCAGCGGCACCCGCAGCGGACCCGCTGGCGGAGCTCACCCGCATCCTCACCAAGGATGACGCCCCGACGGTTCACGTCGACTTCCAGGCGCAGCTGAACGCCATCACCCTGGCCAACTTGCCCACCGCGGCGTGGCCCAGGCGCGCCCCCCCCCCTCCCAGCCTGTTTCGCCGGTCCGCGGCCGCCCGTCCGGCCGCGTCGCGTCAGGACCGTGCGCGTCGATTCCCTCGCATCCGAGGTCGACCGCCTACAGAAGAAGAAAGGGCTTGCCGCCCCTTTTGTCAACGTCGACTTGCGCCTGTGGCTTCCCACGGGCGCGTCCGCCGTCGGCCGCCCACATGACGACGATGCCACCCAGGCGGGCGCGGGCGGCGGGGCCAAGCCTCGCCTGATGAATTGGACCGAGTGGCACCTCGCCTTCGACCAGTACCTCGCTGTCCCGCCCGCCGACCGTACTCGCGGACCCTCCTCGGCGGCGCAGGTACGCTCTGGCCGCTGCCGCAACGAAGCAGCTCGACTTCGCCGCGGCACTCGCACACAAGCAGATCTGCCTCCTGGCATCTTGCCGCGCGCGCCCGCGCGCCCTCCGGCCAGCGGATTCCCCGCTCGCTTCGCAGGTAGCGGCCCACGCCCAGCTCAAGGGCCGCAAAGCCCACCTGGGCGTGTTCTACGACCAGGTCGCCCGCCGCTCCTGGGCCGAGAAGGCCGCCGCTGGCGTCACAGGTTTCCAGGCCCGCCACCCCGCTCCGCCGCGCGCGCCCGCGCCCCGCCCCCCCGCCGCGGACCTCGGCATCGCAGGTGAGTCAGGCGGCCCTCGCCCTCGACGAGGTGCTGCTCCGCCAGGCGGAGCGGGAATACGATTTTGACGAGAAGAGCCTCGGCAGCGCCCCCGCCGCCACGAAGCAGGAGGGAGCCGGTCCGGCCCGAGGCCCGGCGACGCCCAAGCGCAGCCAGGCCCACCGTGCGGGCCATGGCCTGACCGCCCAGCAGAGTCAGCAGAGTCAGCAGGGCAAGCGCAGGGCCGACACCGGGGCCAAGACCGGCTCCTGGAAGAGCTGGAACAACAAGAGCAACGGCGGGGGCGGCGGCAAATGGCAGCGCCGCTGATCAGCGACAGCGCGCGCCTGACGGGCACAGCCGTCAGCACGGCGCGCGGAATTTTGGGCTTGCTGCTAATTAGAGCGTCCGACGCGGTAAAGGGTCCGAGGCGCACCAGGAATGCGCGGGCCCCGCCCTCCCTCCTGCGCCCTCCACGGCGCCCCCCTCGCCCTCCACGGCGCGCCCCTCGCCTTGGCGCCCCCCTCGCCCTCCGCGGCGCGTGCGTTCAGCTTGCTTTCGCCATGAAGCGCTTTCGCGAGCACGCGAGCCCGGACGAGCCGGCTCCCAAACGGTCTGTGTCTGATGCTCGCAAGTTGTCTTTCGCCGAAGCGGCCGCCCTCGAAGGCGATGCCGGCTTCGAGCCGGGCTGCAAGCTTTCGCAGGACACTTTGGCGGCGCTTGAATGGATGGCATCGAGGCCACCCGAAGAGGCGCCCAGGTGCGCGCGCAAGGCGACCGCGCGCCACGACCGAGCGCAGGTAAGGGAGGAGCGTGAAGGGGCTGTTCTGCGGGTCCTCTCCATGGCACATCAGTTCAGGACGGCCGGATTCGTCGAAATCTGGGGTCGCGGCGCGGACCCGGGCGTCGCCAACGTAGCATCCGGCGTCAACGGCCCGCTCTTCGAACGCCTGGTCGCCGATGTGGACTTCCACGACCCGAAATGCGTTGACTTCTTCCGTGAGGTGCAACGCGCGAGGGGCGGCTCTGCTTCTCGCGCCCGACGGAGCGCGGCCGGCGAAGGGTGCACCGCTGATTGGGACACTCGAAAAATCCGGCACGGGGACGGAGATGGCGCATAAGCCGCTGATATCAGCGGAAGAGATCCTTCGAGGCCGGCGCGCGCGCGCGTCGGCAGGGGCCCGGCTTCTCCTCCCTGGCCCCCCGCCCCGCCGCGCGCCAGCCAATGCACGGGACAGAAAAGCATTGTTCAAAAGGACACGGCCAAGCCCGTGCGACGAAGCGCTGCACGAGGGCGCACTCGCCGACGCGAGCGCGGGGCGATTGACGACGCCCCGGCGACTGAGCCCCGACGACGTGCCCCCGGATGCCGCGGTAATCCCCCGCTTCGGCGTGGAGCAGGGGACGCGGCCGGACGGCACCGCTAAGGTACCCCGACGGCCGCCCGCGCCGCTCATTCGCGGACCGCCGCCCGCGCGCCAGGTGCGCGCCGTAGACGACTGCAGCGCGGCCCACCTCAACAAGGGTACGGAGCCGCAGGAACGGATGAAGCATGACACTGTCGACGCGCTGTTTGACGCGTGTCGGAAATTGGCGCGACGCGTTTCTCGGGCCCCGACGCCGCGTGCGCTCTGCCCTGTTCAGGCACCCCTGGGGCCCTTGGAGCTCTTCAAGGCCGATATTGATTCCGCCTTCCGCAGAATCCCCTTGCGCCCGGAGCACCGACGCTTCGCTTGGGTCATCTATTGCTTCGCCGGCGTCACCTGGGGAGCCCAGCACGTTGCCCTCCCGTTCGGAGCAGGCCCGCGCGGGCCATCCCGCCCCACCCGCCGCCCCGCCGCGCGTCGCGGCGCAGTCAGCAGCGTACACAACTGGGAGAGAATCGGCGCGGCCCTAGTGGCCATCTGCAGGCGCCTCTTGCGGATCCCAATCCTGAGGTACGTCGACGATCTGTTCGGCGTCGAGCGCTCCGGGGAGGCCCGTCTCGCTCTGTCCCCTCCCCCCCTTCCGTCGCACCCGGTCGACCCTCTCCGCGCTCGCGCAAAGGCCCAGCACGCCCTCTCGTGCGTGGTCCGGGTGATCAGGTGCATCCTGGGCCCTACGTCGGTGGCCGATAAGAAAACTGAGTCGGGCCCGTCGCTCGTGATTCTCGGACTAGCCATCTCGGTGCACCGCGCGCGACGCGTTCGCGAATGGGGGGCTAGGGCACTGTGCGTGCGGTGTCGCAGACCTCACGCAAAGGGCTGATTGCGCGCCCGTCCAAGGACAAGGTCGACAAATGGACGAACCGAATCAGGACGGCGCTTGACGACGGTTCGATGACCGCAGGCGCGCGCGTGATCGCGCGCCGCGCGCGCCGGGGGCGACACCTTTCTTTGCACAGGTGGGGCCGCCAAGCTCGCGGGCGCGTTGTCGTGGGCGGCGTCGTGGCAATTCCGCAAACTAGGCCGTGCGATGCTGCGGCCCTTGTTCGCCCACGCACACTCGGGGCGTCCGTTTCTACCGCGCCCCGCCCTGCGCAGCCTGGCGTGGTGGTTGGAAGTGTTGCAGAGAAGCGTTGCAGAGACAAGGGAATGGGAGCCCGCGGACACCCGCCCGCCGGTCCTTGCCTTCGCTGACGCCCGGGGCGAGCCCCCACGAGCGGCCGCCGTCCTCTGGATCGACGGACGTTGGGAATACACAGACCAGATGCCGCCGGCCTGGCTAACGAGGCCCCGATCGCGCGCCGGCGACCGATCGATGCAATTCGGCCTGCGCGCAGGCAATTCCAGCAGCGGAGCGACGATCAGATCGCCGGACTCGAGATGCTCGCTTCGGCCTTGGCGATCTCCACCTGGCAGAAGGAGCTCCGGGGCCGCAAGGTTCGCCTCTTTAGCGACAACACGATCGCCGAATGGTCGTTCCGAAAGGGATCAGCGAAGTGCTGCGACCACGGGGCCATCGTCCACCACTTCTGGTCGGTGATCGGGCTGCTCCAGATCAACCTCCGGATCGACCGTGTCCCTTCCGGCGGGCCCGCGCGTTATCTCTGTCAGGTCGGGTCCCACTCCCGCGGCGCGCCAGTTGATAACATTTCTGACCTGCCCAGTCGGGAGGATTATGATCTCATGACACGCATTGGGGCCACCTGGAGGCGCCCGTGGCTGCGGCCAGAATTCTGGGACCTCCAGCTGCCATGCCAGCTCGCGGCCCGTCCCGTCTGAGCGCTCTCGCGGCCTCGCCAGTGCTCTCCTTCCCCCCGCTCCTGCTCTCCCGCCCACCCGTCACCCCGCGCTCGCTCGCGCGTAGCGTCATGCGGCAAGTCTGCCCCCGCCCCGAGGGCATTTTCAACGTATCCATGGCGCGCGATCGAACACCGCCGCGGAGGTGCTGTTACGTTCGGCTGATCCAGCGAGCGCACACCGCAAGTCATCTCGCGAAGGTCGCGGCGCATTCCCTTTTCAGGAGCGAGATGCGGCAGCGCGACACGGACGCGGCGGCCTCGTGGCTGCGGGGCCGCGGGATCCGCTCGTGGTTCCAGCTCGGGCGGCTTCCCGCGGATTCAGTGCCGTCCCTGGGCTTGGCTAGGGACGCGCGCGCGACGATCCTCCGGGCCATCCAGCTGGCCATCGAATGCCGACTGGACGAAGCACTCTGCACCTTCGGCACGGAACTCGAACCGGAGTCCAGCTGCTCAAGCAGCGAATCTGATACCATCGACTATCGCACGACGATGGTGGGCGCGCCGCAGGGCGCGGACGTCGATGACGACCCAATCGAAACGACGTCGCCTTAGCCGCGCCGTCACCGGCCAGCGCCGGTCGCTCCCGCTCGACCCCGCGCAAGGCTCGCATCAGAGAAAGAGACGCGAGCGCCGCCCGGGAAGGCGCGTCAGTAACGCGGCACGAACGCTCTCACACGCGAAGGGGGCTATCGAGAGGCGCGCAGGGCGCGGGGCGACCTCTCTCAACGCGCCCCTCGGCGCGCCAGAATGAAGCTCGCCGACCAGATCGCCGTTGCGACCCCGTGGGCGTCACCCACGGTCGTTGAGGAAGTCGCCAAGTTTCTGGTTTCTTGCGATGTGTTCGCGATCTCATCTGTGCGGGCGGTTGGCGCACCGGAAAACTGGAGCGGCTACGTGAATCTGTCGCCCGACGCGCAGCGCGCGATCGCGCTCTTCGCGCGAGCAAAGCCGCCGCCGGGCCCGCCACCTGCGGCGGCGTTCGTGAGTGACGAGGTGCCTGCGGCGCCCGTGTGCGCTCAGCCGTGTGTCTCCTCCGCCGCTGGCTCCTCCTCTTCCTCCTCGTCCTCCTCCTCCTCCTCGTCCTCCTCGCCCCCCCCGCGGGCGGGTGGTAGGAGTCCAGCCGCGCAGGCACCCGCACGCCCGCAACAGGAGGGCGTACTCTCGCAGCGGCTGCAATTAGCGCGGGCGACGGCCGCGCTGAAAGCGTCGCCCCTGGGCTCGAGAAGAGGAGGCCCGCGCGCCGCAATTCGACGCCTGGCCGTTGCGCCGAGCGACCCCGAATTCAGGAAGCGCGCCTTATTCGGGGCCCGGTGCGCCGCCGTCCTCAACGGTGCCCCGCGCTCCATCGGCACGTGGACAGCCGGCCTGAGGTGCTGGTTCCGTTTCGCCAAATCGCAGCTCGGAAAAGGGGACAGCCCCCTCCCGCCAACTGCGGACGAGCTATGTCTTTGGGCTTTGTGCTTCTCGAACCCCGGCACTTTTGCCAATTACAAAGCCCAGGTCGACAAGGCCTGCACGCTGCTGGGCCTCGACCGCTCAGCGTTCAGCAGCCCCGCCGTTTCGCGCGCAAAGGCCGCGATCAAGCACCGTGCGCCCCAGCCTGACCCGCGACCTCCCCCTGTCACGCGGAAGGCGTTAGTCGCGATGTTGCCGCACGTGCCTGACCCTCAGGTGCGAGCGCTGTTCGTAGTCGCCTTCGCACTGGCCTTGAGGCTTCCCTCGGAGGCGCTGTTGATCAGCATAGGCGACCCAGCACGGGCGGCCAACTTCCGGTTCACGCAGGAGGAACTGGACCGCCCAGTGCCGACCATCGTGCTTTTCAACACGAGCG
This sequence comes from Prorocentrum cordatum, assembly GCA_963575745.1. Taxonomy (NCBI): domain Eukaryota; class Dinophyceae; order Prorocentrales; family Prorocentraceae; genus Prorocentrum; species Prorocentrum cordatum. The sequence continues at coordinate 75,190 of CAUYUJ010000208.1, forward strand.
AGGCGGTCGTACTCCACCTCTCGAGGCGAAAGCATAAGCCCAGGCCTAGCGAAGTCAGGCGCTCGTGCTGGTGCAGCATCTGCACCGCGACCTGCCCAGTGCACGCCCCGCGCGCCCTACTGGGCGACCTCGCGCCGGGTGCGTCTCCTTTTGCCCACCTGGCAAAGCCGACCAGAGCCGGGCGCGTGCTCCCCGTGCCAGCAATTACCCGCAACCTGCGCAGGTCGGCGCAAGCGGCGGGCCTCCCCAATGCCGCCCGCATCACCTCGAAGTGCCTGCGGCGCGGCCACACGGAGACTCTCCGCCAAAGCGGGGGGAGCCTCGCCACCATCTTGAGAGCCGGCAACTGGAGGTCCGGCGCATTTAAGGCCTACCTGGACCAGCCTGCCCTGGAAGACGCGGCGACGGGCGAGGGCATGGCCCTCTCCGCCAGCGCGGGCCCTGAGGCCGCGGGCCATGACCCCGCAGGCGCTGCATCTCAGCCGTAATGCGCGCTCGTCGCGCCCTTCATCCCGCACGCGGTAAGAAACGTCGCGACGTTGGCAGTGGGGGCGCGCGCACACGACGGCTGACGCCGGCCTGCTGTTGCATTGGGTTGTAGCAGCCAGGCGTCGCCGTCGAGGCGCGCGCCGCCACCGCCTTGTGCTCGGCGGGGGCGGCGCCGCCCGACGCGCCGCCGCACCCATCGCAGGATGGTTGCTGCGACCGCGTGGCGGACGCCGCAGAGCGCCGCGCCCGCAGCGCTGTGGTGAGCGAACAGCCGAGGCACGAATGCTGTCTCGCGGGCACAGCAGCGAGGACGCGATGCGCGTGCGTCCGCGCGCCCCGCAGCGAGCGCGTGAGGTTGCGAGGGGCGCTTCGCCGCGAGGCGACGACACGCGAAACGCGAGAAAGATGGAGCCGCGGTTTTGTCGGATGCGCCGCGGCTAGGTCGCCGCGGAGGGAGCGCACGCGAGCGTTCACCGCGGCACCGGCCAGCCTTGCCGCGCACAGGAACAGTCATGCGTGGCGGCTAGGCCGCCGCGGAGGGAGCGCGCGCGACCCGTCCGCGGCGCCGACCAGCCTTGCCGCTCGCAGGTTCCATAATTGTTTGCGGCAGGCGGGGCGCCCATCTTCCTGTGGGCGCGTTTCGCCCCACCCACATCCGCCCGGGTTGTAGCAGCCAGGCGTCGCCGTCGAGGCGCGCGCCGCCACCGCCTTGTGCTCGGCGGGGGCGGCGCCGCCCGACGCGCCGCCGCACCCATCGCAGGATGGTTGCTGCGACCGCGTGGCGGACGCCGCAGAGCGCCGCGCCCGCAGCGCTGTGCTCCGTACAAGGCGCGCAAAGCCTTCGCCCGGCTTTTGCTCAAGCCGTAATCCTTCGCGAGGTCGCCCGTCCGCGTGCCGCCCCGCACTGCCTCCGCGATCCGCGCGTGCTCCGCGGCTCCCAGCGTCGCTCGGCTCCGCGACCGTCCTCGCGCAGCTGCTGCCGCCGCCTGCTTGCCACGCGCGCGGCGCGCGGCCCGCGGTGGCGGCGCAGCGGCCCTTGGGGCCCGATTCGGCGTCAGTGGCGCCGCGCCCTGGCAGCCGCACTGGCTGCGCAACGCCCGCCCGCGTCGCTTGCTCACCCCGACGTCCCTGATGAGGTCGCCCACTGTCGCGCCGCCCCGCACCGCCTCCGCGATGCGCGCGTGCTCCGCGGGCCCGAGAGTCACTCGGCGCGGGGCCTGCGCAGGACCAGCCGCCGCGACCCGCCGACGCCGGCGAAGACCGCCGGCTGCGCCAGAGGACGCGGGCGCCTCGATGGCCGCCGCTGGGCGCTTGCGAACCAGGCGAGCCATGTCGGCGCGCCCGCGAGGCGGGTCCAGTGGGTAAGGTTCGCGTGAGCAATCCTCTACAGCCCCAATGGCTACGGAGAGAAGAGAGCCAGGGGGGCGGTGCTCTGTCCCACCAAGGACGCGCTTGGGAGCCTCAGCCCGTTGGGGGGCCCAAGGCGGTGCTAGGCTGACCCAGGAGGCTACCAAGACGGTGCTCGGGGAGGGGGGGCTCGTTGGGGCGCGCTGGCCTCTCATGGCCCGCCTCCACAGAGACGGGCCGCGCTGCGTTATGCATCGCCAAGGCGTCGACCAGGCGCTGCGGGAAGATGCCCGTTTTGTCCTCGTGCACGCGTCGCATCGCCTTTGCATCGACCTGCGCGTGCCGCGTCGCAGTTCCAACGATGCAAACGGGCCCCCCCCCCCCTCAGGGATGCAACGGGCCACCCCGTGCGCTTCGCGTCTGGCTGGTCTATGCATCGCCAACGCATCGGCAAGGTGCCGCGCGATGCCGCCCGTTTTGTCGCTCCGCGCGCGCGCGTCGCATCGCCTTTGCATCGGCCTTCGCGCGCCGCGTCGCGGTGCGACGCAAACAAACTTGGGGGCTCTGCCCCCAAGCCAAGAACCGTCTCGCGCGCCCCGTGTCAAGCTGGGGTTTGCATCGCCAAGGCATCGGTGCTGCGCTTCGCGTACGCGCATCGCATCGCCCTTGCATCGGCCATCGCGCTCCTCGGCGCGGTGTCGAGGAAGCCCATGCGGACCTCTCGCCTCGAAGCAACGAACTATTCCGCGCGTGCGACGCTCCGCAATTCCATGAGAATTAACCGCCGCTGGGCGGTGTCCCTGCGACGCACAGGGACTCGCGTCTATTTACGTTATTATTCAAATCGCGTCTACAATCTGCTGCCAAGCAAAGAAACGCGGCCCTGTCGGCGTGCTGCGCCCGCGCGCGCGCCATCCACATCCTGTGCGCCTCTCAAATCGCCTGCGGCGGCGAAAGAAAATCGCGACCCGCCCGTCGCGGAAGCGCGCGGCAGAAGGAGCCAGCGTGCCCGCGCGATCGCACCCAAATCTTTACACGTACAAGCGACGCGCAAACAGCGCGCGAAAACGGTCGCGGCCCCTCAACGTGACGCGCCGTCCCTCTCTGGCAGCGCGCTTGCCGCAGGGGGCATTCGGTGGGTAAGGGCGTCGCGTTTGGCAAAGACCGTCGCCCACTCGCGCGAAGCTGGGAGACCGCGGAACCGATTTGCGCATCGCCGATGTCACCGCGCACGCGCGTCCGTTGAAAGGGGGCCCGATGCCGAGGCTGCATCGCCGATGCGTCCCGGCCGCGAAGATCCATATTGCTAACATGCGACGCGCATCGCCGATGCCATCGTGCGTCGTGTCGGATGACGGAGCGCAGCGCTGCAGAAGCATTTGAGAAGTGAGTCGTACACAGAATTGAAAATCCTCATAATTGCAGTTTTACTTAGTTTTTTGTTCTTTTTTTTTCTTGGTCTCCTTTGGGCGCTCTTTGGGTTCGTGGGCCCGCGGCTCATCCTAAAGCGCGCCTGGTTTGTGGGCCAGAGGCGTCTTCGAAGCGTGGTGGTCTCTCGGGATGCATATGGGACGTTTACTTGGGTGTCTGCTTGTACGTCAGGGCTCTTCAGGATTCATCTGCCTTCCTCAGGATGTATCAGTTTTCGGTTTTTAGGGACTGACCCAGGTGTTCTTAGTTTTCCTTTCAACTTCTTCAGGATTCCAGGATGTCTAAATATTCAATCGGATTCTGCATGTTTTCCTCATCCTCGTCAAGATAAATTTTCAGGTTGCCTTTGGGTTCCTCGGGATCCCACAGGGATATGCAGGACTTTCAAGGTTCAGTCGCACGTGCTCAGGACGTCCAGTTTCTTTGGGATATCGTTGGGTTGTTGAAACTATTGGGGGTTAGTCGGGGTGTTCCTGGTGCGCCGAGGATATAATTTGGTTTTCTTCGGCGTGGGGGGGCCATGCTATTCAGAATAGAACTCACGATGCGTTTAAATCTTCGGGCAACTTTGACCATAAAAAGAAAAATAGCCATGCGTAGAGGATGCAGGATCTGATACATTACGCTACTCTAATACATTACAACACGCGAACACAATATACTAATACACTGCACACCTACCCCGTACTAATACACGACGCGACTACATTAATCCACGCTATCACGCTGTGCGCGTGACATTTACGTCGGAACCATTCATACGCGACGTTCAACGCTCGATCTTTATCGCGCGACACTTATCCACGAATCCACTTCATTAGCACACCGCGCAAATGCATCGCTCGAACACACTACTCCACACTAGCACACTCTACGCGGCACGTAACGCGGGACTTTTCGTACGCGATACTCAGCGCGCAACGCTTGGCGCGCGGCACATGTTACGAGACATTGTCAATTGTTTTAAACAGCGAACTGCATAGCACTTAATGCGCGATAATACGCGGCATTTAATGCGCGACGCTTTCATTCATGCGCGACACTGAAGCACAACGCGTTCTACATTACAGCCCGTGCGCTACACATAATACACGATAGTATATATATAGGACATTTCAACCACGGCAATGGGTAGTGTATTACGACTGCGCATGACTAAGACTGAGCACGCGATAATTAGCGCACGGCGCTCGGCCCATTACACATATCGGCATCGCGCGACATCCCGCGCGCGACAATTACACAGTATACGCGACACTTTGCACACGACGTTTTGCGCGCGCCACTCAAGACACGACACCTAGGACACTACGCTTAATACGCGACACTAAAAGGCACGACGCGTAAGGCACAACAATTTAAACGCGATGGGCAACCCACTACAGCTAACGCACTACATTTTCCACGCGAGACCTGGTACACTACGGCTCTTACGCTACACTAAATACGCTACAATTGCTACAATGCATCAGGCGTGCGGCACTGAAGATGAGGCGCGAATGTTTTTGCATTACAGATCGCACACGAGCTTATATTAAGTTGAAGGCACGACATAAGCTGCACTAAATGTAATACGACAGATACGACGCTAAATCTGCCACTACAGTACGCGCCAAACGAATACACTACATTACAACACGATGCGAATACACTACGCTAACACGCTAATATAGTACACAATACAACTGCACGGCGCCAATGCACTACACGAACCTATTGCGTAATCAACCTGCGCTACTACACGACGCGCCGGCCCTACGTTATTACGGCAGCTAATGGTACACCGCTACGCGACACTTACTTAATGCGCGACACTGAGCACGCGATGTTTAGTACGCGACACTTTACGACGCGCTGCCTAGTCCACGACGCTGGTGCCGTCTTGGGGCAATCTGGGGCCTCTCGCGGGGCTCTCTTTGGCCACCCCCAGGCCTTCTTGAGGCATTGGCAAGCTGACGGGGGCGAAACGGCGGGAAGGCAACAAACATTGAGTGCCTTTATGGTTGCGATGGGTTATGGCTTCTCGGAGGCTCACATTTGAAAGCTTCGCGGCTCGAAAAATGACTTCTTGGGCTCTCTGAAGGCCCCCCTGGAACCATGCAACAACACGAATCATAATTGTTGATGTCGTGGCATGAATTGGCGTAGCACGTCCGTGTCGCGTATTCGCGTAGCGTTGTCGTGCAGTGTCTTCGTAGAGCGCATGAGTGAAGGGTAGTATTGTAGTGTATGTGTGTAGTGCATTAGCGCAGGGTGTTCGCGTAGTATCAGGTGTTAGTGTATTCGTGTAATACGTTGTTATAATGTTTTGGTGTAGTGCGTTCGCGTGGTGTACTAAGTCGCGCATGCGTGTTTTATTGAGAATTCGGTGTGGCTGCAGCGCACTCCCATGCATGTCAGTGAATATATTGTTGGGGTTTGGTTATGCTGGGTTCTTTTGGGCGTGGGCCCCTCTGGAACCCCCAAAGCCCCTCATGAACCCCCTGGGTTTCGCGTGGCCACCCCCCAGGATCCACAGGGACCCTCTGTGATTCCCCAGGTTTCCTCATGGCTTCCCAGAGAACGGTTACTTACGGGCCCCTACTGTCCAGTCTGTTTTCTGATGCCCTCTACGTCCCCATACGGTCCCCAGTTGCTCCCTGCTGCCCCTCGCGGACCCCTACGGTCCCCTCTGTCTTATGCGGCCCCGTCGGTCCCCTACGGCCTCCCGCTGTCCCCTGCGGTCCACTGCGGGCCCCTACGGACCCCGACGGTTCCTTGCGGTCCCCTGCGGCCCCCTGCGGTCCCCTACGGTGCCCTATTGTCGCTTTGGTCGTCTGCGGTCCCCTACGGCCCCCTACGGTCCCCATCTGTCCCTTACTGTTCCCCGCGACCATCGTCATCGTCGCCGCCGCCGTCGCCAGCCCGTCTCTTTATACGTATGCCCTCGCCCTCATGCTTCTCGCCCCCTCACCCCCCCCGTTCAGCCCCCCCCCCCCCGCGACCTCGACTCCGCCGCTCCCTTCACCCCTCCGCCTGGTGTGCAAGTATGCATCCGCTTTCCCGCATCTTGCCCCCTCGCCGTGCCATCCTCAACCTTGCCCTCGACAGACCAGGTTGCTCTGCCGTGTGTGTACAATTACTATCTTGCCCCCGCGTCCCCTGCCCTGCCACATCCTGGTGAATTGATACGCCTTGCCCTCGTCATTCCGTTCACAGCAAGAGGGGGTGCGCATATGTGCAGCGCGCGGTTGTGCCTGTACGGTTGGGCCCAGCGTCGGCGAACATTCATACACGATCTGCGCCCGTTGCATGTACTTGCATTGTGCATTGCATTGTGAGACTGACATTGCATGGCGGTGCATTCATGTGATGTGGTATGTGTTGCGTAGGCTTGCATTGCCCACGCAATCAGTGCATGTCCTGCGTTGCCTGAAGTGCATTGCGATGCGCGTCAGTGCAGGGATGCATCATGATCCGCATTGCTTGTTTGGCTCAGCAGCTAAACCTGCACGTCTTCGCCGCGCACGGGGCTGTCCGCATACCGAACACAGGACAGACGATGGGCAAAAAGCGTAGCAAATCGAGCAGTGGCCCAGATCACATTCAGAGCTTGTTGACTTCTGGCATGAAGGCGTATTATGGTAAAAGTGATGATATTAAAAAAGAAAGGGCTCAGATTCAGACGACGAGTCTGATGATTACATATATGAGGCAGAGATCGAGCTTCGATCACGCCACCGCAAGTACGACACACTAACGATCAAACAGGTAGAGTATATTATCCTGAATTTGAAAGGTGTCGGAATGACAGCAGAGGATCTCGGTGAGCTTGGATCCAAGAGTTCGTTTCACATGAGGCAGGTTCGAGGGACCATGATCAATCGTTACACAGACAGGAACAAAGCAAAAGAGCATAGCGAAGCATTGGCAAACTTTCGGACGACCCAGGGCTCAAATTACAAACAACGGTGCCTCAAGCTTTTATGTTGTGCTCTGAACGTTCCAGCTTCAAAGCAATTCAGGGCAGATAAAGACACTACGATGGGGCACCAGATGACCGTGTGGCAAGAGCAGTGGAACAAGCGCAAGAATGACCGACCCTTTTTTGCTTGCACTGCCGCGTGCATTAGCGCAAATGCCCTCCCTCCCCTCAGGTCCCAGTAAATGATGTGGTGCTGCGTTCATTGTAGTGCGTTGCGTTGCGTTGCATTGTCGAGTGCGTTGCGTAAGCGTTCGCTACCCTGGGAAGTGCTGTGCGCACTGCGCCGCGCGAATGAACGTGCACTCGGCGATCAACACACTCAAACCGATAGTAAGATCGATAGTGATATTAGGAATGAGATCGATAATGAAACCGGTGATTCTACCACTTGCATGGTCGATGGTATCGATAGTGGGATCGCTCGCATTGCCCTCTGCGTGTCGCTCAACGTCCACACCCCTCACCCGTTTGAGCAATCGTGGCTAGGTCTTGTCAGAAATGTGGGCATGCGGGGGGGGCAGAGGGGAGCAGGAAGTGAATGAGGGTGATGATGTGGATGAGGATGGTGAGGAGCTGGTGCCGTGGCCCGCAAACGTCAAATACGGGCCCTCGGCGGTCGATTGAGAACTTCAGTCCTCTGTCCTCGGCTCGATTCCCGCACTTTGGCCTCGGATCCTCGACCCCCGAGTCTCGACCCTCAGCCTCCGATGCTCATTCACAGTGCATCGGCCCTCGCACTTCAATCATCGGTCATTTTGCTATGAGCCACGGGGTCCCGCAACCAATCGCACTATCGATCCCAGTGCCGATCTCACTGTCAATCTGATAATCTCACTATCGATCCCACTATCGATTAGCAACATGATCAGCACCATTCTCGCCGTAGTCGTCGTCGTCGCCGTCGTCCTCGGCGCCCCCGTTTCGCCATGCCAATGTCTGGCCGCCGAGGAGGGCGTCCGCGAGGTGAAAGACATGTACGAGTCATTGAAGAGGCAGGCTGATGAGGACGTGGAGGGAGGGAAGGGGAGGGAAGAGGCAGCGGCTGAAAAGAGGAGCGTGCAAGGGGAATGGGAGGGGAGCGTCATGTAGGATTGTATCGAAGACGCCTACGGCGAATCATCGCCGCCCCCTGCAATTGTGGAAGCGCCTATGTGGCCGAACGTTGAGGCCAGACCTGCCAAGCTATCGGACCACGTGGCCCCCGAATCGGTTTGAAAAGCCTTCGGGGAACACGTGGGCATCTTGAAGGTCATCCTGGCAGCCTGGAGGCCATTTTGATCCTTTTCGGGCCTTCTTGGAGGACGTCTTGGGGGGCTCTTGGGCCGTCTTGGAGGCCATCTTCAGCATCTTGGAGTTCAGGGCAGGGGGCATCAGAAGCATGGGGGTAACTCCACTTCGTGCCTCGTGGCGCCGTGGTGGGCATTGCAGAGTTGAAAGTAGGTTGGCATAGGGTGCACTAGAGTACGTGGTGGAATGCCTAGGGGAAGCGTTATCTAGCATGGAGTTGCGTAAATAACAGGTGTAGCATGTAGGTCAGAGTAGAGTAGTTCGAGCCTGAGTTGCGCGCGCAGCACAGGGTTAAGCTGAGGTGAGTAGACCAGCAAAGCAGCGCTTCGTGTAGATTGGGCGAGGTGGTCTAGACATGAGCACACCGTCGTGCATGCGCGCTGCCCAAGAGGGCCCGATAAGTCTCCAAGGCGGCCCGAGAGCGCCCAATATAAACGCCCAGTGGCCCCAAGAGGGCCCAATAGACCTCCAAGAAGCCACAGGGGCGCTCTACGAGGCCACCCGAGAAGGTGCCAAGATGTCAAACCATTGATTTTTATTCAGGGTTCCTATGTGATTGGGATTCTCGCTTCTTCGTGCCTCGACGCTCCATGCCGGACATCGAGGCTCCGAACAGCGCCCTAAGGCGGACCAGGCAACCCCTAAGAGGGCCCCAACGCGGCCTAAGAGGGCCCCAGAGCGGCCCCTGAGGCCCACCAGACGGCCCCCAGAGGCCCACCCCAAGAGAAAGCCAAAAGGGGGAGCACAAAGCGACAGTGCAAGACACCCGCCAAACCGATGCCCCCAGGAGGCCACAGGAGGCGCCCAGGAGACTCCAAAAGACTTCCAGAAGCCCACGAGGCCCCCAAGAGGCCCACAAAGAAACCCCTGGAAACGTCAAAACTGCCACCGAGAGGCGGCGCGCCCGCCAGCCCGCGCAGGAGCTCGCCAAGATGAAGTGCCAGCACCCGTGGTTGAAGAGTGCGCTCGCGGCCATGGAGAAGGCCAAGGCTAGCGACAACTCAGACATGAGCGACAGCGATCAGAACTCAGACGACATGTCGGACTCAGCTTGCAATGACGTGATCGGCTCGGCCGAGACGAAGAAGATGAAGATGAGGAAGGAGAAAGAGGACGGCTCTGTCGGCAAGAGCGACAAGCAGGATCAGACCCTTGTCGAAGGCCATCGTCGAAGCGAGCTGTCAGTGAAGGCTTGCAGCAAGGGCGAGAAGCACAATATCGACATTGGCGACAGGCTCAAGAAGGGCAACGACAGCAGGAGGGAGAAGAGCGGCGGCCAGAAGCGCGAGAAGGGCCACACCAGCAACATGAGGGAGAAGAAGCGCTGTCGCTCGGACTCGCGGCCGCGGTCAGCCTTTAAGCAGAACTTGAAGCAGCGGCAGCCGCTGCAGGCGGCCTCGGACGACGACGACGACAGCGACGACGCCGACGACAGCGCGGACAGCGACGACTCCGACGACAGCATGAAGCACAACGGCCGCCCACTCGGGAAGTACGCCAGCGAGCTTGGCGATGACACGAAGATACCAAAATGGATTGCCACCATCCAGGGCCTGAAGAAGCCCGACCAGCGTGCGCTGCAGCACCTTGCGGAGCATGAGTACATCGAGAACATGGATGGGGCGGGGCGGGCGAGAGAGCGGAGCATGTGCACAAGGAGACAGACTTGAGGATCAGGACGAGGACGCGAGGGTGGCGGAGGAAGAGGGAGAGAAGGAGGAGGAGGAGGAAGAGGAGGAGAAGGAGGAGAGTGGACAGAACGGAAGAGCAAGGGGAGAGATGGAGGAGGAAGTCGAGGGTCTCTGCGGACTCGCGTCTTTTCGACCCGATCCAGGATCGGGTCGGAACGACGCGAGTCCGCGAATACCCTTGCCCCGATCCTTTGCATCGTTGTTCGTTTGGCTGCTCGCGTCGGTTGGTCGTTCCAAGGGTGCTCAAAAGGGCGTCGGATGCCTCCGTGGCGCGTGGTCAGGTGAAGTTGCGTGCGCTTCACGCGCGCGCGGCTTCACCTGCGGCGTGCATTTCGTGGCTTCTTGGTTGTCCCATGTGGTCACGTGTGTTGGACAGGTGGCGCTGGTCTTGCATTTGTATGGTTGCCCTGTGGTGTTTAGCATGTCTCCTCGTGCGTTTTTTTGGGGGTGCGTGCAGCGCTCGTTGGGGGTGGGGCGGGGACCAGGCGGAGTTTCACAGCTTGCTGGCCGTCTCGAAGTGGGACCCGACGAAGACCGCGAGCTACGCGCTCTTCACTACGTTGGGGAAGGAGTGGCTCGAGGAGCAGTGGTGAGCGAGGAGAAGCATCTCAGAGGGGCTCCACAGACAGGTTCAGGAGTCGAGGACGCAGGAGATCGAAGCGATTCGAGCACAGGAGCAGGCCATCAGGGCCCGAGAGCAGAAGAACGCAAAGGATGAGGCTGACAAGTTGAGGAAGCAGTTGCGCGCTGCAGAGGCGCGGGAGATGGCAGCGACGAAGCAGGCGTCACCAGAGGAGGCGGCCGACGGCACCAAGAAGGGCAAGAAAGGCAAGCCGAAGGCGGCAAAGCCAGGAGCAGGAGGAGGAGAGGAGCGCAAGCCTGAGCTGACGGGCGACGGCGGCCAGAAGAAAGCAAAGCACAAACACATCCAGGATACCCCATTGCCGTCGCTTGCTCCTGACGCCCGCGATGATGACGATGATGTTGAGAAGCATGGCGCTGAGAAGGATGACACTGAGGCTGAGTTGCTTCCCTGTTTTGTTGATTTGCATCTCTCGTGCGTTCAGGCAGGCGCATGGTCCTAGATAACAGTGGTTACGATTTAGCGTGTTGCCACCAGCACATCCAGAAACGATGCATTGACAAGTTGGGGTGATCAGGGAAGTGGCTTAAACCACGTTCTCGCCCAGCCCCTCCCTCCTTCGAGGAAAGTAACACCCTCGCCCTACCCCGCTCCCCTGGACCTGGAGACTGGTCTGCTAGGTTGAAGCGTCCAAGGTTTCCCGCAACGGCTCCAAAACGACATCGGACTGCAACTGGGCCTCCAAGATGGCCAACTACAACGCGCGCACGCCCGAGCTGCTTACAATATGCCCTAAGAGCCCCCAAGACCGCCCCCCCAGACGGCCACAAATGGTCAAAGAGCACCCCGCTGGAGGGCCATCAAGAGGCCCACGGTTTCATCAAAACCCAAATGGTTATCAATGCGTTGTGTCGCGTTGCCTTTTTGTTTGCGGTGACCCCTCCCGAGGCTTCAAGACGGACCCAAAGCTGCACGAGATAACCCCAACAGATGCCCCAGAAAAAAAAAAAAAAAAAAAAAAAAAAAAAAAAAAAAAAAAAAAAAAAAAAAACGAGACTGGCCCGCGAGCGCCCAGAAGCGCACCAAGAGCGCCCCGAGAGCTACCCAAGAGGTGCGCGTGGTTCTGGCTCCGATTGGGGGATGTGCGAAGGGGGGAGGCGGGGCGGGGGAGGGGGGTTGCAACGGGGGTGGGAATTGCAACCCTCCCCTCTCTCGGCCGATGTCCTCCCCTCACCCGTGTCAGCATCATCCTTCTACTCATGGTCCGTCCCATCCTCCTCATGCGACTCATCGTCCGTCTCCCAGCTCCCTCATGCATGCGTCCAGTCTCGTCCTTCGCTTCCCTCATTTGCTCGGTGTGGCCGTCCCCTCATATGCCGCCCTGAAGAGTTGGTGAGACTTGTCATCAACGTGTCCGCCGTTGCTGTGTTGCTAGTGTGCAATGTTCGCTTGATTTGCATTGTGCGACGGTGGTTTGTGAGTTGCCGAGTGGTTGCAACGATTGCGTCCAGTGCATGTCTTGTGCCTACGATCGTCGTGAGCGCCTTGTCTCCCGCTGCGTTGTCGCAGGCTGCGGGCCGCTCCGATCGCCCTGCTGCTGGCGGGCGCGACGGCGGCGGTCGCGAGGCTGCCCGCGCCGCGCCCGAGCAGATCACCATAGGGGACGAGAAGGGCATCGGCGGCCTTGGCGTCGAGGCCCTCCAGAGCGAGCGTGACGGCGCAGATGATGAGGACGAAGAAGATGAAGATGAGGAGGGTGGCGGCCCAGAGGACGATCAGACAGGTGCAAAGCAGCCTAAGTGATGAGTGAACAATCGCCAGATATGTAGGTAGGACGTTAATGCTTGCAGCCAGTCCGTCTCATGGTGGGCAGAGGTTCTGGGGTTGCTCGCGCGCGAGGCCGCACGCACTTGTTGTGATGAGTACGGCGCATAGCTCAGAACCGCACCGCTGACCCCGAACACCCCATCCAGAACCGATGCTCGCGAGATAGTCTTTGGCCACTCCTTGCTGGGGCCACTTTGGGCGCTGCCACAGCGTGCCCCCCCAGGTAGGTGGAGTGAGGAGGAACATCACGTACAGAAAGGGTAGAAGGTGTGTGATGCAAGCGTTGGCCCAGAGGCCACTTTGGCCCAGAGGACTGGCAATTTAACCATCGCGTGCATTTTGCTCGCGACGGGATCTCGTGCCGCCAAGGGAGTGGAGCCTCGCTGCGCGATGTGGCGCGTGCTGGTTCGCGGGCTGCGATGCCCATGTGCGCACAATCGCAGGGTCGATCAACGGCCCTCTTCTCGTCGAACTGCTCGACGAAATCGGTTACGAGGACGCGGCCTGCGTGGAAGTCTTTCGGCGCGGCGCGCCTCTCGTGGGCCCTCTCCCGTGCACGGGGAACGGGCGTCCGGAATCTTTCCCTGTACCGCTCAGCCTGCCGGACTTGGCCGCGGGCGCGGAGCGAGGCAACGCCGCGCTGCTCGGCACGCTCAAGGAGTCTAGCGACTCCGCCGTGATTCTCACCAAAACTATCGCCGAAGCGGAGCTCGGCCGAATGAGCCATCCCGCGCCGCTCAGCGCGGTCGAGCTCGACGGTGCGGTTTTGTCGCCGCGGTTCGGCGTCCGGCAGTCGAGAGAGGACGGGTCCGAGAAGCTGCGGCTCGTAGATGATATGTCGCGCTCTCGTATCAACGCGGCGTCGCAGCCGACGGAGCGTCTCGGCCATGAAGCCATCGACGCTCTGTTTGGCACTTGCAAGGCATTTGTGACGCGCGTGGGCGAAGCGCCCGGGCTCTGGAAGGCGGACATAGACGCCGCGTTCCGGCGCGTGCCGCTGTTGCCGGAACATCGCGCCCTCGCATGGGTCGCGTTCCTCGTGGGCACATGCGTCTACGTGGCTCAGCACTTCGCCGCCCCATTCGGAGCGACTTCCTCCGTTCACAGCTGGGAGCGCATCGGCGCGATGCTGTCAGCGCTGGGCCGCAGGCTCATTTTCGTCCCCGTCCTCAGATATGTGGACGACTTCTTCTGCCCCGAACGTAAGAAAGGGCTGCGCGACGCAATGCGACAGTTCGCCGAACTGGTAAGAATCATTCTGGGCCCGAGCGCTGTGGCCGACGGTAAGCTGCTGTTCGGCAATCCGCTCGGGGTCCTGGGCTTGTCTGTGGCGATTGACGAGCGTGGCCTCGTGTGCTGGCCGCTGCCGGAGAAGCGCGCCCGGTGGCGCGCCGAGATCGCTGCTGCTCTTCAAGAGGGCGCGCTCGAGCGCGGGCGCGCGTCCAAGTTGGCAGGCCGCTTCTGTTGGGCTGCCTCCCACACCTTCGGGCGGTTCGGGCGCGCGCTGCTCCCGCCGTTGTTTGAGCACGCAAGGGCGCGCCATCCTAGTATCCCGGCGCACCTGCGAGTCTGCCTGCAATGGTGGCACGAAGCGCTCGCCAGAAATTTCACCACGACGCGGGAGTGGCAGGCGCCAGACACCAGGTCTGTCCAATTGCTCTCCGACGCGCGGGGGAATCCAGCTAGAGTGGCCGCGGTTCTTTTCATTGACGGGCGCATTGTCTTCACCGATGTCGCCCCGCCTGAGCCTCTGCTTCGGCTCTTCAGGGAAAGGCGCGACAATCAAATCGGCGGTCTGGAGGTGCTCAGCATCGCGCTGGGCCTGGCCACCTTTGAGCCGCTCCTGTCGGGCCGATGCGTGAACATCTTTTCGGATAATTCAGGCAGCGAGTGGGCCGTCCGGTCCGGTGCGGCGAAGCAGTTTGACCACAATTGCCTGGTCCACTCAATCTGGCGCATGGCGCTGGATGCGAATTGCAATCTGCACGTTCAGCGTGTGGCGTCGGTGGACAACATCGCCGACCTGCCGTCGCGCGAGTCATATTCCCTGCTGTATCGCTTGGGGGCGGAGTGGATTCCTCCGGTGCTGGACGATGCCTGGTTCGATCCGAGCGCGTGGCTTCCTCATCGCCGGCCATGACCGGCTCGGGCGCTGGGCGTGCGTGCAATGGATCTGGCCTTCACTCATCGGTCAGGGTGCGCCCGCCAGGTCGGGCAGGGGTTGGCGTCCTCCCTCGCGCACGTCGCGGTCGCGCTTCGCCTGTGGGCGCGCGAGGGCATCTCTGGTTTGTCGGCGCACCTGGAGAATGTCATCGGTGTTCGCGCGATGGCGCTGGCTGGATTGCTCGCTCAGCTTCGCGCGGTTTGCCCTGAGGCACGCCCTCTTCCTGTGTTCGCCGCTGCCGAGCTGCTTGCCGATAACGGCGCCGACGCCGTGAGCGATTTGGTTGGCGTCACCCTGGCAGACTTCAGGGGCGCCGCGGCATTATCTTGCGACGCCCGCGAGGTGGTCCGCGCGGCTATCGCGGCAGCCCAGCGCGGCGGCGCGCCAGCCGCACTGGGCAGGGGCAGCGCGGGCGCTTCTCCTGCGCCCGCCCCGTCGCCCGGGATTGCCCCCAGGTCTGCTTGCGCGTTCCGCGTTCGTCGCGGGCCCCCCCCTTGTCGGCCGTCGCAGGACCGACATCGCGACGCGGTCGCCCTCGAGCGTATCCGTCTCGTCATCCTCCACGGTGCGCGCGCGAATTTGCGGCATGTCGCTCGCAGCGCTAAACGCGGGCGCCAGGACAGCGGCAGGGCGCATGCAGCTCCCCCGGAGGACCCCGTGTCCGCGGTCCGGTGGGCGCTCTCAGTCGCTGGGCGCGAGGGTCGGCGTGACATGCGCGGGCCGCGGGCCGAAGCTGCTCGGGCCAGAGCCCTCATCACCTCCTCGGCGGCCGGTAAAGCGTGGGCGCGCAGGGCCCGGGTGAGCGCTCTCCTGGGCGCATGCCCGCGCTCATTGCCCGCGCTCAGCAGCGGGTTCGAGTGCTGGGTTACATTCGCAAGGGGCGTCTTAAAGCGACGGGGGAAGGAACTGCCGCCCACCCTGGAGGGGCTGCTTCTGTGGTCCACGACCTTCAGGTGCGCCGGGACCTTCAGCAATTATGTGACTTACGTGAAGAAGGCGTGCCTCGTGGCATGCCGGCGCGCGCCCGCCTCTCATCTTCCGGCAACGCGCGCGTCCGCCCGCGGCGGCAGTTGGCGCGCAAGGCCCGTGGAAGTCTTCAGGCACCCGGCGGTTCGCGCCGCTAAGAACGCCATCGAGAAGCGTTCGGGCTGGCAGGCGAAGGCGCGCATGGCCCTTCAGGGCCGCGACGTCGCCCGTCTGGTGTCGCACCTGCGCGTCAGTGACGAGGGTCGCCGTTTCGCCATGTTGTGCCTGGCGGCCTACGCATTCCTCCTTCGGCTACCCTCGGAGGCCCTGCCCGCGGTGCGGGTTGAAGATGGCGCGGCCGCGGCTTGCGTGGCCTCCGCGTTCGTCGTCGGCGATCAAAAGATCGAGCTGCACCTCTCCAGGAGAAAGAACCGCGAGAGCCGCTCGGTGATGGCACGGCAGTGCTGGTGCGACGAGTGCGCGGTCACCTGTCCCGTACACGTTCTTGGGGCCTGGCTAGTTGGCGAGCCAGCTCATCAGCCCATCTGGGCTGCGTGGTCCCCAGGCGCGGCACGTGCTCGGCTGCGCCGCGCGCTGGGCGAAATGGGGCGCCACGACGCGGAATCATTCGGCACTCACGCGTTCAGGCGCGGGCACGCGCAGGACATCGCTGCCAGGGGCGGACCGGTCACCGACCTTCTTCGCGCGGGCGGCTGGCATCAGCCCGCGTGGATGAAATACCTTAACGTTTCCCGGCTCGAGCGGCAGTCGGTCGCGGAAGCCCATTTGGCAGAGTCGTCCAGCGACGATGGCGATGGCTGAGCACCCCGCGCAGTCTGGTGGTCGTGTCTGCACGGCACACACGTGGGCGCACCCCCGGCACGCGGGGGCAGTGGGTGGCAGCGCCGGGCGTGGCCCGCGGGAGCGCCGTTGCAGTGGGTGGTGCTCCCCCACGGGCCCGACCGGCGTCTGCCCGCTTGGCCTCGGAGAGGCCGCGCGCTGCGGGGCAGATGGGTCGGGTCCGCACCCTCCGCTCCTGGGGGAGGCTTCCTCCTCCCCCCCCCCCAGGGCCGTGCGAGGCGAGTGCAAGCGCCAGGATTTGTGGGGTCGGAATAACGAAGTTATTGCTTGGCACAAATCCGCCCGCGCTGTGAACGACCCCGCGGCTGGCCGCGGGGGCGCCCTCGCTCGGCTGGTCGGCCGCGCGCTGGTCGACCCTCTTCCGCCTCCCGCTCGCGTCGTGTGGTGCAGTGCCGTGCCGTGCTTCCTCCGCCTGGCACTGGGGCGGGATATAAATACCGTGCCGTGTGTCGGGTTTCGGCCCTCCGCCCTCTGGGGGCTTCGCTCGGCCCATAGTGGCTTCCTTGCGGCCCATAGTGGCTTCGTTGCGGCCCATAGCGGCCTGCTGCGTTCACGTGCCCAATGGGGCCCTCTCTTCTGGTCCATAGTGACCACGAGCTGTCGTTGGCCCGCCCTACCCGCCCTGGGGGTGTGGGGGGGGGGTGGTGCTCCCCCACGGGCCCGACCGGCGTCTGCCCGCTTGGCCTCGGAGAGGCCGCGCGCTGCGGGGCAGATGGGTCGGGTCCCAGCGACGTTGGGGCCTGGGCGCAGGTTTGATTTGCGCAAATCTGCGCGCGGGCTTGCTGCGTCGCCGCGGCGCCAGGGCTCTCGCCGCGCGACGGGGCCGCCGCGCGGGCGCTTCTCCGCCAGGGCGACCGCGCTGCTCGCCAGCGGGCGCGCGGACGCCGTTGACGAGCGCGGGCAGTAGCTGGGGCGCGGGGCGACGATGCCAGCGACAGGCTGCCCGCGACGCAGCTCGCGAATGCAATTGCAGGGGCTCGCGGCTCCCCCGCGAGGCGCGCCGACCCGTCGCCCTGGGGCGAGCTTGCACGGGCGAGCCAAGCAAACCGCGGCGCTTGCGATGGGCGAGCGAAGCCGAACACTGCAAATCCACAGCGCGGAGGCATGTTCCTGCGCGGCGGTGGCTTGATCTTCCGTCGATGGTCAACGTCAACGCATATCGCTCGTGTGCAATATTGCCATTGCCCTGCTGCTACCGCATATGATTGTGTTCGCGCTCGGGCGCGCGCTTTGCTCGAACTTAGTGCTGGCATGTCGCATGATCGCGGGCGTCGGAATAGCATTGCGCGTGTTCCAGGGCAGGTGGGCCACGCGTGCGGCGCGCCCAGAGCAAGCGCAGCTCTGCCGACGCACGTGGAAGCACGAATCTGGGAACATGTCGACCATATATATATATATATATATATATATATATATATATATATATATGAGAGAGCGTGATCCACCGCCGCTTTACTGTGGAAAATTGCCAACCTTTTCCTCCGGAACCCGGGGGTCCCCCCCCCCCCTCCGAAAATCCCCCCCCCCTGCTGGAACCCCTCCCCCCCCCCCCCCCCCCCTTCCCTCCCGGCAAAACCCCCCCCCTCCCTAACCCCTCCCCCCCCCCCCCCCCCCCCTCCTCTCGAAAACCGGGGGGGGTCACTACCGTTCGAACCCCTCCCCCCCCCCCCCCCCCCCCCCCCCCCCCCCTCCGGATCCGGAAAACCGGGGGGGGTCAACCGAACTCCCGTACTCACCGCCAGCAAACGACTCCCGGTCCCCACCACCGTCCGCATCACATCCCCCACTGGTGTTCCCAGCACCACTGTCCTCACCACCGCTGTCCCCACTGGTTCCACCACCGCCCCTACTGTCCCCACCAGTGGCCCCACCACTGTCGCACTGTCCCCGCTGTCCCCAGAACTGTTCCCACCACGGTTCCACTCTCCCCACTGTCTCCACGGCCCCAACCACTGCCCGACTATCCCCACTGTCCCACTGTCCCACTGACTCCTCCGCTGTCCCACTGAGCTGTCCCACTGTTCCCACCACTGTCCCCACTGTCCCCACCACTGTCCCCACTGTACCTCTGTCCCATTGTCCCACCGCCGTCCTCGCCACCGCCTTCACCACTGTCCCCACCACCATTGTACCCTCCACTGTGCCACTGTTTCCACCTCATTCCCATTGTCCCCACACCACTGTCCCCACCACCACCGTCACCACCACTGTCCACTGTCCCCCCCTGTTCCCACCATTGTCCCCACCACTGTCCCCACCACTACCGTCCCCACCACTGTCCCACTGTCCCACTGTCCCCACCATTGTCCCCACCACTGTCCCCACCACTACCCTCCCCACCGCTGTCCCACTGTCCCCCCACTGTCCCCACCACTGTCCCGCTGTCCCCTCACCACTGTCCCCACCAACACCGTCCCCACCACTGTCCGCACCCCCACTCGGTTTTCGAGGGGGGGGGGGGTTCGAACCGTAGTGACCCCCCCTCCGGGGAGGGGGGGGGGGGGGGGGGGGGGGTTCGAACCGGTAGTGACCCCCCCCCCTTTTCATGATGAGCAGGGGGGGGGGGGGGGGGGGAGGGGGTTCGAACCGGTAGTGACCCCCCCCCGTTTTCCGAGGGGGGGGGGGGGGGGGGAGGGGTTCGAACCGGTAGTGACCCCCCCCGGTTTTTCCGCCGCAGCGGTAGAACACGCTCTTTCATATATATATATATATATATAATATATATATATATATATATATATATATATATATATATATGCGTCCGCAATCACTCCGCACTGGGGCCGTCTCGGGGCCCTCGTGGGTCATCTCGGGAGCTTCTGGGGGCATGCTGGGCCGTCTCGAGGCGATGTCGGAGGCCTCCTGGGCAGTCTTGGGGCGTCGGAGGGCCGAGGGCGCGAGAACGCAGAACGCGTGTTATTTGAACATGAGTGATCCTGGCTTCTTGGAGCACTCTTGGAGGTCCCCTCGGAGCGCCCTTGGGGCCGCTTGGGGCGTCTTGGGCCATCGCGCGTGCAACTTGAGGGGCCCGGGGCGCTCGCGGGCCGCTTGGGTGGCATCTCGGACCCTCTCGGGCGCATCTCGGGGCCCTGGCCTTTGGGGCAGTCGCGCGACGCAGCCCGGGGGCGCGCGGGGGCGCTTGGTGCGTTCGAGCATTTAGGGCCCCAGCCGCGCGGGGAACGCGGGGGCATTGAGGTCGGTGCATTTCGCGCCCGGGGCTAGGTGGCAGATATATAACGCGCATGGCGCTACCCGCGGACACCCGCCTGCCTTGTCTGCGGGCGAGTCGCGAGAAAGTATCGAGTGGGGGCCCTTCCCTGTGAGGCTCTCACATCATGTCATTAATTAGAGCGGGTCAGTCGAATCCTGCGCTTGTCGCCACTTCTACAGTCTTCAGCGCTGAACCGGGATGAAGTCTCTAGTGGGGCCGCGCGGGGGGGCGGGGTGGATGAGGGGGGCGGGGTCGCGAGGAGGCGGGGGCGCAGAAACCGCGAGGATGGGGGTGGGGGGCGACGACGACGACGACGACGAGGCATGAATATCAGGGAGGGGGGGGGCGGCGCAAAGGAGGCAGGGGGAGGGGCGGGGGAAGAGGGGCGGCCAGGAGGAATCAGGGCGACGACGCTGAGGGCGAGGTGGGAGAGGAGGAGGTTCGAGGAAGATTCGCGCGGAGGGGGAGCTCGGGCAGGAAGGGGCGCAGGGGAGAAGGCCAGAGGAGGAGGGAGGGGGGGAGGAGGAACGACGGAGGAGTCCGTGTCGAACTCGCCGGGGTCGTCGTCGCTATATTCGCCATCGTCGTCGGCGGGGTGGCGCGCGCTGCCCGACCTTGCTGTCTCGGCCGCGGCGCGCCCCAGCGCGGGCCGTGGTTCAGCTTCGGCAGCCTCAGCGCGGCCGCCGCTGCATCTCTGGCGGCGCCCCGGGTGCACTTTGGCGCGCGCGCTGCGCGCGTTGTTCGGCGCCGCATTTTCGCGCCGCCAGCGTCGACAAGCAGTTTTTGCGGCGGCGACTGCGTGGCCAGGGCGCCCCGCTGCAGGGGTCGTTCGGCCGCCCGCGCCAGGGCGCCCAATTCCGCGAACGGAACTGCCCTGCCGATTTCAAAACTGACGGGAAGCCCTCCTCCCCCCCCCCTTCCGCTGCAGCCAGCCAGGGGGGGGGGGGGTAGGAAGGCGAGGAGGGGGGGAGGGGCGGTGGGAAGGGAGGGGGGGGGGAGGACGGGGGGGCGCGAAGAGCGAGTGGGGGGGGGGAGGGGGAAGGGGAGGGGGAGAAGCAGCAGCATCAGCAGCAGTGGTAGGGCAGGTGGATCGAGGGTCGAAGTTCGATCGGAGATCGAAGATAGAGGGGGGATCGCAGATGGGGGGTTGGTCAGGGGTAAAGGGGGCCGAGGACCGAAGGACTCTCGAGGATCGATCGGAATTTAAAACAGAGGGACCGAGGGGGATTGGATCGGGCAGGATCAAGGGTGGAGGATCGAGGATCGAGGGGGGTCGTCCTCCCCCTGATATCTCCATTAATTATCGGTCCTCCTTCTTCTTCCTTCTTCTCGTCTTGGCGCTCGTCTCGGTTCCTCTTTCTTCTTCCTTAATCATCGCGCTTATTTTGCCCCTGCTCTTGGTCCTCCTTCTTCTTCCTCCCCCTCGTCTTGCCCTCTTCCCCTTTTCTCCAGCCTGCCCCCGTCGACAGGCTGTTTCCGATCGGCTGACCTCATAGGGCGCCCGACGGCGCGCCCTTCCCCCATTGCTCGCGCCCAAGAGCTGCCCCCATAGCCTGCTCCAGCAGGTCGCCCTCGCACCCCCCCCCCACCCCACCCCACCGCGCGCGCAAGCTGCCCCCATCCATGGGGAGCCCGCGCCGAGTGCTTTCATAAGCTGCCCTGATTGGTTGCCCTCAGTGGCTGCGCTCTTATCGCGCGTTCTCATGGGCTGCGCCCGTCCGCGGGCTGCCCCCATCCATGAGCTGCCTTCGCAGGCTGCCTCCGCGCGCTGCCCCCGCGCTGGGGCGCCCTCGTGAAATATTCTGCATGGTGCTCCCATGGGCCCCCCAGCTCCATGGGCTGCGCCCATGGGCTGCCCCCGCAGGCCGCGCCCCCAGGCTGCCCGCGTACATATGTTGCACTTGCCGGCGCTCCCGCCGGCTGCCCCGCAGGCTGCGCCCGTAGGCTGCGCCCATGTTCATCGTTTGCAAATCTGGGACATCTGGAAACGTCCACCCCAGCTGCTATTAATGTGCTTCGTTGGGTTAAATGTGTTGCAATGCGCGCGCGTCTGCTTTTCGTGGTGCCGTTGTGCTCGGGAGCTGGTGTTTTGGGTCGTATATCCGCTCGGTGTCTCGATGGCTACCCCGCGGGGGGCGGTGCCCCTTTTTCTCCGCTTCCGCGCGGCAGCGCGCCTTTCTTGGGAAGTCGGCCGAATCAGCCAATAGCCCCCGATTGCAAACCTACACTCTCGAATTCTTCATGGCGTCTCCATGGCGACCGCGCAAGATTTGAGGCCTTGGCTCATTTGCAGCGCTACTCCGACCGCCCACAAGCACCAAGCGATGCTAAGTGAAGCTAACAGAGGCCCCAATCACCCCAACTGACAGCACAGGCTTGCAGAACAAGAATTCGCTGCTGTATTACAAATATGTTAAGCTTGTTTCAACCTCGAACTTTTCTGGGTGCACATGTGCCCGCTGCGTCCGCGCGCTCGGGCGATTTTTTCGTCCATGACGCAATCGCTTGGGATCTCGAAGCAGATCGCTCGGGACCCCCATCGAGGTCGTGGAAAACAGCACCCCCCAAAAGGTAAAGATCGGGCAGGGTCGAGGATGGGGGATCGAGGATCGAGGGGGATTGTTATCCCCCTGATCCCCTGCTTAATTATCGTCGTTATGCTCGAATTGGTTATGTTCCAGCTCTCGTTCCTCCTTCATCCTCCGCCCCCCTCGCCTTGCCCTTCATCATTTTTCTCCAGGTCGCCTCCTTCTACCTCCTGATCCTCTTGATATCCTCCGTTTCCAATGTTTGGCTTCCTGCGGGCGTCTTCCTGCGCGCGGCTTCCATGGGTTGCCCCCGTCCATAGGCCGCTTCCCGGGCTGCCCCCATGGGAGGCACCCGCAGGCTGCCTCCACAGGCTGCCCTCGCCCGTGAACAGCCCGCATCGGGCGCGCCCACGCGCTGCCCCCATCGACTGCCCCCATCGACAGGCTGTTTCCGATCGGCTGCCCTCGCGGGGCGCCCCCGCAGGCTGCGCCCACAGGCTGCCCCCCGCAGGCTGCCCCCACGGGCTGCTCCCATAGCTTGCTCCGGCAGGTTGCCCGCGTCGGCTGCCCCCCCGCGAGCTGCCCCCACCCATGGGCTGCTCGCGTCGGATGCTCTCATAGGCTGCCCGGGTTGGCTGCCATCATTGGCTGCGCTCTTATCGTTTGTTCCCATGAGGTGCACCCATCCACTGGCTGCCTTCCGCCACGCGGTGCCGCCGCTGGCGCCCCCCCCTCCCCCGGCGTTATCCGTTTTCCTTTCGGGCATGTAAATCATATATGATTCTGACCGCATGCCCATCCTAAATATGAATTAACAATATCTCAGAGGTACCAGGATCGGTCCCCCTGAGGTTCCCTTGTGAAAACCAATACGCGGGGACATAGATTCTCATGACATAGCACTTGTTTGCGAATCCCTTGTTAAAAAACGGGGCGAAGTGCGCGCGCGCGCGTCGTCGCGCGCGCATGCCGAAATCCTTCAAAAACCTTCGGTGTCGGAAGGATTTCGCAATCGATTTCGCAACGCTGATTTGCTAAAACAGCTTACGCGCAAGCTCTTGCGTAACCTTCAGAAACAATAGGTTTCCCAAGATGGCCACAACATGCTACCAAACGTATTTCGCGCGCGCATGTCGGAATCTGTCGAACGCCCTTGCGCGCGCGCCGTCGCGAGAATCCTTTTTGGGAAAAACGAGACGAAGTGCAGACGCGCGCGTCGTCGCGCCCGCATGCCGAAATCCTTCAAAACCCATCGATTTCGGAAGGATTACACAATCGCGTGCCTTTATATATAAAAAAGTTTCGCAACGCGGATGTTGTTCAACAAAAGCGCGCGCGCGCTCTTGCGTCGTCGTCGTCGTCGTCGTCGCCGTCCTCCCTCCTCCCGCGTCGGCGTCGTCGACGCCTACGTCGTCCTTTGTATTTCCTCGTTCGTTGTCGTCCTCTTTGGCGTCGTCGTCGTTTCCGTCGTCGTTGTCGCCGTGGTCGTCCTTCCTCCTCCCTCGTCGTCGTCGTCGTCCGTCGTCGGCGCCTGGTCGTCGTGCCTCCTACTTCGTTTCCGTCGTCGTCGTTGTCGCCGTCGTCGTCGTCGTCTTCCTTCCTCCCTCGTCGTTGTCGTCGTCGGCGTCGCCGTCCTTCCTCCTTCCTCGTCGTTTGCGTTGTCGCCGTCCTCCCTCCTCCCTCGTCGTCGTCGTCGTTGTCGTCGTTGTCGTCCTTCCTCCCCCCTCTTCGTCTTCGTTGGCGACGTCGTCGTCGTCTTCGTCGTCGTCGTCGGCGTCGGCGTCGTCGTCGTCTTCGTCGTCGTCGACGGCGTCGTCGTCGTCGCCGCCGTCGTCGGCGTCGGCGTCGGCGTCGTTGACGTCGTCGTCGTCGTCGGCGTCGTCGGCGTCGTGAACATCGTCGTCGTTGTCATCGTCGTCGTCGGCGTCGGCGTCGGCGTCGTCGTCGTCGTCGGCGTCGGCGTCGTCGTCGTCGTCGTTGTCGGCGTCGTCGAAGTCGTTGGAGACGTCGTCGGTGTCGTCGTAGTCGGCGTCGGCGGCGTCGTCGTCGTCGTCGTCGTCGCTGTCGTCGTCGGCGTCGCTGTCGTTGCCAAGTGCAATTTGGTGCCCACCGCCACGGTCATAAGTCATTTTGCAAACCAAGTTGCGGGTGGGTGGGTGGGATGTTTGCGCGAGCAGTGGATGCGGTCAAGCGCGGTGCAGGGTAGTCAACTGCACCGTAGGTTGCCCCCTCGTAGCCAGCCCTCGTAGGCCGCGCGCGCGCTGCCCCCCATCCATAGATTCTCTCGCATTAAAGATCGCCCCCCTCCCCCTGCCCCACCCGCGCGCGCGCGCCCCGCCCGCCCCCCCTCCACCCCAACCCCCGCCCCGCCCCCGCCCCCCCCCTCCTCCCCCCGCGCTGATTTAAAGACCCCCCCCTGGGAAGTATATATATATATATATATATATATATATAAGTATATATGTGTATACTTTCTCCCGTTCTCACTCCTTCGAGGACAAAGAGGCCTTTGAAAAGGCCGTGGTGGTGCCCGGCGATGTTTTGGCGGCGATCGATTGGATTGCTGCGCGCTCGGAGCGGCAGGTGTGCCGTGAGCGGCGAGCGACTCTCGAGCGAATTCGGGCCAGGGACGCCGAGCTACGCGCCTCTGGAGCGACGGCGGCCTGGTTCGCGGGCTGCGATGCCCATGTGCGCACAATCGCAGGGTCGATCAACGGCCCTCTTCTCGTCGAACTGCTCGACGAAATCGGTTACGAGGACGCGGCCTGCGTGGAAGTCTTTCGGCGCGGCGCGCCTCTCGTGGGCCCTCTCCCGTGCACGGGGAACGGGCGTCCGGAATCTTTCCCTGTACCGCTCAGCCTGCCGGACTTGGCCGCGGGCGCGGAGCGAGGCAACGCCGCGCTGCTCGGCACGCTCAAGGAGTCTAGCGACTCCGCCGTGATTCTCACCAAAACTATCGCCGAAGCGGAGCTCGGCCGAATGAGCCATCCCGCGCCGCTCAGCGCGGTCGAGCTCGACGGTGCGGTTTTGTCGCCGCGGTTCGGCGTCCGGCAGTCGAGAGAGGACGGGTCCGAGAAGCTGCGGCTCGTAGATGATATGTCGCGCTCTCGTATCAACGCGGCGTCGCAGCCGACGGAGCGTCTCGGCCATGAAGCCATCGACGCTCTGTTTGGCACTTGCAAGGCATTTGTGACGCGCGTGGGCGAAGCGCCCGGGCTCTGGAAGGCGGACATAGACGCCGCGTTCCGGCGCGTGCCGCTGTTGCCGGAACATCGCGCCCTCGCATGGGTCGCGTTCCTCGTGGGCACATGCGTCTACGTGGCTCAGCACTTCGCCGCCCCATTCGGAGCGACTTCCTCCGTTCACAGCTGGGAGCGCATCGGCGCGATGCTGTCAGCGCTGGGCCGCAGGCTCATTTTCGTCCCCGTCCTCAGATATGTGGACGACTTCTTCTGCCCCGAACGTAAGAAAGGGCTGCGCGACGCAATGCGACAGTTCGCCGAACTGGTAAGAATCATTCTGGGCCCGAGCGCTGTGGCCGACGGTAAGCTGCTGTTCGGCAATCCGCTCGGGGTCCTGGGCTTGTCTGTGGCGATTGACGAGCGTGGCCTCGTGTGCTGGCCGCTGCCGGAGAAGCGCGCCCGGTGGCGCGCCGAGATCGCTGCTGCTCTTCAAGAGGGCGCGCTCGAGCGCGGGCGCGCGTCCAAGTTGGCAGGCCGCTTCTGTTGGGCTGCCTCCCACACCTTCGGGCGGTTCGGGCGCGCGCTGCTCCCGCCGTTGTTTGAGCACGCAAGGGCGCGCCATCCTAGTATCCCGGCGCACCTGCGAGTCTGCCTGCAATGGTGGCACGAAGCGCTCGCCAGAAATTTCACCACGACGCGGGAGTGGCAGGCGCCAGACACCAGGTCTGTCCAATTGCTCTCCGACGCGCGGGGGAATCCAGCTAGAGTGGCCGCGGTTCTTTTGGGTCGGAATAACGAAGTTATTGCTTGGCACAAATCCGCCCGCGCTGTGAACGAGGGCCAGTCTGCGACCGCTCGCATTGGGATCTCGTGCCGCCAAGGGAGTGGAGCCTCGCTGCGCGATGTGGCGCGTGCTGGTGGCACGCGCGGAGCGGCGCGGCCGCGCCGCCTCGGCGAGGGCCTCGGTGCGCGATTTTCGCGCGGTGGCCTCGCTGCGCGAGCGGCAAGGCGCCGGGGCTCTCAGCGCGGCGTTGGAGTGGTTGTCGAGAAGGGCGCATCGAGCTGCGCGCGGTTGCCAGCTTGGTATGCTCACTGCAGCGCGCGCAATGGCTTGCGCCCTGCTGGCGGGCGCAGCCACCGCGCAGCCTGTTTTCCCCGATGGGGCAGGTGCGATTATTGGCGGCGTGGCAGCCCAGCAGCGCGCGACGCCCGCGCTGGTCGCCGACGACCGCGCCACGGTGCAACGCCTCGGGCGGGCCGCCGCTGCTCGTCTCGAGCATGACCTCGCGGCGTCGATATTGCGGGAAGAATTGAACGAGGACGGGCGGAGGAGCGCGCGCTGGTCTCGTGGCCGGCCGCGCGACGCAGGCGGCGTACACAATGGCCCACGTCCGAATTTTGCAGCGAGTCTTCGCTGGAGGGTGCCCCCGCGACGTTACCAAGTGCACCGCTCCCTTGGGTTTTCGGCACCTGTTTTCGCGCGTCGCGGACGACGCTGCCAGTGGCTGGCGTGACCTGCTGAACGCTGCCGCCGGTCACCCTTGCAGTCCAGGTGCCCGCGCGAATGGGATCGAACCGCGGCGCTCGGCAGCGTCCGTTGAGCACGGTGGCCTGCTCCGCTCGGCGACTTGCAGTCGGGGGCGTGCTCTCCGCCGTCGGATTACGATGGCGCGACTGCATATTGAGCAGGTGCGCCCCCTAGCGCGCTCGCGCGCGGCCTGCGCAGGATGGTGCGGCGACGTTGACGCGCGCGACATGTCGCCTGCAGAGATCGAGGCGCGCGCCGCTGGATGGGAGGCGCGGCTGTTTGCGTTGCCCCGTGGCAGTTTTGAGCAGGCATTTTCGTGGAAGTGCAAGGCATCGTGGCCGTGCGCAGCCCCGTGTAAGCTGGATTTCGGATCATGTCCAGTGGCTGGGCGGCGCGGTAGCTCATCGGCGCGCGGCCGCGCGGGGTCGTGTATTTCGCAGGCGTGGAGGAGTCAAGGCAGCGGCGCGTGCGCGGCGCCCGCGGAATACAACGGCATGTGCAGGCGTTCGCGGCGGCGCGTGGCGCGCCGGCCGCGGTGGGCCCGCAGTTTCGCGCGCAGACGCGCCGCTGATTTTTCGAACCAGACTGCGTCGCAGAAGGCGTCGTGGGCGGCGATGTGCGACGTCGCGTGGCTTGCCTTCGCCCTCGGGGCCAGTCGCTCGCGAATCGCGATTAGGATGCGTTGCTTCGCAGGCCGTGCGCGTGAGGACATTTTCCGCGTGGCTCGCCGCGACGAGCGCTGCCTCGCGGAGCTGGCGGAGGCGCGGGGCGGGGCGGGGCTGAACGCGCGAGCAGCGCTTACGAGGGACACGATGAATGACGCGCGGACTTAGGCAGGTTGATTAACGATTTGTCGTTGGCACAATACATAAAGCACATAGTGATATATCCGAAAAGCGAAACACATGTTTAGTACATTCGCCCGCTCTGGTCACGGCCCTGCGGCGGGCTTGCCAACGCGCGGGCCTTCTCGCGCGGCTGGTCGGCCGCGCGCTGTCCGACTTGCTTCTTCGCTAATCGTCGCTGCTAACCCATGCGCAAGGCGTTGGAATCAATGGGGAACGGACGGCATGCATCAACTAGCGCTTCGGCCCGGGCACCGAACAAACACGATGATGCTGTGCTCGATGGCGACTGGGGTTCTTTTCGTTGGTCCATGGAACGCGGCCCCGTCTGTTTGTCTGAGCGGGGGCCGGGAGGGCATGAGTCGATCGCCTAGCGCAGCTGGCCTCACCCGCGACATCTGCATAGGGAAATGCACGCGGTTAACTATTCAGGCGCGCGCAGGCGGCGCGTGGCCGCGACCGCAGCAGGGATTGGACACGCCCACATAACGCCCGAAGCACGGGGCGCCGATCGCAGCCGACCGCGACGCAAGTGCAGCGCGCCCGGAATCTGACGACATCGCCATGCCTTGCCGCCGCGGGGTGGATGTGCCGACCGACAGAGTACCCTGACGGTAGTTGCCTTCAGATTTCGGATATTGTTGTGGCATCTTCAAATTCTGAAGTCGTGCCTGGCTCAAGATCTGCACCTTTCACCAGGGCGGGCCGTTTCTCTCCCTTCCGCCACGGGTCTGAAGTCGCGCCGAACTGTTGCAGGGTCAGCGAGCTGAAGCTGAGCCCCCTCGGCGGCCTGGCGGGGTCGCCCCTGCCCCCCCTTCCAGCCCCCTTCCTTGTATATGCGAAACACGCGCGCCAAAAAAAACTATTGGAAACCAATACTAATACATTTATATAAAAAAAGAAGCAGCCCGCGCGAGCCAGCGGGCCCAATCCTATGTGCAAAACCAAAATGAAACCATTCCGACGACAACAAAAAACTAACGCGGCATCTCCCGCCGAAGTTTTGCCCCGAACGCGTCTTCAACAAAATCAATCGCGCGTCGCGCGCGCCGCGCCCCATTCCCGCTTCGCGAGTGCCACTGTCGGAACGCTTTGCTTCCGCGCGGTGGCTCTTGTTTTCCACGGGCCAGCTGCGCAGCGCTCGACTTTCCGACGCGCCGGGTCCCGCAGGGAGGAAGCGCGCTATATGAATTGCATGGATTTCTCGCCAGACGCCCGCGCGACGCTGCGCTAATGCGCGCAGCTTTCGCGGCGTGCCAAGCGGGCTGCGAGGGCCGCCGCGCCTTTGAAGTGCGGCGCGGACGCTCGACGTGAAAACCCGCGCCCGCCCGCGCCAGCCGCCTGGGCGCCAGCCGCCCGGGCGCCGGCGCACCTCCATGCCCCTTCGGAGGTGCGCCGTCACACCGCCGACTTGCAACAGTTCGTTGCGCGCCTGACACATCAGCGCCGTGGCCCCACTCGCCCATTGCCCGCTGGCCTTCGCGCCGCCTCCTTGGCGCATGCCGCCCCACCTGTGGGCCCACTGGTGGGGCGTCCTCCTCCCAGTTCGCCCCCTGCCACCCGCTGGCCTTCGCGCCGCCCCCCTGGCGCATGCCGCCCCACCTGTGGGCCCGCTGGCGGGGCGTCCTCCCCCCTGTTCGCCGCCTCCCTCTCGCTCGCCCCCCCTCGCTCCGCGCCGCCATGGCGCTGCCGGCCCCGCTGACGCCGCCAGCTGCCGACGCCCGCGCCGGCCCCGGGCCCAGTCCTGCCGCTCGCCGCTGGCGCCGTGGCCCCGTGGCTCCCAACGGGCCCGCGATGGGGTTGAGCAGCCTCGGATTGAACCCGTCACGCACTCGTCACCCGAGACTTGTTTTTCCGCGCTGGGCCCCGCCGCCCCGGGCCCAGTTGTGCAGCGGCCGCCGCGCGCCGAGCGGCGGGCCCAGCCGACCCCCCCCCCCCCCCCTCTTGCATGGCGGCGCAATTCGCTCCGCCCATGCGTTTCATCGCCAGCGCAGTCGCCTAATGCCCAGCCGCCGACGCAACAGTTTTGTGCATGTATATACATGTATGATTATAAATATACACACACGTATACCTATACGACCATCCTTCGGGCGATGAGGAGGTTCGGGGGCGGGGGGGCAGTGTCTCACTATCGATCGGTCTCACTATCGGTCTCGCTCGATCGATCTCACTCGATCGATCTCACAATCGATCTCACTCGATCTATTGCATTCGTTCGATCTCACAATCGATCTGACTATTCACGATCGATCTCACATTCTGTCTCACTATCGCTATCACAGTCGATCTCACAATCAACGTCAACACCACCATCATCAACATCAACGTCATCAACAGCATCATCACCGGGACACCAGCATCATCATCATCATCGGGACACCATCATCGTCACCATCAGCATCATCAACATCATCCTCATCGGGACACCGTCATCATCATCAGCATCGGAACACCACCACCATCATCATGAACAACATGATCAGCAACATCATCATCGGGACACGATCATGATCGTCTCCATCATCACCATCACCATCATCATCATCGGGGCACCGTCATAATCATCAACAACAGCATCATCATCGGGCCACCATCATCACAATCATCATATTCACCTCATCATCAACATCACCATGATCGGGACACCATCATCGTCAACAGCATCATCAGCACAATCACAATCCTCATCGTGACACTATCGGCATCATCAGCACCATAATCATCAACATCATCATCATCAATCCCATCATCACCATCATCATCGGGAGACCATCCTTATCATCTTCCATCGCCATCACCATCGGGACATCAATCATCAGCAACATCAGCATCATCAGCATCATCATCACCGGGACACCATCATCAGCACCACCAGCATCATCATCAGCATCGTCAACATCATCATCATCATCACCATCGGGACACCATCATCACCACCACCACCATCATCATCATCATCATCATCATCAACAGCATCGACATCATCATCGCCATCATCATCATCATCATCATCATCGGGACACCGGCGGGGCACCGCGCGGCACCAGACGCCCGAAGGGAATCATTTGGCCCGGCCGCGCCTCTGCCAGAGGCGGGACGCCGGCGGCGCACCGCGCGGCACCAGTTGCCGGAAGGGGATTATTTGGTTTGGCCACGCCTCAGCCACAGGAGACTTTCCTTTCGCCCGCCCACGCAGCTTCGCGCACGGCACGCACGAACACGAAACCGAAACCGATTTCCCGGCAGGGGGGCTCTCCGTTACACTTCGATCTCACCCCCTCACCTCCGATTTTCACGCCGTCTCCCAGCCATGCAGCTGCCCTCTGCCCGCGCGCGCACCTCGGGGCGGGGCCGGGTGGGCGCGGCGGTCAAGACAAATATTGTGACCTTTCTTATTTGTATTGTGCTTTGTTGTAACATTAGGCGGCGTGCACGTTGCATCCTAGCCTTGCCAGGGGCGGCAGTGGTGGGCGGACAGTTATGCCGACTCCTGCTCCTAGCTATTATGCGGCGGGGTCTTTTTGCGGCGGGGTGTAGGGGTGGAACCCTCGAGCTTTAGTCTCGCGCAGCGGGGCGGCGGATGGGGGCACAGGCGTCATTTGTATGATCGATCCAATCCCCTTCCTATGTTCACTTTACTGGCCCAGGGAGTCGTGAACTCATTGCCGCGGCGAGCCGCTTCGATCGACACCTCGAGGTCCTCGAGGGGCTGGAGCGTCGCCATCGTGCGTGCCAATTTTTATTCGGGCCCGTCTTGATGTCGTGGTAGCCTGCAATCGCCTTGATCATGCTCAGCTTGAGGTTCCCCGCGGTCTTGGACCCCTTGTCCAGGTCCATGCTGGCATGCATCGCAGCCTGGGCATCCTTGGCCGTCACCTCTAGCCTCTGCCTGAGCGTCTTCTAACCTGCAGCCACCGTTTAGGCGAGCTTTTTCTCGCCGTCCGCGCCCGCGATGCAGCCCTGTTTCCGATCGCTGCCACATTCGGTTGCTCTGGCCGCCTGGGCGCATCCCCCCCACCAGTCGGCGGCGTCGGCGCAGGGGTTGCCGGGGCCGCAGGCGCCTCGAAGTCGGCAGTGTCGATCATGCGGCTGAAGTCGTCGAAGCCGCCCTCGAGGTGCATGAGCTCGACCCTCTTGGCCATGGCATTGCACTTCATGAACGGCTGGTTGCCAGTGCGCTTCCTGCTTTGTGCGGCGCCAGGCAGCCCTTGGCGATATTTTCCCCCGTGACGTAAGCGTCGGCATCGCCGCCTTCTCGTCGACTACGATCTTTCCGAACGGCTTGTAGCGCCCCCCTGGATCGTCGATCGGTTCGCGTGCCCCTCCTTTTTGCGCTTCTTCTGTTGGTGCTTCTCCACATCCCCCGCCGCCCGTTTCAAGCGCGGCTCTTCTATCGCCCCATAGTTCTTAGCATTGTCATATTATTCCTTGCGCGGCCTCCGACGCCATCATTCACATGAAGGGATCGGCTCGGTTCGGTTCGGTCCGGTTCTGCAGCCGGGTCGGTTTTGCTTGGCCGGTTCGGTTTGGCATCGGTCCGGTTTCGGCCGGTTCGGCTTGGGCCTGCCGCCGGTTCGGTTCGGTTCCGGTTTTCGCGCGGTTGGGTCCGACCGGTTCGGTTCGGTTCGAGTGGCCGCTCTGGTTCGGTTCGGCCCGACTGGTCAGGTGCGACGTTGGGCGCCCCGTCTGCGTAAGCGACGACCCAGTTTGAAAAAAAGGGAGGAGGAGGAGGAGGAGGAGGAGGAGGAGGAGGAGGAGGAGGAGGAGGAGGAGGAGGAGGGGGAGGAGGCGGAGGCGGAGGCGGAGGAGGGAGGAGGAGGACGACGAGGAGGAGAAGGAGGAGGAGGAGCAGGAGGAGAAACGTGGAGGCGTGGAGGCGCGAGGCCCTCCAGCGACGTGCCCCGACGGGGGTCGCAGCCCCGAGGGGGGTCGCAGCCCCGGGAGGGTCGCAGCCCCGAGGGGGGTCGCGCCCGCCAGGGGTGGCACCCGCCAGGGGGGTTGCACCCGCCAGGGGGGTTGCACCCGCCAGGGGGGTTGCACCCGCCAGGGGGGGTGCACCCGCCAGGGGGGTGGCACCCGCCAGGGGGGTGGCACCCGCCAGGGGGGTGGCACCCGCCAGGGGGGTGGCACCCGCCAGGGGGGTGGCACCCGCCAGGGGGGTGGCACCCCGCCAGGGGGGTGGCACCCGCCAGGGGGGTGGCACCCGCCAGGGGGGTGGCACCCGCCAGGGGGGTTGCACCCGCCAGGGGGGTTTGCACCCGCCAGGGGGGTGGCACCCGCCAGGGGGGTGGCGCCGCCAGGGGTGGACCCCCAGGGGGTGGCACCCGCCATGGGGGGTGGCAACCCGCCAGGGGGGTGGCACCCGCCAGGGGGGTGGCACCCGCCAGGGGGGGGCACCCGCCAGGGGGGTGCAACCCGCCAGGGGGGTGGCACCCGCCAGGGGGGTTGCACCCGCCAGGGGGGTTGCGCCCGCCAGGGGGGTTGCGCCCGCCAGGGGGGGTGGCACCCGCCAGGGGGGTGGCACCCGCCAGGGGGGTGGCGCCCGCCAGGGGGGTGGCGCCCGCCAGGGGGGGGGCACCCGCCAGGGGGGTGGCACCCGCCAGGGGGGTGGCACCCGCCAGGGGGGTGGCACCCGCCAGGGGGGTGCACCCGCCAGGGGGGTTGCACCCGCCAGGGGGGTGCACCCGCCAGGGGGGTCACGCCAAAGTCGCTGTCGCTGTCGCCGCCGCCGCCGCCGCCGCCACCGTCGCCGCCGCCGTCGCCGTCGCCGTCGCGGGTCGCCAGGGGGGTCGCCAGGGGGGCTGCCAGGAGGGTCGCCAGGGGCCCCCCCGGGGCTCCCCCGCGGCCCCCCGACGACGACGGCGACGACGACGACGACGACGGACGCTTGCAGCAGGGACTGGACACGCCCACATAACGCCCGAAGCACGGGGCGCCGATCGCAGCCGACCGCGACGCAAGTGCAGCGCGCCCGGAATCTGACGACATCGCCATGCCTTCCGCCGCGGGGTAGATGTGCCGACCGACAGAGTACCCTGACGGTAGTTGCCTTCAGATTTCGGATATTGTTGTGGCATCTTCAAATTCTGAAGTCGTGCCTGGCTCAAGATCTGCACCTTTCACCAGGGCGGGCCGTTTCTCTCCCTTCCGCCACGGGTCTGAAGTCGCGCCGAACTGTTGCAGGGTCAGCGAGCTGAAGCTGAGCCCCCTCGGCGGCCTGGCGGGGTCGCCCCTGCCCCCCCTTCCAGCCCCCTTCCTTGTATATGCGAAACACGCGCTTATATAAAAAAAGAAGCAGCCCGCGCGAGCCAGCGGGCCCAATCCTATGTGCAAAACCAAAATGAAACCATTCGATGACAACAAAAAACTAACGCGGCATCTCCCGCCGAAGTTTTGCCCCGAACGCGTCTTCAACAAAATCAATCGCGCGTCGCGCGCGCCGCGCCCCATTCCCGCTGCGCGAGTGCCACTGTCGGAACGCTTTGCTTCCGCGCGGTGGCTTTTGTTTTCCACGAGTCAGCTGCGCAGCGCTCGACTTTCCGACGCGCCGGGTCCCGCAGGGAGGAAGCGCGCTATATGAATTGCATGGATTTCTCGCAAGGCGCCCGCGCGACGCTGCACTAATGCGCGCAGCTTTCGCGGCGTGCCAAGCGGGCTGCGAGGGCCGCCGCGCCTCTAAAAAACGGCGCGGACGCTCGACGTGAAAACCCGCGCCCGCCCGCGCCGCCTTGGCGCCCCAGCCGCGCCAGCCGCCCGGGCGCCGGCGCACCTCCATGCCCCTTCGGAGGCGCGCCGTCACACCACCGACTTGCAACAGTTCGTTGCGCGCCTGACCCATCAGCGCCGTGGCCCCACTCGCCAATTACCCGCTGGCCTTCGCGCCGCATCCTTGGGCGCATGCCAGCCCCCCTGTGGGCCCACTGGTGGGGCGTCCTCCTCCCAGTTCGCCCCCTCCCACCCGCTGGCCTTCGCGCCGCCCCCCTGGCGCATGCCGCCCCACCTGTGGGCCCGCTGGCGGGGCGTCCTCCCCCCTGTTCGCCACCTCCCTCTCGCTCGCCCCCCCTCGCTCCGCGCCGCCAAGGCGCTGCCGGCCCCGCTGACGCCGCCAGCTGCCGACGCCCGCGCCGGCCCCGGGCCCAGTCCTGCCGCTCGCCGCTGGCGCCGTGGCCCCGTGGCTCCCAACGGGCCCGCGATGGGGTTGAGCAGCCTCGGATTTGAACCCGTCACGCACTCGTCACCCGAGACTTGTTTTTCCGCGCTGGGCCCCGCCGCCCCGGGCCCAGTTGTGCAGCGGCCGCCGCGCGCCGTGCGGCGGGCCCAGCCGACCCCCCCCCCCCCCTCTTGCATGGCGGCGCAATTCGCTCCGCCCATGCGTTTCATCGCCAGCGCAGTCGCCTACTGCCCAGCCGCCGACGCAACAGTTTTGTGCATGTATATACATGTATGCTTATAAATATACACACACGTATACCTATACGACCACCCTTCGGGCGATGAGGAGGTTCGGGGGCGGGGGGGCAGTGTCTCACTCGATCGGTCTCACTATCGATCTCACTATCGGTCTCGCTCGATCGATCTCACTCGATCGATCTCACAGTCGATCTCACTCGATCTATTGCATTCGTTCGATCTCACAATCGATCTGACTATTCACGATCGATCTCACATTCGGTCTCACTATCGCTATCACAGTCGATCTCACAATCAACGTCAACACCACCATCATCAACATCAACGTCATCAACAGCATCATCACCGGGACACCAGCATCATCATCATCATCGGGACACCATCATCGTCACCATCAGCATCATCAACATCATCCTCATCGGGACACCGTCATCATCATCAGCATCGGAACACCACCACCATCATCATGAACAACATGATCAGCAACATCATCATCGGGACACGATCATGATCGTCTCCATCATCACCATCACCATCATCATCATCGGGGCACCGTCATAATCATCAACAACAGCATCATCATCGGGCCACCATCATCACAATCATCATATTCACCTCATCATCAACATCACCATGATCGGGACACCATCATCGTCAACAGCATCATCAGCACAATCACAATCCTCATCGTGACACTATCGGCATCATCAGCACCATAAGCATCAACATCATCATCATCAATCCCATCATCACCATCATCATCGGGAGACCATCATTATCATCTTCCATCGCCATCACCATCGGGACATCAATCATCAGCAACATCAGCATCATCAGCATCATCATCACCGGGACACCATCATCAGCACCACCAGCATCATCATCAGCATCGTCGTCAACAACATCATCATCATCACCATCGGGACACCATCATCACCACCACCACCATCATCACCACCACCATCATCATCATCATCAACAGCATCGACATCATCATCGCCATCATCATCATCATCATCATCATCGGGACACCGGCGGGGCACCGCGCGGCACCAGACGCCCGAAGGGAATCATTTGGCCCGGCCGCGCCTCTGCCAGAGGCGGGACGCCGGCGGCGCACCGCGCGGCACCAGTTGCCGGAAGGGGATTATTTGGTTTGGCCACGCCTCAGCCACAGGAGACTTTCCTTTCGCCCGCCCACGCAGCTTCGCGCACGGCACGCACGAACACGAAACCGAAACCGATTTCCCGGCAGGGGGGCTCTCCGTTACACTTCGATCTCACCCCCTCACTTCCGATTTTCACGCCGTCTCCCAGCCATGCAGCTGCCCTCTGCCCGCGCGCGCACCTCGGGGCGGGGCCGGGTGGGCGCGGCGGTCAAGACAAATATTGTGACCTTTCTTATTTGTATTGTGCTTTGTTGTAACATTAGGCGGCGTGCACGTTGCATCCTAACCTTGCCAGGGGCGGCAGTGGTGGGCGGACAGTTATGCCGACTCCTGCTCCTAGCTATTCTGCGGCGGGGTCTTTGCGGCGGGGTGTAGGGGTGGAACCCTCGAGCTTTAGTCTCGCGCAGCGGGGCGGCGGATGGGGGCACAGGCGTCATTTGCATGATCGATCCAATCCCCTTCCTATGTTCACTTTACTGGCCCAGGGAGTCGTGCACTCATTGCCGCGGCGAGCCGCCTCGATCGACACCTCGAGGTCCCACGAGGGGCTGGAGCGTCGCCATCGTGCGTGCCAATTTTTTTTCGGGCCCGTCTTGATGTCGTGGTAGCCTGCAATCGCCTTGATCATGCTCAGCTTGAGGTTCCCCGCGGTCTTGGACCCCTTGCCCAGGTCCATGCTGGCATGCACCGCAGCCTGGGCATCCTTGGCCGTCACCTCTAGCCTCTGCCTGAGCGTCTTCTTACCTGCAGCCACCGTTTAGGCGAGCTTTTTCTCGCCGTCCGCGCCCGCGATGCAGCCCTGTTTCCGATCGCTGCCACATTCGGTTGCTCTGGCCGCCTGGGCGCATCCCCCCCGCCAGTCGGCGGCGTCGGCGCAGGGGTTGCCAGGGCCGCAGGCGCCTCGAAGTCGGCAGTGTCGATCATGCGGCTGAACTCGTCGAAGCCGCCCTCGAGGTGCATGAGCTCGACCCTCTTGGCCATGGCATTGCACTTCATGAACGGCTGGTTGCCAGTGCGCTTCCTGCTTTGTGCGGCGCCAGGCAGCCCTTGGCGATATTTTCCCCGTGACGTAAGCGTCGGCATCGCCGCCTTCTCGTCGACTACGATCTTTCCGAACGGCTTGTAGCGCCCCCCGGATCGTCGATCGGTTCGCGTGCCCCTCCTTTTTGCGCTTCTTCTGTTGGTGCTTCTCCACATCCCCCGCCGCCCGTTTCAAGCGCGGTTATTATATCGCCCCATAGTTCTTAGCATTGTCATATTATTCCTTCGTCCCCCCGTCGATATTCAGCATGTTGTCGCGC
Organism: Prorocentrum cordatum; assembly: GCA_963575745.1. Classification (NCBI taxonomy): domain Eukaryota; class Dinophyceae; order Prorocentrales; family Prorocentraceae; genus Prorocentrum; species Prorocentrum cordatum. The sequence continues at coordinate 112,977 of CAUYUJ010000208.1, forward strand.
TGCTTTGGCGCGGCCTCCGACGCCATCATTCATGTTTAACGGCAGCTTCCTGGATGAAGCGCCATTGGCGCGCCCTCGCGGGGTTTGGCACCCCGCCCCATGTCGGAACTGCCGCAGGGGGATCGCCGAGGACGGGGCCTGCTAGACCTCTCGCGGGAGAAGTGAAAGAACGTTGCCCGCGCTTCGCCCCCCTCAACACGACTCAGAATGCCATCCCGCTCAAGGGCCAGCAAGCAGTTTGTTTCCAGGTGCATTTGCGCGCCCGCGCCCCTCTGGGCAGCACCCCGTCAGTTTCATTCCTCATTGTTTGCGGCGCCGGTCCCCTTGAGATTCTGCAGGTGTCCTTGCGATTCCTTTCGACCCTCCAGAGTTCCATGACATGCTTGGAGTTCCTTCTGATTCGCCCGCTGCTGTTGGTCTCCTGGCGGTTGTGCGGGGTTTTCCGTGGTCCCCGCAGAAGTCGCGGCGGCTCCGCAGCATTGAACGGGATTCCGTTGCAACCATCCCGCGGAGCACCCCCTCGGGCGGCGCGCCAGGGGGCCGGGGGGGCATTTGTTGGTGGGGGCGGTAGAGGCTCCGCGCAGATCGGCGCGCGCGGGGACAGCGCGTCTGCGTCGCGCCTAGCGGGGGCTTCGGAAAGCAGTTTTCGCTTTGGGATCTCGTGCCGCCAAGGGAGTGGAGCCTCGCTGCGCGATGTGGCGCGTGCTGGTGGCACGCGCGGAGCGGCGCGGCCGCGCCGCCTCGGCGAGGGCCTCGGTGCGCGATTTTCGCGCGGTGGCCTCGCTCCGCGAGCGGCAAGTCGCCGGGGCTCTCAGCGCGGCATTGGAGTGGTTGTCGAGAAGGGCGCATCGAGCTGCGCGGGGTTGCCAGCTTGGTATGCTCACTGCAGCGCGCGCAATGGCTTGCGCCCTGCTGGCGGGCGCAGCCACCGCGCAGCCTGTTTTCCCCGATGGGGCAGGTGCGATTATTGGCGGCGTGGCAGCCCAGCAGCGCGCGACGCCCGCGCTGGTCGCCGACGCCCGCGCCACGGTGCAACGCCTCGGGCGGGCCGCCGCTGCTCGTCTCGAGCATGACCTCGCGGCGTCGATATTGCGGGAAGAATTGAACGAGGACGGGCGGAGGGGCGCGCGCTGGTCTCGTGGCCGGCCGCGCGACGCAGGCGGCGTACACAATGGCCCACGTCCGAATTTTGCAGCGAGTCTTCGCTGGAGGGGGCCCCCGCGACGTTACCAAGTGCACCGCTCCCTTGGGTTTTCGGCGCCTGTTTTCGCGCGTCGCGGACGACGCTGCCGGTGGCTGGCGTGACATGCTGAACGCTGCCGCCAGTCACCCTTGCAGTCCAGGTGCCCGCGCGAATGGGATCGAACCGCGGCGCTCGGCAGCGTCCGTTGAGCACGGTGGCCTGCTCCGCTCGGCGACTTGCAGTCGGGGGCGTGCTCTCCGCCGTCGGATTACGATGGCGCGACTGCATTTTGAGCAGGTGCGCCCCCTAGCGCGCTCGCGCGCGGCCTGCGCAGGATGGTGCGGCGACGTCGACGCGCGCGACATGTCGCCTGCAGAGATCGAGGCGCGCGCCGCTGGATGGGAGGCGCGGCTGTTTGCGTTGCCCCGTGGCAGTTTTGCGCAGGCATTTTCGTGGAAGTGCAAGGCATCGTGGCCGTGCGCAGCCCCGTGTAAGCTGGATTTCGGATCATGTCCAGTGGCTGGGCGGCGCGGTAGCTCATCGGCGCGCGGCCGCGCGGGGTCGTGTATTTCGCAGGCGTGGAGGAGTCTAGGCAGCGGCGCGTGCGCGGCGCCCGCGGAATACAACGGCATGTGCAGGCGTTCGCGGCGGCGCGTGGCGCGCCGGCCGCGGTGGGCCCGCAGTTGCGCGCGCAGCCGCGCCGCTGATTTTTCGAACCAGACTGCGTCGCAGTAGGCGTCGTGGGCGGCGATGTGCGACGTCGCGTGGCTTGCCTTCGCCCTCGGGGCCAGTCGCTCGCGAATCGCGATTAGGATGCGTTGCTTCGCAGGCCGTGCGCGTGATGACATTTTCCGCGTGGCTCGCCGCGACGAGCGCTGCCTCGCGGAGCTGGCGGAGGCGCGGGGCGGGGCGGGGCTGAACGCGCGAGCAGCGCTTACGAGGGACACGATGAATGACGCGCTACTTAGGCAGTTTGATTTAACGATTTGTCGTTGTGCACTAATACATAAAGCACATGGGTAGTGGATATATCCGAAAAAGCGAACACATGTTTTAGTGACTATTGGCCCTGCTCTGGTCACGGCCAGCAGGAGGGCTTGCCACGCGCGGGCCTTCTCGCGCCGGCCTTGGTCGCCCGCGCGCATGTCCGACTTTGCTTTCTTCGCTAATCGTCCGCTGCTAACCCATGCGCAAGGCTTTGGGAATCAATGGGGAACGGACGGCATGCATCAACTAGCGCTTCGGCCCGGGCACCGAACAAACCCGATGATGCTGTGCTCGATGGCGACTGGGGTTCTTTTCGTTGGTCCATGGAACGCGGCCCCGCTTGTTTGCCTGAGCGGGGGCCGGGAGGGCATGGGTCGATCGCCCAGCGCAGCTGGCCTCGCCCGCGACATCTGCATAGGGAAATGCACGCGGGTAACTATTCAGGCGCGCGCAGGCGGCGCGTGGCCGCGACCGCAGCAGGGATTGGACACGCCCACATAACGCCCGAAGCACGGGGCGCCGATCGCAGCCGACCGCGACGCAAGTGCAGCGCGCCCGGAATCTTACGACATCGCCATGCCTTGCCGCCGCGGGGTGGATGTGCCGACCGACAGAGTACCCTGACGGTAGTTGCCTTCAGATTTCGGATATTGTTGTGGCATCTTCAAATTCTGAAGTCGTGCCTGGCTCAAGATCTGCACCTTTCACCAGGGCGGGCCGTCTCTCTCCCTTCCGCCACGGGTCTGAAGTCGCGCCGAACTGTTGCAGGGTCAGCGAGCTGAAGCTGAGCCCCCTCGGCGGCCTGGCGGGGTCGCCCCTGCCGCAGGGCCCCTGCCCCCCCTTCCAGCCCCCTTCCTTGTATATGCGAAACACGCGCGCCCCCCCCAAAAACAAATATTGGAAATCAATAGTAATACATTTGTATGAAAAAAGAAGCAGCCCGCGCGAGCCAGCGGGCCCAATCCTATGTGCAAAACCAAAATGAAACCATTCCGACGACAAAAAACTAACGCGGCATCTCCCGCCGAAGTTTTGCCCCGAACGCGTCTTCAACACAATCAATCGCGCGTCGCGCGCGCCGCGCCCCATTCCCGCTGCGCGAGTGCCACTGTCGGAACGCTTTGCTTCCGCGCGGTGGCTCTTGTTTTCCACGGGCCAGCTGCGCAGCGCTCGTCTTTCCGACGCGCCGGGTCCCGCAGGGAGGAAGCGCGCTGTATGAATTGCATGGATTTCTCGCCAGACGCCCGCGCGACGCTGCACTAATGCGCGCAGCTTTCGCGGCGTGCCACGCGGGCTGCGAGGGCCGCCGCGCCTTTAAGATGCGGCGCGGACGCTCGACGTGAAAACCCGCGCCCGCCCGCGCCAGCCGCCCGGGCGCCGGCCGCCCGGGCGCCGGCGCACCTTCATGCCCCTTCGGAGGTGCGCCGTCACACCACCGACTTGCAACAGTTCGTTGCGCGCCTGACACATCAGCGCCGTGACCCCACTCGCCAATTACCCGCTGGCCTTCGCGCCGCCCCCCTGGCGCATGCCGCCCCACCTGTGGGCCCACTGGTGGGGCGTCCTCCTCCCTGTTCGCCCCCTCCCACCCGCTGGCCTTCGCGCCGCCCTCCTGGCGCATGCCGCCCCACCTGTGGGCCCGCTGGCGGGGCGTCCTCCTCCCTGATCGCCCCCTCCCTCTCGCTCGCCGCCCCTCGCTCCGCGCCGCC
>CAUYUJ010000209.1:0-45000 GCA_963575745.1 Prorocentrum cordatum
CGACTCCAGCGTCGGATCGGTCGAATCGAGGTGGCCCCGATACCCAGACATCCGACGCCGATGTTTTACACAGCACTGTTCTCCTGATGTCTAGACCTGTTCTCAAGGACCAGCTTCTCATCCCGGCTCGCTTGTCGACTGTCCTGGGGGCCGGATGAAGGCGCCTGGGGGCCGAATACTGCCACAAACCTCCCGTAGCGACATCTTCGCCACGAGGAGATCTCGGGAGAGGGGAACGGAGTATCTTGGGATACGAGTTGTGGCTCGCGCACGCAAGTCGTAGTGAGGAACTTGTTTTCGTCTGTCGACGTCTTCGAATGCTGCGAGCACCGTCGCTCAGAGTCTGGCAAACAAAAGATCTTCGGCGAGCGAGGAGGGGAAGTGAGAAGGGGTGGGCCTTCTCAGAAGGCTCGGAAGTCCCCCCGCCTCATGAAAAAGTTGCCTTGGCCTTCCCCGAAGACGCAGGCAACTTCTCAGAAGGCGCGAGGGCTTCTGAGAAGTCCCGACGCTTTCTGAGAAGGCCTTGTCCTCCTCACTTCCCCCCCTCGCTCGCCGCCGAGGAAAGACGTCCTGGGCGCCCTGCCGCACGCATGCAGCGTCGGGACGGACGGACGGCCGGGCGCTCCCTGCGCGGCGCGGTCCCGCCAGGATCGGAGCAGTGGGGAGGAGGAGGAGAAGGAGGAGGAGGAGGAGGAGGAAGAGGAGGCGGAAGGAGGAGGAGGAGGAGGAGGAGGAGGAGGAGGAGGACAGGAGGATGAGGGGGAGGAGGAGGAGGAGGAGGGAGGAGGAGGAGGAGGAGGAGGAGGAGGAGGAGGAGGAGGAGGAGGAGAAGGAGGAGAAGGAGGAGGGAGTGAGGGGAGAAAGAGGCCGCAGCTCATCGGAGGGAGAAGGACGAAGTCCTGACACGATGGCGCGCGCGAAAGTGTCAACGCAGAGCAGAATGAAGGAAGCCGCGTGCCCGTAGGCAGAATGAACAGGCACGAGCGTGCGACTAGGCGGATACCTGGCGCACCTGCTGTCTCACCTCCTTCATCCTCCCCCTCTTCCCCCCTCTCCTTCTCCTCCTCCTCCTGCCTACTCCTCCTCCTCCTCCTCCCCTCCTCCTGCGCCTCCTCCTCCTCCTCCTCCTCCCTCTTCCCCTCCCCCTCCTCTCATCCCTCCTCCCTCCTCCTTCCTCCTCCTCCCCCTCCTACCCTACATCCTCCTCCATCCTCCTCATCCTTCCCCTCTCCTCCTCTCACTCCTACTCCTCCTCCGCCTCCTCCTCCTCCCTCACCTCCCCCTCCTCCTCCTCATCCCTCTCCTCCTCCTCCTCCTCCTCATCCTCCTCATCCTCCTCCATTCTCCTCCTCCTAATCCCTCCTCCTCCTCCTCCTCCTCCTCCTCCTCCTCCTCCTCCTCCTGCCCAAGTGTGAAGAGTTCCGCTCAGAATTGCGGCGAACTTGCACCGCACGCTGAGACAAGTCTGTTGCCCACGTCTGCTGGGGCCTGCCCCTCTTGCGGCGGCCGAGCGCCTGCGCCAGCTCGGAAGGTGAAGGCTGGAGAGGCCCGAAGAGCAGACACAAAGGCATAAACATTGTTTGTATCGGAAGTCCGCGCGGGCTTCTTGGATCGGCGCTGCTCCACCCTAGCGGCGCCTCCGGCGCCGCCCCCAGCGCGCTACGCGCGCCGAGGAAGGGGCTGCAACGCCCATCCCAGAAATCCGCGTGCGGGCCTCCGTGGAAACATGTTCAGCAGCCGGACCTGGGCCAGAAGAGCACCCTCCGAGAGCACGAGACCCTCCGCCAGCCAAAGCGTCCCACGCCCTGAAGATGATTCGAGGGTGCCCTCCCCCAGGAGGCACAAGAACAAGCCACAAGCACGGAGAACACTGGGGCACCCTCTCCGAACCAACCTCGATCTCACACCTTGGTCCGACTGCATGCTGTGTTCGCTGCTCCTCAAGCTTGCCTTCGCGCGGTGCGCACGTCGGCCCGCGGATGCCGCAAGGGGGTGCAGGCCGCGGGATGGGACCCGCCGCGGCAAGCCTCTGCCGACGCCGGAGCTACGTGTCGATGCCGCATGGGGAAGAAGCCATCATCACGCCCACCTCATCCGCTCCTCCGCCTCCGCCTCCGCCTCCGCCTCCTCCTCCTCCTCCTCCTCCTCCTCCTCCTCATCATCATCATCATCATCATCATCATCATCATCATCATCATCATCATCATCATCATCATCATCATCATCATCATCATCATCATCATCATCATCATCATCATCATCATCATCATCATCATCATCATCATCATCATCATCATTATTATCAGCAGCAGCAGCATCATCATCAGCATCATCATCATCATCACCCACTACTCTTCGTCACCACCATCAGCATCACCGTCACCATCATCGCCATCGCTTGTATTTTCCTCCTCCTCCACCTTCTCCTCCTCCTCATGATCCTCCTCATCCTCCTCATCCTCTCATCCTCCTCCTCTTCATCCTCCTCCGCATCTTTCTCCTCCTCCTGCTCCTCCTGCTCCACGGTATCTTCCTCGTCGTCGTCTTCTCCCTCCTCATCTCCCCCCTCTCGACCATCCTTCTTTCGCCTGCACACTGAACCCCAGCCAGGGGGAGCGTGATCATCGGCCTTGCCGCAACTCCGTGGCTTGCCCTCGGCGTCGGTGAAGATCTTGATGAACTTGGCAAGATTGGTTCATTTCCAACGTCTGCAAGAGTTCGCAGAACCAAGAAAGGGATGCATGAGACGACGCGTGGATGAAGTACCAGCTGGACGAAGAGTGGATCGCAGGAGGAGGTCCAACGGACGGAAAATAGCATTTGCCCCGATATCTCTATCCTCCCTCGCCCCCCTCCTCGCTCCCCCCCCCGCTCTCCTTCTCATCATCCCTCCTCCTCATCCTCATCTCCCCTCCCTCATTCCCTCATTCCTTCCCTTTCTCCCCCCCTCCTCCTCCGCCATCTCTTCTCATTAGCATTGGTATAATGATTATGACTCCTCGTCCTCCTCCTCCTCATCATCATCCTCCTCCTCCTCTTCCTCCTCCTCCTCCTCCCCCATATCATCAGCAGCATCATCATCATTAGCATCCTCCCCTCAGGTCTCTGAAGATCTCCGAAGTCCGTGGAAGTCTCTGGAGGCCTCGAGAGGCCCGAAGAGAATCCAAGCGTCAGAAAACCAAGATCCTCAATCCTCAATCCCCCCTTCCCGCTGCCCCCCCTTCCGTTCTGTACGGGACACCTCCCAGACCATCAACAACAACAGCACAAGGTTCGAAGACATGCGACAATATACGGGCAAAAAAAAATAGGGGGTCCCAAAACGGTGCGGTGACAGACCGTGCGGTGACCTCGAAATTCCCCAACTCGCCATCGCTCGGACGTCCATTTCCCGTGCATGTTTCGGCTCCGTGCGTGTTTGCTTTGCTCGATGGTCCAGGATGGTCCTCGATGGTCCTCGCCGAGGAAACAATGCACACGTCCGAGCGATGCCAAGCCAAAGGCCGAAGGCCTCACCGCACGGTCGCCGTCACCGCGCGAAGCTGGGACCCCATGGGGGCCCCATGCCCCCAGAGGGCGGCGCCCGAGTCCCAGAAAACCGTGCTGGCGCTCCAGGTCCCCGCTGCCTCCCCGGAACTCTGGCGCCGCGATGGTCGGCGGTGGACAAACCTCCCTTTATTGAGCAGGGACCGACCGTCCCGGCATTCCTATAGTCATACCACGACATGTTCTTAGAACCCCAAAAATGTTCTACAAACAAAAACAATGTGCTTAGAACATAAGCCCGATGTGTTCAATCAAGACAGTCCCAGCCAGAAATGTTCTGAGAACATTCCGTGGCAACCGCAAAAGGTTCTTAGAACATTGTTTGGTAGGGCTGCAGGCGAGCCAGGACGCTTCGCCACTGCTTGACTTTAGTAAACCTCCCTTTCGTGAAACCGACCTGGGACCGAAACCGACGGACCTGGGCCCGCAACAAAAAAACGGCCGCGGCGCCCTCTCGAAGACCGAAGACGGACAATTCACCAATCGACGTGTCAGGGTAGGCGGTCTGTCCACCCCCGAGATTGCGTCACAAACGTGGACCCCCAGAGACCTATCCGGACCCCCTGCGTGCGGCGTCGCCCGTGCCGCCGGGCCCCGCGAGGGCCCCCGGGAGGCAGGGAATGGCCACCCGCCTCCCGATGCGAGTTTCCTTCGCACTGCAAGGATGAAGGGGCCCTGGAACACACAAATACATTCACACACACACACACACACACACACGCACACATATATATATATATATATAAGAAAAATACACACAAATCACAGGACTCCCCATACTTTCAAATATTTCCTGGGTTTCCGCCTTCCCCCAAAAAAATCATACCTTTTCCCATATCTTCTGGGGGATCGACGATTACTTGTGTCTGTGTGTTTTCCCCCCTCCTGAAAGGAGGCGGGAGTCACCACGTGCAGTGCGGCCACAGCACCGCTGCAGCATCCCCACGCAGTGCGGCAGGCCGGCCCCGGCGAGGCCGCGCCCGAAATCTCCGGGGGGGGCGCCGATTAACGCCCCGGCGCAGCGCGGCTGCCTCGACGGCGGGGCAGGGCGCGCGGAGACGTGGCGCGCGCGTGCCCCCGTGCGCGCTACCCCGTAAGTCGGGCGTGTCCCCCTGCAGGGGGATCATCGACGGAAAAAAAAAGAACTCCAAAAATACACCAAAAAGATCAAAAGTACGCAAAAAATAATACCCAGACTATTTTGGGACTATGTTTGCACTATTTTGGGGGTATTTTTTATTTGTCGTCGAAAACCCCCCAGTAGGGGGACAGGCCCGACTTGACCCTACCCTCGAGGGTCAATGGGGCAGCCAGGCGTTTTTGACCCTTGCCTCCAGAGGCCTCTGGGGACCTCCGGGGTCTCCCAGCGTCGGGGCCCGAGATGGCACCAGACCTTACCAGCGTCACCCTGGTCCACACCCCCACGCCTTAGCATCCCGATCCGACTCGGCCGCCTCCTCCTCCTCCACTTCCTCCTCCTCCTCAACCTCCTCCTCCTCCTTGTCCCTCTCCTGCCCTCGTCCTCGTCCTCGTCATCCTCCGCTTCCTCCTCGTTATCATACTCGCTTCAAAGTCCCCAACTTCTCCTCATGGCTCTAAACTGATCCCTCTTCTGCATACACATATACCTTCTCCTCGTCCAACTCCTCCGCAGTATTCCTCTCCTCCTCCTCGTCGTACCCATCCTCCGCCTCATAACTCTCTCTCTCTCTCTCTCTCGATATTATCTCTCTGACTCTTGCTGTGTGAACAATTACAGAAGGAGAGAGAGAGAGAGGAAGATGAGGAGAGATCGCTCTCTCTCTCTCTCTCTATCGATCGCGCTCTCTCTCTCTCTCTCTCTCTTTATCTCTCGTTATGTGTTGTTTATTATCTCTCCCTTTCTCTCTCCTTCTCTTTTGTTTGGTTATCTCTTTCTCTCTCTCTCTCTCTCTCTATATATATATATATTCAACTCTCTCTCTCTCTCTCCTCTCTCTCTCCTCTCTCTGTCTCTCTCTCTCTCTCTCTCCCTCTCTCCTTCTATATATATACAAATATGTGTCCAAGATTGGCTCAGGAATACTTGTACCCTGGGCGAGCCGTGACAAGTACGCCCCCGCAACCGCTGCCGCCTGGGAAGGCCAGGGCCGCGCCGCACAGCGCGGCACCGACAGAGTGTCCCAGTTCGCCCCCCTTCAGTGTACGCGCGCGCGCCATGGCTCCGAAAGGCCCTCGATGCGGGCCTCCTGCACCAAGGCAGCCCTGGCCAACAGGCCAGGGCCGTCAAAAGACTCCCTTCCCCGATAGCAGCCTGGCTGGAAAGGAAGTCTGCGTCGCTGCACTCCAGGTGCAGGGGCGGCGGCGACGGAGCAGTCGCTGCATACAACGATCTCGCTCACAAGCACCAGACTGACCTCGATACCGTCTAGCATTTACCAGCAACACCTGTCCGACCAGCGAAAGCTCAGGGGCGAGTTAATAAGACTGCGCGGGAAGAACACAACCAGCTGCACCATGCTGCATCACCCCCTCAAATAAAACAAAACCACGGACTATGACACCGCACCAGCCGGTGCCACGGTCGAAGCCGAAGCTTACCAAGGAAAGACGACAAGGCCCCTCCCAGCAGCCGTGATGCGCAAGACTGGGACGTCCCAGTTCCCGCAGCACCTGAGAGGGACGGTGAGGGAATGTCGAGCTTACGGAGCTGAGGTCTATCGGGAGAGAAAACAAAAAAACAAGTTGTTCCTTCTTACCCAGCTTCCTGGGAGAAAGAGAACCCCCAGTATGATCCTCCCCGCCGGTGAAGGAACGGCGAGGTCTAAATTACACCTGTATCATCTCACTGCACACGCCAGAGGAAGGCGACCGCCGTCCCAACACATCCGCACTCGGGGAAAACCTCTAGCCCCCCGCAGCTCTGGTGCCCATCTTCACGGACTGCCCCAGCAGAGAAATACGGATCACAGTGCTGCAGCGCACGGTGGAGGCTGCCAAGCCCACGCTCGGAAAACCCAAAGCACCATATACCAACTCGGACGTGCGGAGGTCAAGTGCCTCCAGGCCAATGAAAGTCTCCCCGGTCGGTAACGTCGTCTGGATCCGCGCGGCCATTTGTGAAGCGGATGCCATCGCTGCCACAGCTGCACTCGAGGAAATATTCACAACCCTATTCTCCGGCTCCGCACCAGTCAACGACAACCACCATCGAAGCGGACGAGGCACGACACAGCAAACGGCAGCAGAGCGCCACACAGCAGCCAAGAATCCAGACGGGCGATGACCTCACCGATGCCTTCACGGCCGCGTCTGCGTCCCACTTCCGCACCGCACACATCCAGGAAGGAAACGGAGCTCCTAGGACGTCGTGGCAAGGCCGTCGGGAAAAGCAGGCTAAAGGCTACCTTCGGCATCAAGCCAGCCGACGTCACATTGACTCTAGCTTGTGGATGCCACGACGCTGGACACCCTAAAAGTCCTATCATTGAATTAAACATGTGTTTATCATGTCGGAAATGTGTAACACATGGTTGAAACATGTTTTTACATATTTAAAACCTGTTCAACACATGTTTAGACGTCTGGAAATCATTTGGCAACATGCTTCCTCTCCATTGATCGTCCTCCACAACTCGAGCTGCCTCGGGCCTAGGAGGCTTCCAATTCGACAGCTGTTACCACAGCTCCGAAGGGCCAGTGATAATACCATCGTATTGTCACCAGACCATGCTCCGAGAAGCCCACCAGACCTCCGCTAAGCACAACCCCTTCGGAGCGGCAAGGATGGACAATGGAATTGGCATCAGGGCTTAAGTCGGACACCCAGACGGCAACACAAGTGTCCCTCGAACTACGCGGCATCGACCCAACACTGGCCAACACCGAGTACCACATCACAGGGATTGAACCTCAGAGTGCTGAGAGAGGTTGTGAATGACGTGACCTGACTCTGGGTTGAACGCCACGAAGATCCGCTCAGTGGTGAACACGCTGAGGATCAGGTTCAACATTCTCCTGAACAAGAAGTAGACCAAGGCGAATAGCCGCCACTTGCATGCCGGCCCTCATCTTCAACGAAGGCGCCGCTGCTCGAGTAATCCACCCGCTCTTTGACGTAACACGCGGTTGGGCTTGCCAAGAATCATTTGGGAGTCGAAACTCTGCTCGGAGTCGATCACGAGCTTCTGAAAACTGCGGGCACTCCTGCCACAAATGTCGCACGGAAAGCAGCGGGTGGTCGCGGAAGCGGCAGCGGCGGCTACACTCGGACCGACTCGAAGTCCTGGTCCTCGACTGGGTCGCCCCGCTCATGAAGACACTCAGGTACTGGAGGTCGTCCTGCGACAGCACGGCCACGAACTCGCGCCACGTCAGAATACTGAGCACCTCCACGTCCACAACCTCAACTCCTTCCCTATCGTTTCGCGAGTGCGGGACGCCTTGGAGGCACCGCACTCTCGCAACGACCCCGACGGCATGCTGCGCCTTGCTGCTAGCCGTCCAGAGCGTAGAACCGCGACCTCGGCAGGCTGCCGTCGCGCGCACGATCCTCGGGTCGTCGTCGAAGTCGACCCCCAGCTTGATCCCCCACTCGGGGTAGTGGCCCAGGAACTCCAGGCCCAGCTCCTCGAAGTAGCTGGCCAAGGCGCGCTCAAAGTGCTTGCTGGGCAGCAGCTTCACCAAGCGGATCGCCTTCATCGCCTGAAGTGCGGGCCCAAACCGTGGATGCAGTTGGACTCTGCGGCACCACCAGCGGCTCGAACACCACCAGGTACAGCGCGTGCGAATGACCGCACGGAAAACAAGCCCCACGACTATCTTGGGCGGCAAATCTAAAAACGGCACCGCCCACATCCACAACGGGCGGAGGCAAGCTGCACACAGGCGCTCTCGGACACTAGCCGCGCCAGGAAAACTCTGAAGTACACCAATGCGGCTAGTAGCTTCTCCCAGCCTCCACGCGGCCGGATCGGGACACGACTCACTAAGGTGCTCACATCCGTCAAGTGGCCTGTGTGCTGCTCCTGGTGCAGCACACAGGGGCTGGGACAAAGCCACCAAGGATGACTTCGTCATAATCAAAGAGGCAACCCCTCCAGCAAACTCTACGATCCCCCTCCATGGGTAGACCATCCCATGGACCATCGTCTGGCTGGAGACGGAATCCCCAGCCAAGGCGGACCAATCGAAAGGACCCGTTGCCACGAGCGTCTCACCAGAGACCATCGTGACGGAGAAACCTGTGGTGGGATCACCCTCACCCACGGGAGGGACAGGGACCAACCCCTCCCCGTCCCCGCAAGACAGGGCGGTCGCCAAACCTTACCTGCAAGCGCTGCTCAAACCGCAAGCAAGCCCAAAAGCGCCGCCGCCCCGAGCACCCCGCCACCAAGACGTAAGCAGAAGCAGCGCAGCACGAGCGTGCCGGGTCCTTGCAAACGATACAGCAGCATCAAGAAGGAAACCACTACATACACCGACGACAGCCACCTTGCCATAAAGGAAGCAGCCGGCTGCGACATGGAAGGCGGACCCAACGGAATTGAAGGCACCGGCACCCCGCCCATGTCCTCCAACGAGCAGCGCGCGGCAACGGGTCAAGATGACATGTCCGACGAGGAGTGGCTCTTTCAACCAGGCGCACGAAACATCTCCGATCAAGTTGGCGCGAGGATCAGAGGGCTCGAAGCTGATCAGCAACAACTCGTCGCGACGGTTAAGCGCCTCGAAACGATCGTCACCAGTGTGACCACCAGCCGAGCCACCATCTGGAACAAGGGACCCACGCGGTTCAAACCGACCAGACCAGCCTGAACACAGACCTGAAGGCCTTCATGCGCCGCCAAATGGCGCCCCTCGTCACGATGGCACAAGCCCACGCGGCAGAAACAGCCCAAATCCCGAACTTGGCGCCACACCCCACGGGCTCATCCAGCGAGACCAGGTCCCAGGGACCCACCAGGCAACCGGGACTCAGGAGGGAACGCGCACGCACCCGATCAGGGAGGCACTGGGCGGCCCATGCTATCACCCCCGCCGGCACCATATTGAAGGGGCCTCGATGGGCCCCCCTCATCCCACCGAGGTAAAACGCACAGTGGGATTTCCAATCTGCAAAGGCACCTGAAGGTGCGGGGGCACAGGGTCTGCTATAGCTTGGGCTTTGCTGTAGGCATCTTGTCTCTAGTTGCCATCGCCGTCCAGAGGTTGACTGCGATTCTAGCTTTCAGCTTCCCTTACCTGTCTCACGGCCTCCGTCCGCAGAATTGGGCTCAACGACGCTTGCCTAGGCCGCCGCGCACCAGCGCCCGCCAGCTTGGGCTTGGCCTCCTCATGTGTTTAGCGCCCATGGGAGCTTTCGCGCACGTCCTCCGTATGCTCGTCGGCGCCCCGTAAACGACTCAGAGCTAGGGACACCAGACCTGGCGCGCTGGCTCGAGGATTATGCACTTCCGGCATGGCTGCTAACTCCTAGGCCCCTCATCCCACGCGCACCCGCTCGAGGATCGTGGGCTTCCCACATTCCCAGGCACTGCTCTCAAGCGCTCTAGGGCCTCCCAAGCCACGATCCCTCTGTAAAAACGATGGGTATGCCGAGCTTCCAAGGCGGCCCGTGAAGGTTTCCAAGGACAGCAAGATAGCCCAAGATTCCTTGAAAATGGCACAAGATGGCCACAAGGCGGCCGAATAGGGGTTCAAGACGGCCCAACATGCCTGCAAGATGGCACACATGGGCTACAAGAGGACCTCCAACAGTGTCCGAAGAAGCCCAAATCATTGATTTTTCTTGGGTGTTTGAATGGTTCTCGCATTCTAACCTTCGGGCTGCCGTCAGCTCAAGATGGCCCAAGAGAACTCTACGATTGCCCGAGAGGCATCCACGACGGCCTCAAGACTGCCAAAGAGGGCCTCCAGTGGGACCCAAGACGGCCTTAGAAGGCCCTTCGACGGTCGAAGACGGCGCCAAGGTGGCCCCACGACGGCCCTAAGACACCCACCATACGGCCAAGAGGGCCCCAAGACGACCCAAGAGAGCTCCACGTCGGCGTAAGAGGGCCCAAGGACGGCCCAAGAAAGCCGCAAGGGACACCCAAGGCTGCCTCACATGAGACCAAGAGAGCCATACGACGGCCCAACGGAGTTTCATCATCACCACCAGCAGCAGCATCATCATCAGCAGCAGCAACATCATCGTCGTCATGATCATTGCATCACCAGCAGAAGCATCATCATCAGCAGCATGATGATCATCATCAGCATCATCATCAGCATCATCAACATCATCATAAGCAGCATCACCTTCATAATCATCAACATCATCAGCATCAGCAGCATCACCGTCGTCATGATCCTCATCATTGACATCACCACCATTCCCATCCTGATCATCATCCTGATCATCATCATCATCATCAGCATCATCATCATGTTTACCATCATCATCATCAGCATCAACATCCCCATCGTCGTCATCATCATCAACACCCACATCAACCGCATTCGCAGCATCATCAATAGGATCATCATCAGCGTCGTCGTCATCATCTCCATCATCATCATCAGTCATGGGCATCAGTAGCATCGTCGTCATGAGCATCGCCATCGCCATCGTCAGCATCGCCATCATCAGCATCGGCAGCATCAGCATCGTCATCATCAGCAGCATCATCAGATTCATCATCACCGTCGTCGTCGTCGTCCAGATCATCGTCCTCATCCCCTCATCAGAATCCTGATCATCATCACCATCAGCAGCAACAGCAGCACCATCGCAAGAAGCAATGTCATAATCATCATCCTGATCAGCGGCATCGTCAACGCCATCGTCGTCGTCATCATCGTCACGATCATCATCATAATCCGCTGGCCTCCCTGTGGGGGCACAAGGCTCCGCGGGCTAGGCTTGCTGCCCCCTGCTCCAGTTCTAGTCTCAAGTCTCCCATGTTATCGTCCTACGTTCCGTGTCCGACTGTAAATTATTAAAGACCGCGCGAGGGGGGGAGCCGAAAAGGGCCCTGGTTACCACCACCTGGGTGGGTTCTCAGAATTTCTGGGGGGGTCCTGGGACACGTAGAAGTACATGATATTCGCGCCCCCGAAGCCATGATCCCTTGTAAATTTCACCAGTCGCACTCCCGAGGCCATACTCCATTGTAAATTACACGGTACTCGCGTCCCAGGAGCCATACAACCTCGCTCATTGCGCTGTGCTCGCGCTCCCGAGATCATAAAACCGAGTAGATAAAACAAGATTTGCGTCTCCGAGGCAATCTTCTCTCTCTATCTCTCTCACTTTCTTTTTTGTGTCTCTCCCTCTCTCTCTCTCTCTCTCTCCCTCTCTCTTTCTCTCTCATAAATTACATAATATCTGCGTCCCCGAAGCCACGATCCATAGTAAGTCCCCCGCTGAGTATATAGTATTCGCGCATTCGAGACCACAATCCTTCATAAAAGGCCCCGAGGCCTCTGAGACGGCCCAAGGGTTCTCCAAAGCGCCCAAGATGGTCCCAAGACGGCCCAAGAGGCTCCCAAGAGGCCACTAAGAGCGCTCCAAGAGTACCTCGAAGAAGGAGTCCAAGAGGCCAACATCTGCGTTGACCCTTAGGTGTTTGATGGATTCCGGCACGCTCATATCTCCAGTGGCCCCCGTTCGGAGCTCAGACGCTGCTTCACGACGCCGCCCGGGCCTCACAACATAGCTTTTGCATACTCCATTATCCGAGGGGACCGGAGGCAGGGGGCGAAGCCCTTACGACACAAAAAGAAAATAGCATAATCATCATAATCATCATCAGCAGCAGCATCAATATCATCATCAGCATCATCATCATCACCAAAATCATCACCACCATCATCAGCAGCAGCAGTATCATCATCAGCATCATCAGCATCAGAATCAGCATCAACATCAGCATCAGTATCATCATCAGCGTCATCATCAGCATCATCATCAAAGTCAACATCATCATCATCATCATGTTCATCCTCATCCTCATCCGAATCCTCCTCATCATCCGCATCATCAGAATCATCAGCAGCATCAGCATCGTCAGCATCATCATCAGACTTATCAGCATCACAAATATTAGCATCATCGTCCTCCTCAGCATCATCACTATCATCATCATCATCAGTAGCAGCAACAGCAGCAACATCATCAATGTCAGCAGCATCATCATCACCATCACCATCACCATCACCATTACCATCAGCGTCATCATCAACACTTGCATGATGATGATCATCATCATCATGATTACCACCATCAACGTCATCATCATCACCCTCATAATCCTCATCATCCTCATCACGGCTCTCCCAAGCATGGAGACACGAGGCGTCACACGTGAAGGCCTCCCGTGCCCCCCCGAACAGTCGCCACCCAGAATGCTGGGTTGGCACGGTGGCGGGACTTGCCGCCGCCAGCTGGATCCGCCGCCCCCTGCTTGCAGGGGTGCACGGCGTGCTGGACGAGCTGTTAGGTTTTGGTTTGGGTTCTTTTTCCAAAAGAACTCCCCAGTGGGCTCCGGCAGAACCCGCCACCGTGCGCAAAAACGGCCGTTTCGCTCGGGACATCCTCAAAAAATCGCGAAGATGGCCCAAGATGGCCTCCAAGTCCGCCCGAGATGGTCCAAGACGGCCTCCAAAACGGCCCAAGAGAGTCCAAGACGGCCCAAGACGGCCCAAGAGGCCCCCCAGAGGCCTCCCAGACGGCCCAAGAGGCCTCCAAGAGGTCCTCCAGGAGAGTCCGAAGAGGCCAAAATCATTGATTTTCCCTTGGTTTTTGAAGGATTTTGGCATTTGCGCCTTTTCGGCTCTCCGACGGCTCAAGACGGCCCAAGAAGCCCCCAAGATCGCCCAAGAGGCCCCCAAGAGAGCCCCCTGATGGCCCAAGTGGCCTCCAAGATGGCCCCTAGAGGGCCCCAAGACGGCCCAAGAGGCCTCCAACACGCCCAAGATGGCCTCCAAGACGCCCAAGATGGCCTCCAAGACGGCCCTGGAGCGCCCCAAGAGGGTCCCCCGTTGGCCCAGACAGGCCCCCAAAACGGCTCCCGACGGCGTCAGACGTGCCAGGAACCCACCAAGATGGCCGAAGTTGGCTCGAAGCTGGCCCAAAAGGGCCCAAGAGGCCCCCAAGAGGGCCTCCAGGAAGGCCAAAAGATGCCAAAATCACTGATTTTCCCAAGGTTTTTGATGGATTTGGGCATTTCCCTTCTTTCGGCCTTCCGACGGCCCGAGACGGCCCAAGAGCCCCCAAAGATCGCCGAAAGATCGCCCAAGAGGCCTCCAAGACGGCGACGATGACCATCAAGACGCCCACGTGTTCCCCGAAGGCTTTCCAAACCGATTCGGGGAACACATGGTCCGATGGCTTGGCAGGTCTGGCCTCAACGTTCGGCCACATAGGCGCTTCCACAAAGGCAGGGGGCGGCGGTGATTCGCCGTAGGCGTCTTCGATACATATATCTGTATACATACAGACATGCATGCATGCATGCATGCATGCATGCAAACATCTATTCATGCATACATACATACATACACATACACATGTGTAGACATTAATACACATAGACACATACACAAACATACGCACATACATACAGAAGAGCAGAGAGTCCGATATATACCAGCGTCCTCCATTGCATCCCTCCCTCCAGCCTCGTCCAACACCCCGTTCTCTAGCATCCACCCGCGTCCAGCCTCTCCTGTTAACCATCACCCCTATCCGAACAACCGAGACCCCTGCGGGTTAAAATGAGGGGACGACTCCGTGCAAGAAACTCCCCAAGAAGAAGGAAAATCAGTATCGACAGAAGCTCTCGGAGGTCCGCGAGCAGTTCTTGGATCGGCGCTGGACCCCACGCGCCAGGGGGCGGCGCCGGATGCGCCGCCAGGCGGTTCCAGCGCCGATCGGAAAAACCCACGCGGACCTCCGAAAGCTTATGATTATGAAGCTTTGACTACACTTCGAGCCCCCCCCTCATGGTGAGCCTCCTGCTCTCGGCGGCGCGCTCCGGAGGAGAGGCAGAGCGGGCGAGCCTGCTCAGAAGGCTCAGAAGGCCTCTGGCCTTCTGAGAAGCTGTCTGGGCCTTATGCGATGACGGAGACAGCTTCTCAGAAGGCCCGCCGCCTTCTGAGAAAGCCTGCTCTCGGCGCGCCGCCGATTTCCACATCCCCGCCATCTGCCAGGGACGACCGACCCCTGTGGTTAGAGCGTCAGCGTGCGAGGCACCAGTCGCACCCGGCAGAGCGCTGCCACATGGGACGCACAAGGACATGCTAGTAACATGCGTCCCTGGCAGAGACGCACGTCCGACCCGAACATAGAATTCAAGTCGTACATCGTTTCCCGAGCGGTATGGCCAGAAAGCGCCCGCCACGCAGCTGGTACTATCGGACTTCCGAGTTTGCGCGTCGCCCTTGCATGGCCGATGCACATCTCGAGGTAAGTATGCTGGGTGGTGCTGACCACAGGCTGGCCGACTCCGACCCTGGCCTCCTGTGGCGGCGGCCAGAAGCGTGCCCGTAAACCTCCATACGGGACAAACAACGGCATACACATAACATCTTGGCGGCAGACGACAAAAGACAGCGTTGCACAGTTACGATGGGGGTCACGACGACGGGGGGCCACAGTTGGGGGGGCCACAGTGGGGGGCCACAGTTGGGGGGGCCACGATGGCAGGGCGGTCGGGGCATGGATAGCGATAAGGATGGGGGTTGGGGGGTTGGGGCGGGGATGCAGATATGGGGCTGAGGATACAGGGATAGGAGCAAGGGGGGGGTAGGAGTCGAGATGGGGGTATGGCTACCAGGCCCCTTTGGGGGCCTGGCGGACGCGGCATGCAGCCGTGGCTCGCCGAAGGACGCGCGGTGGGATACCATGAGCCTGGGGAATAATACTGGGGCCCGGCGGCCTGGGGGCGGGAGCGGGGTGTGCGCGAAGCGCGGGTCGGGAGCGCTTTTCGCCAGACCTGGCAATAACACGAAGCCAGGGCGAGGCTGAATCGAGAATCGAGAGGATAAGCCATGACGAGGCGAATTCGGCGAGAATCAAGTCGAGAATCACTGCGATCCGGCGGCTCTGGAGGGTCTCGGGCGCCGCAGCTTTCTCAGAGCGTCCCGGAACGCTCTGGAACGCTTGTATCCTTGTCCTAACCCCACCCGAGACAACCCCAACCTGCCGGGTGGAGCATCGGAGCTCGGACCTCCGCGAGTGCATGTTCATGCTGGACTGTCCTCTTCGGCTCGCTCTGCCCGGTCTACCCGACCCACTCGCAGAGTCGGTGCGGACACTTCTCCCAGGGCTGAACCTAAACGGTGTTTTTCGTTTTCGTTTTGTTTTCGTTTTCCCTCGCTTTTGTCTTGAATCCGCCTTTACGTCAAAACGAAGTCGAAACGAAAACGGCCCACAAAATCGCCAAAAACACCGTTTAGGTCCAGCCCTGACTTCTCCCGTGGCGCGTTCAGACGGCGCCACGCCGATGTAAAGCCGCTCGCCTTCACGGGGCCGACGGTCTCCGCGAAGGCCATCAGCGCGTCCTCCGTGACGTCCTTGAGGAGGCCGCCGAAGAAGACGCCCGTGCCGTCCTAGCCACTGTGAGGAGCACCGGGGGGGGCCCTCGGAGTCGACGAGCGGTCGGCATCGAGTCAAAAAATGATGTCAGTGAAGGGGCCCTGGGACACACACACACACATACACAAATAAATAGATTCCCCATATGTTCTCATATTTTCTGGATTCTCGTCCTCCCCCCACTTGCCATAATTCCCTATACTTTCCTGTGAGTCGACGATTAATTGTGTCTGTGTGTTTTACCAACCCTACTTGGTTGGGAAATCCTTTTGAATAGAGCACTGCGGTCTCCAGTCCTCCTCCTCCTCCTCCTCCTCCTCCTCCTCCTCCTCCTCCTCCTCCTCCTCCTCCTCCTCCTCCTCCTCCCGCCTCCCGCCTCCTCCCGCCTCCCGCTTCCGTCTTGTCTCCTATTGCCTTGCGCGAACCTGGCCATCCCTGGGGGGCTGCGATCTGTGACACTGTCGCCACTTTCGAGGGCTGCTGGTGGGTCCTGCGGAGTGAGGCACCGCGGGGATCTGAGCGGAACCTCGCCGTCCCTGGGGGGCTGCGATCTGCCACACTGTCGTCACGTTCGAGGGCATGCTGGTGGGTCCTGCGGAGTGAGGCACCACGAGGATCTGAGCGGGACCTCGCCGTTCCTGGGGGGCTGCCATCTGCGACACTGTCGCCACTTTCGAAGGCTGCTGGTGGGTCCTGCGGAATGAAGCACCGCGGGGATCTGAGCGGGACCTCGCCGTCCCTGGGGGGCTGCCATCTGCGACACTGTCGTCACTTTCGAGGGATGCTGGAAGGTCCTGCGGAGTGAGGCACCGCGGGGATCTGAGCGGGACCTCGCCGTCCCTGGGGGGCTGCGATCTGCCACACTGTCCTCACGTTCGAGGGCTGCTGGTGTGTCCTGCGGAGTGATGCACCGCGGGGATCTGAGCGGGACCTCGCCGTCCCTGACGGGTTGCGATCTGCGACACTGTCGCCACGTTCGAGGGCTGCTGGTGGGTCCTGCGGAGTGAGGCACCGCGGGGATCTGAGCGGGACCCCGCCGTCCCTGGGGGGGCTGCGATCTGCCACACTGTCGCCACTTTCGAGGGCTGCTGGTGGGTCCTGCGGAGTGAGGCACCGCGGGGATCTGAGCGGGACCTCGCCGTTCCTGGGGGGCTGCGATCTGCGACACTGTCGCCACGTTCGAGGGCTGCTGGTGGGTCCTGCGGAGTGAGGCACCGCGGGGATCTGAGCGGGACCTCGCCGTCCCTGGGGGGCTGCCATCTGCGACACTGTCGCCAAGATCGAGGGCTGCTGGTGGGTCCTGCGGAGTGATGCACCGCGGGGATATGAGCGAGACCTCGCCGTCCGTGGGGGGGGGGCTGCCATCTGCGACATTGTCGCCACTTTCGAGGGCTGCTGGTGGGTCCTGCGGAATGAGGCACCGCGGGGATCTGAGCGGGACCTCGCCGTCCCTGGGGGGCTGCGATCTGCCACACTGTCGCCACTTTCGAGGGCTGCTGGTGGGCCCTGCGGAGTGAGGCACCGCGGGGATCTGAGCGGGACCTCGCCGTCCCTGGGGGGTTGCGATCTGCGACACTGTCGTCACTTTCGAGGGCTGCTGGTGGGTCCTGCGGAGTGAGGCACCACGGGGATCTGAGCGAGACCTCGCCGTCCCTGGGGGGCTGCCATCTGCCACACTGTCGTCACTTTCGAGGGTTGCTGGTGGGTGGTCCTGCGGAATGAGGCACCGCGGGGATCTGAGCGAGACCTCGCCGTCCCTGGGGGGCTGCGATCTGCGAACTGTCGCCACTTTCGAGGGCTGCTGGCGGGTCCTGCGGAGTGAGGCACCGCGGGGATCTGAGCGAGTCCCCGCCGTCCCTGGGGGGCTGCCATCTGCGACGCTGTCGCCACCTTCGAAGGCTGCTGGTGGGTCCTGCAGAATGAGGCACCGCGGGGATCTGAGCGGGACCCCGCCGTCCCTGGGGGGCTGCGATCTGCCACACTGTCGCCACTTTCGAGGGCTGCTGGTGGGTCCTGCGGAGTGAGGCGCCGCGGGGATCTGAGCGAGACCTCGCCGTCCCTGGGGGGGCTCTGGAGAGCTGCTGCGGGATGCGTCAGGCGCAACGGGCGCATGGCGCAGCCAAAGGGGGTGATTTGTGAAACAGCCCATCTGCGGGGCGATGGCCACAACGTTGCGCCTACACGTATCCCGCGGGGGTTCTCAAGAGCTGCTGTGGATACGTTGGGTGCAACGGGCGCATGACACAGCCAACGGGGGTGATTTGTTATCACGTAGCCCTTAGATCCTGATCGGGGGCCTGCGAGCCTTCCGATTGTTGCTCGCAAAATCAATTGCGTCCATGTTACGCCATCGCCCCCGTTGTAGCAATCCTGATGTACTTATTCCCCGCATTGCGCAAGGGTTGGGTACGTCGCCAGGTATAATTGTCCCTCCTGAATCAGGTCGGAACGCTCATCGAATCGAGCCGCGTCGGCACGGCGTCGGAGACGAAGCAACTGGGTCTAGCCAGAATGCACAACCGCGCCATGCACGCATCGGGCCGCACGGGATGATCCGAATGCCAGGATCGAGTCGGAACGGGCTGGCAGACTCGGACGTCGGATCGGATCGACATGGGCCTTGGATTCTGGCGTGGAAGACGCCACAGAGAAAGATTCGGTCGAAGGCCCAGGTCGCAATTGGGAAGGAGCTCGATGTACACTGCACGTCGCTTGGTCGTCCAAGGAGGCCGGTGTGTGTGTGTGTAGAGGCCCTAGCTTCACAACCTCTAGGACGCTGGAGCGTCTATCCACCGAAATCCTTCGCCGAGTGGCTCCTTGACCGACCAAACGACGTGGTGTATACGGCGAGCCCCCCAGAGTACAGCCAACGATTATATGATAAGGACGCGCGATGCGGATGCACGGGCCTCGGAAGGCCATGTCGACGCCTTCCGAGCGGGGCGCGGCCAGCGAAAACGGCCAAGGGAGGGCCGAATGAGGAAGGATGCAGGGGGTGACTTTGGAGAGTCGCTCCGTCTCGCTGCCGCCGGACCTAGGACGGGAGAGCATCCCCCGAGAACAGAGGACCCTCCGCTGGCCGAGCTGGAGAACGCTCGAGGGCGCCCTCCCCCCCAGGGATGCACAAGAGCATCCCACAAGCACGAACACGAAGAACACCATGACTACCAACCGGGCCACCACAACCCAACCCGAAGCCCCGAATTTCGGGGGGGGGGGGGGGGGGGGCCTCATGCGTGTTTTCCCCATGTTCCCCGACACCCCCCCCCACCCCAACTGGAAATGGATGGAGGGCACCTCGAGGCCGGCGGGCTGGGCTGGGGTGGTTCGGCAGGCGGTGACAGCAGGGCGCCCTCCCCGAGCCGACCCCGCCCTCGCACCTCGCTCCCGACCGCAATGCGCGTCGCCCGTGGATGTCCGAGGCGTCGCGCGTGGCCACGGCGGGAGAGAGACATCTTCGGCGAGGGCGGAGTGCGCGGGCGGAGGGCGAGCCGGGGGGGAGGAGGGGGGGGGCAGCGCAGGTGCGGAAGCGGCTGCGCCGATCAGCGGAGTAGGCACGGGCAGGGGACGAGAGAGAGAGGGAGGGAGAGAAGAGAGAGGGAGGAAAGAGAGAGAGAGAGAGAGAAAAAAAAAAAAAAAAAAAAAAAAAAAAACGCGAGAGACATTAGAGATAGAGAGAGGAGGGGAGAGAGAGAGAGAGAGAGAGCCGCACACGCACACACACAGAACCGAGAACACGTAACGACAAGCTTGAGGGATTCACGAAAATGGCAGGGAACTTCAGACAATCCTTATGGTGACATGACTTCCACACGCGTGCCGTGCCTGTGCTGGGGTACGAGTCTGCGCGTTACGCAATTCCCTGGGTGATGTTCCACTGACTTATGCTGCGCCATGCTATGTCATGCTATGCTGCTATTCCGCCTACGCTTCAAGGAGGCTATGGTGTACGTTTCCTCCACTCCTCCCTCCCCACCCCCACCGCCTGTCGCCATGCACGTACTTGCACATGCCTGGCCGCGTGCTCGACACCCCAACTTGGCGCCTACGCGCGTGACAACACGTGCCAAAGGCACACGTTCCTTCGCATCTTCGACACCACCCCGTCCGCGCATGTAGCTTGCACGCGTGAGGAATCCACTGGCCTCATGTTCGACCCCTCGAGCGCCTACACAAATGAGAGCTCGTGCCAAAGGCACATGTGCCAGAGGCATACTCAACACCACCCCCTCCGCGAACGCACTTTTGCATGCGACGCCCTTGGAAACATCAAAACGGTCGTCAACATTAGCTGCTCGTGGTCATGGTGATCACAATTATTTCCGTTCAACGTCAGCTCCCTCATTAGAACGTAGGGCCATGGCTTCAGAAATCATCGCACACTTACCCTTACAGGCGCCCCACTTCCGCCTCCACAGTCAGCACAGGTATCTGCCACGATTAACCACGCCAAGTTGTAACACTGCTGGCAGTACAACATCGGCGACGAACCAGGATGGAAATAAGAAGGGGCGACCCTTCTCAGAAGGTTCGGAAGTCCCCCGGCCTTCTGAGAAGTGTTCTAAGCCTTCCCCGAAGACACAGAAAACTTCGCACAAGGCCTGAGGGTTTCTGAAAAGCCCCTCTGCCTTCTGAGAAAGCCTGCTCCGTCTCACTCTCGCTCGCCGCCGACAAAGGACATGGTTACAGCGACCTTAACCAGTGTCATCAGAACTGCAGACTCAGGCACCATTTTTCGCGTCTCGCACTGCGAAAGACTATCTCCTCGCTCCCGCGCCGCCCCCGTGGAGAAGAGTACCTCTCCGGCTCGGGCCGCGAGACGCGAGGTGCGATCATCCTCGCGCCCTCGCGGTTGACCTGGTCCACTGCCTCCATGGCACGCCCCAGCCCACCCCCCCAAGACTCGCCACCTCTACCGTGTGGTCTCCCAGTCGACCTTGACTGCCTGCCCCTCGGCCGCGCGGCAGCGGGCGGTCCTCGTTGCCCCACGTGTTGTCGCGGTTCCCACGGGGACCTTGCTGACATCGAGACCGCGCTGGCCAAAGCCCAGCGCAGGTCCACGTGCAGACACCGTTACGTACAGTCGGGAAAGAAGGAACGCGAAGCAAGGAACGAAGCCCCTCCTTGGCCCTGAGAGCGCCTCCGGGACCCAGGAGGGCAAGATGAACAGCACTGGAGGAGTCTAAGGAACATCGAGCCCCTTCCGAACCCAAACTGTTCCCTATTTCAGCGTCTTGACTGTACTCGACCGCGGACCCCTTGGCAACCCATGGGCCGTCGGTGTCCCTCGTCCGCCCTTGGCGGTCTATGGCGGTGCTCGGCGCTTCTTCGGCGAGCCTCGGCGGTCGGTCTCGGCCGTCGTCACGCAGGTTGGGTGGCTGCGTTGAGCAGGGGGCGCAGGATCAAGAAGCAGATAATCACTGCAAGATGCATGACAGCATCTAGACCAGAAGCTTGACGACCAAACGATGCACGGCCGTAAGCGGTGAGTTGCTGTGCAAAAACAGTCATGGCCTCTCGATATCTGCGTGAATGATTTGGATGACGGCCGACTCCGCAAGAGATCACGCTTAGACCTCATGCCAAAATTCGATCACACAACTCTGGCACCCGATCGCATGCTGACGGCCGCATTGCAACGATGCCCCGCCGCGGACACCTCACTCGAAAACGAGACACATACAAACACCCAACCCGTGAACACCCAGGATCAGCTGCTACGTTGACACACATCGGTACTGATGTGAGCGCCACAGGCGGGCAAGGCTGTTCGTGCCGCTTGCCCTAGCCAGACAAGACCTCGTCGGACGGCGCCGTGCGCCACACATCCGCGAGACTCCCGGCGCAAAGCCGCGCAAGGTGTGCAACTATGACACCATCATGGGAGCCTCCCATACCATCGTGTCGGCTCTTCTGAATCGACGCTGGTCGACGCTAAATCGACGCTGGTCGACGCTAAATCGACGCTAGTCGACGCTAAATCGACGCCAAATCGGCGCTACCTCATTGACTCCCAGACGCGATTCGATGTCGAGGCCTCCTTAATGGGGCCGAGTAGATGTGGTCGGAGGATCGCGCCGCATCGCCAACGCATCGGCGATGCATCAGCAATGCATCGGCGATGCATCAGCAATGCATCGGCGACGTCGGCGACGCATCGGCGATGTCGGCGTGAAGAAAATCGGGCCCCACATAGAGCGGCATCGCCGATGCATCGGCGATGCGGCGCCATCCGCCGACCCCATCTACTCAGACCCCATCTGGGAGGCCTAGACGATGCTAAAGACTGAAGTAAGAGGGTATAGCAGGCTCCCATGACTTGCCACCGAAATCTGCGATGCCGCGAGGCGCCGTGCCACACACATCCGCGGGATCCCCGAAGCTGTGGCGACCGCGCTTGCCAGGGGGGGCCCAGCTGCCGTCGGGCGCCTCCTCATACCTCGGCAGGCGAGCGAGGCAGCGAGATATAGAACGAAAGAACAAGCGAGATGGAGTTGCTTCGGTGAGGGCGGACGGCAAAGACAGTACTATAAGAACAAGAAAAAACACCATAGACATGATCTGTTCGCGATCCGCGTGGATTTCTTGGATCCGCGCTGGGCCCCCCTGGCAGCGCCTCTGGCGCCGCCCCTGGCGCGGAGCGCCGAAAGTGTATGTTTATGGCGTTTGTTCCTTCTTCTAACGATGAGCAAGACTGAAGGCATCGTTACAGAGGTACTTCCTGCTTGCCAGGTAGGAGGCACAACTGCAAAATGGCGAGCAAAACAATATGGCCTTGAAAGCTGGCACATACGCATATGGTTGGCAACGTTTGCCCAGCATGACAAGGAGCACAACGAAAATTAGAGAGAGAGATAGTGTGTATATGTATACGCATACACACATGGCCGATTAACAAAAACGTGATCCAAATTTGCTGACGTCTGACTTACACTCCGCCGGCTTCTGCCGGCGGATCCGCCGTCGCTTTACTTCCGCAGGCTTCCGCCGACCTTCCGCCGCCTGCCGACGAGGGCTCGAGCCAAGGAGGGCCTCAAGAAAGACGGGGTGAAAAACGACTTCAAGAGGGCTGCCGTAATCCCAAAAGCTGCCTGAGTAAGAGGGCCCCATGAGTGCCACAAAGTGGCTCCAGGAGGGCCCCGGACCTCCAGAAGTTCTGAACCCGAAAATGCAAACGCCTCTTGGGAGGCAACCTTTACTTCCACCGGCTTCTGCCGGCCGAGCCGCCCTCGTTTCGCTTGCCTTCTTAATCGTAGGCTCCGATCCCTTCTAAGAAGCCGTCTGAAGCCACCCCCCTCCCCCCACCGCCTCGTTCGCGCCGCCGAATGGAGTTCGAGGACGGCCACAAGGGAGGTCTGCGCGCCTGAGGGGCAACGACAGGGGGTGGGACTGGGTTCAGGCGGGGGTCATCGACCTGGAACCGGCGACACATCGCCAATAAATCGGCGACAGCGATAGCGGAACCGCACGATCCTGGGCGGGGTGGGCTGACGGGCCCCTATCCGCGATCGATGGGCGATTGGGGGTCGATTCACCCCCTCCCCCCTGACCTGAGCCCGTCCCCTTGACTTTCGGGTCATCATTCGGCTCTCCGGCGGTCCTTCGGGGCGATCCAGGAACCCTCGGAACGTCTTCGGCGAGGCGCAGCTGCCGGAACGCGCCCCGAGACCAGAGAACCACCGAGAACCGACCAGACGCCCCAAAACCTCGAACCTCGAACCTCGAACCCGGACATGAGCCCACGGTCGGGAACTGTTGCTTAGCGTGTCGCGGCGGCGGCCCCAGCGACACGCTCCGCCGTGCAAGCTGACAGCGTGTCGCTCCACTCCGCGGGGCGGGAGGCCCGGAAAAAAACTCGAGACGTTGACTCGCGGGGGCTGGGCCGTGGAAGGCCTGTCGCGCCGAAGCGTGGTGGGCAAGGACCGGCAGCGCGACACGATGCTGCCCGCCCAGACCTCCGACGTCGTGTTTGTTTTTTCGGCAGCGCCGACCCCCAGTGGGCTGGATTCCTTCCCAGGGACGGGTTTTCCATTCTGAATCGCTTTTCGACGGCCCCGAGGCTCGGCAGGGCCCCCTGGAGGCTGAAAGCAGCGCAAAACCTCCCCCGTCGTGTTTTCTTCTCCACAGCGCGAAGGGGCTCTAGGCTCATTGCCCCCCCCCCCCGAGGCCGTGGCCCCGCAAGGCGCCCTCCCGGCCCAGGAGGGGCGCCCGGCCGAGGGGCCTGCGCGCACACACCCACACCCATACCCACAGGGGGGTCGGAGAGGGCTATGGGTGAGTGTTGTCGAATGGGGGTCCCCGCTCGAACGGGAGCGTTCCCCAGGGTCCGACAACCCGCACCCATACCCATAGCCAGTCCTCCTCTCAACGACCCCCCCGATGGGTATGGGTGTGTGTTGCTCGTTCGTCACTCTCTATGCGCAGCCCCCCTGTGCGGAGCGACCGCCCAGCGCACCCCTTTGGACGCCCGAGAGGGGTGCGGGGAGAAGGGGCACACATTGCGCAGCAACGAATGTTGTCCCAAACCAGCAGCGGCCGCTGTCGGGCAAGCGACCCTCTGTCTCGAGTGGACACGGGCCGCGGCGGCGTGGGCAGCGAGTCCTGTTCAAAATCAACAGGATCCGCTGTTGGACATTGTATGGGGGGCCACATGCGAACCCGACCCCTACCCCCCACGATTTCTGAGAGGGGGAGGGTGGGGTTCACCTCGCTCGGGAGCTCCCGAACAAAGTGAACCCCACCCTCCCCCTCAGAAATCGTGGGGGGTAGGGGTAGGGTTCGCTTGTGGCCCCCTGGCATCGGGGACCGACGAGGAATCGAGGATCAGCTCGAGGGTCGGAGGACAAATCCTTGAATCGTCGGCGGCGGGGCAGGGGCAGTCCGCACCAGCGTGGGGCGAATCGGGGCAGCCGATCGGCAAATTGTCCAGAGCGCCAAAGAGGAAGGCCGCAGGGAACAAATGATGGCCCTCTGGCGGCGCCTCTGGCGCCGCCCCTGGCGCGCTCCGTGCGCCAAGCCAGGGGGTCAAGCGCCGACGCGAGAAATCCGCGAGAAATCCGAGTTGTTACGTTTATGTAATTAGTTGTTGCCCGAAGAGGGCAAGCCCAGACTGCACGTCAAGAGAAAGCTGCAGGTAAGCCAAAAAGGCACGCTGGAAGAAATATTGATGCCAAGCTGAGATCAGTGTAGAAACAGTGCGGTGGCAAGGCCAAGGCAGGCCGCGAGCAGGGCAGAGGCAAGGTGAAGGCAAGGTAATGATAGGCGAACAAACAGCTCGAAGGCAACCAATTCTAAGCCGAAAGCAAGACTGAAGGCTGGCTTAAAGGACGCTGAAGCAGAGCTGCATGCAAGCATACCCGATGGCATGCAAGCACATCTGCTACATTACGCGTCGGTACCTGCCCGAGCACTTGACCGTACGCGCTACGGCCCCCGTCACAGGCGCACACACTTTCGTGCAAGTTGGACTATGCCTAAGCAGCCGAAAGCATGGAGCGCACATGCACGTATGCACAGACGAGTGCACTCCGCACGCATGTGCGCGCGGGCATAACTTCTCGCCGTCGGCCTCGCCCGCAGAGGCGACAGGCGGGGAACACGAGAGCCTGGGCCCTAACCCCCAGGGGGCCTCAGATCTGGTCAAAAACATCGGCGCGCTCCCGCCAGAAGCGCTGACCGCCGTCGGCCGAGATGTCGGTCAGGGCCCACTTGACGATGACGATGACGATGACGGCGACGAAGACGACGACGACGACGACGACGACGACGACGACGACGACGACGACGACGACGACGACGACGATTGCGCCAGAACGCGCGGCCCGATCTGTCTCCGGGGCCCCGGCTCATCTGCCTTGCCCTCGAGCAGCTCCCCAGCGTCCCAGCCCTTGAAGAAGCGGTCGAGGAACTCCTGCCCCCGAGGAGAGGCCAGGCAGGAATCTTTGAAGGGGCCCAAGGACACACAAATAAATACACACAAATAAAAGGATTCCCAATATTTTTCCATAGTTTCTGGGTGTTTGTCTTCCCCCCCACTTCCCATCTTTTCCCATATTTTCTGGGGAATCGACGATTAATTGTGTCTGTGTGTTTTTCCCCCTCCCGATGAGCTCATTCCCGCGATGAAAACTCCTTCCTTCGATGAACTCCTGCCCTCGATAAGCAATTTCCCTGAAAGGGGAGGGACTCTACGAAAGCTGACTGCTCCAATCCAAGCCCCTGGCCTCGGAGGCGGTAGTCATGAAGGTGACGCCCAGCTCTTCCTCATGTTTCGCAGCCATGTGTAAAATGGCGGGCAGAACGATTCGCAAATTAAGCCACAGAGCTTAAGGGTGAAAGCCGGATGTGGAGCCCGAAATTGTCAAGCTCAACCTGGTGATAATAGATCCTGCCATCTCGCTGGCACGCTCTCGCCTGCATGCCTCCAGGGGCCCTCGGAAGCAACCCGAGCTCCCCGCCTAGAACCTCGACACAGCGAAGGCCTGCGGCTCCCGGTCGGAAGCTCAGGAGGGAAGGACGAGGAGAGAGGAAGGAAAAGGATATCATTTAAGCCCGACCCGAGCGCCGAGCCATACTCGTACCTCACGCGTTCTCGAAGGAAGCAGGCTAGACAAAGCGGGCAAGGCAAATGGCACGACACGCAGCCAAAGCACGGCCAAGACGGAAGTTCCGTGATTGTTGAAGAACGTTTAGGGGAACCTGGAACTGCGCAAGGCCCAACCTCCCTTACCACCCGGGGGGCAGTAAGGGAGCACCCGTTCACTGGAATGCGTCAACACCCACCCCGAGATAGCGTCGCCTGAAATGGCAAGCAAGGAAGGATGTCGTTTGAGGCGACCAGGGGGTCTGCGCTGGGTGGGCCTGAAGAGAATCTGTCAACAGGGGTGGGGGAGACAAATCCGTTCAAAATCAATCCCTGGACCCCTCCTGGGTCGAAACTAACAAGTGCTTAGAGTCGCGCGCGTCCAACGGTGGCGACGAGGGGGCACCTTTTGCCCCCCTTTGCGGCGGCTGGAACCTGTGCTGGGCCACCTCAGCTCCTCAGCCGGCTCAAACGATGTCGACACCCACCCATCGAGCAAGAACGTCTCAGCACGTCTGGCCATCCACCGGGCTCGCTCCCTTTCCCGATCCCTTGATCCGCGCACCCGGTCCTCCTCCTCCTCCTCCTCCTCCTCCTCCTCCTCCTCCTCCTCCTCCTCCTCCTCCTCCTCCTCCTTCTCTTCCCTTCTGCGTTACCCCGACGTTGATCAATGATCGCCGCGCCTGAAGACAGGCCAGGCAATTTAGAGATACCGACCTAGGCGATGAGCAGTGGCCTGTGAACAAAACAGGTAGCCGAGCTAAGGGGATAAAAGCAAGCAGGAGTGAGAGGACAGGCAGTGAGAATGCGACAAGAAAAAATAGCCCGTTCGGGTGCAGAGCATGCGTGCAGAAAGTCTTGAATGAGGTGAGGAGCGAAAGGCCACAAGCAACGCCCCAAGAGGACCCCGAGACCGCCAGCATGCGCCCAGGAAACTCCCAAGAGGCCCGAGGAGGCCCCCAAGATGGCCCAAGAGAGGCCCAAGAGAGGCCCCTGGAGGGTCCCCAAGAGGCCCCGGAAGGTCTCACCCGTTGACGTCATCCCTCTCCTGGGAGGCCGGCGGAACGGCGCAGGCCTCTCGAAGAACTGCCCGTTCGGGCGCAGAGCATGCGAGCTGAAAGCCCTCGAGGAGGTGAGGAATGAACAGTCCACATTATAACAGATTCCATTCCTCCTCCTCCTCCTCCTCCTCCGCCTCATCCTCCTCCTCCTCCTCCTCCTACTCCTCCTTCTGCGTCCTTCTGCGAAAAGAACAAGTTACCGCCTGTACACACAATAAGCGCAGCAGCATGCCCGTTAAAGAAAAGAACACAGAGAAACGAGAAAAGGGTTGGTCCTCGTGCTGCACGCGGCGGCTGTTCAGGGAGTTGGCAGCGGCGGCGGAGAAGCGAGGATGTGTGAAACTGGATAAATCCTGCCAAAAACTGAGCCATTGGAAGGGTCGACACCCGACTTCAAAAGCCTCAGAGAGTTGGCAGCGTCTCGGTTGCCAGGCCCCCCGTTACAAGGTTCCCGAACAAATCTGGAGCGTTCCGAACCAAAAGCCCCGCACCGAGAACAGTACGCCATCCGACCTCCCCCGAGCCACATTCCCATCTCCTCCTCCTCATCCTCCTCCTTCTCCTCCTCCTCCACCTCCTCCTCCTCCTCGTTCTCCTCCTCCTCCTCCGCCTCCTCGCCCACCTCATCCTCTTGAAGGTGCCACGCGCCACTTCCAAGTTATCCTGGCGAAGGACCCAACCAGATGCAGGTGCTAGCACCGTGGTTGTAGGTATCGTCTTCGATGGAAATCCCTATGGGGTCACGAAACGTGTGATGGATGAGTGTGCCGAAATGGGCGCGGCGGTGCCATGCTGGCGCTGCCACTGTGGTCTTCGGCGGAGCTCCCTTTGGAGCCCCGAAACGTGTGAGGGGTTCGCCGGAATTGGCGCGTCTGCGCCACGCTGGCGCAGCCTCTGGGGCGTTCGATGGACCCCCTATGCCGCTACGAAGCGCTTGAGAGGTATGCCGAAATGGATGCGGCGGTGCCATGCGGGCGCTCCCACTGAGGCCTTCGGTGGAGCTCCCCATAGGGGCAACGAAGCGTGTGAGGGGTGTGCCGACATGAATGCGGTGGCGCCATGCAAACGCAGCCACTGGGACTTCGGTGGAGCTCCTTGTGGGCCCACTAAACGTGTGAGGGGTACCTCGAAATCGGTGCGGTGCCGACGTGGGGACTGTGCGAATGTAGCCGTCGGTGGAGCTCACTACGGGGCCACGTAACGTGTGAAGGGTGTGCCAATATGTGTGCGGTGGGGGGTATGCGAACGCAGCCTATGGAGCCGTCGGTTACGCTCCGTATGTGGCAACGAAACGTGTGAGTGCGTGCCGGCATGAAAACGGTGGTGTCATGCGAACGCAGCCACTGGGGCCTTCGGTTGCACTCCGCATGTGGCAACGAAACGTGTGCGGGGTTTGCCAAAATAGACGTGGTGGTGCCATGCGATCGCAACCACAAAGGCCTCGGTGGAGGTCCCTAAGGGGCCACGGAACGTGTGAGGTGTGTGTGCCGCAATGCGTGCCGTGGGGACATGCGAACGCAGCCACTGGGACCTTCGGTTGCGCTTTCTATGTGGCATCGAAACGTGTGAAGACATTGCCGAAATGAGCTCGGTGGTGCCATTGCGAGCGCAGCCACGGGAAGCTTCGGTGGAGCGCCTTCTAGGGGCGCAAAGCGCGTGAGGGGTGGGCCGAAATGGTTGACATGCGGAGGGCACAGGCAGGAATGAGAGGAGGGAGGAGGGAGGAGGGGGAGGAAAGAGAAGTGAGTGAAGAACACAGGGCGCTGTCTCTTCAAAACGGGGACTCAACACCACAGGAGGGTTAGGAAACAAGACTCTACCTCCACCCCTCGCCCCCATCTCCCCCCGTTCAAGATAAAGTCCCTCTGCTCCTTCGTCGCCCCCCTCTGGTCGCCTAGACTGCCCCTGGGGGGCTGAAGGGAGGGAGTAACAGAGGAGACAGGAGGAGGGACAGAGGGACAGACGCCCCCCGCCAGGAGGGAGGGGGAAGGAGGCAGGAGGGGGAAGGGGGAGGGACATGAGCAGGGGAAGGGGGAGGTGTAGAAAGGGAAGGATGGACAGGGCCAGGACCTGCTGGCCCCATCCTGGAGGAGGAAACGCAACGCATCAGACTCCGCAACGAGAGGAGGAAGGGAAAGGGAGCGAAGGAGAGCACTCTGCACCACACGCTGCCGAAGCAGAGGGCGGGAGATCTTCTGCGGAGGATCTCCTGCCCCGGGTGCTGCTGCCTGGCCGACGTGGCCGCAGGCAGTGCCCTCCTCGATAAGCCTCCGCCTCCGCCGCCACCTGGGTTCGGAGACCCCTCGTAATCCACAGCGCCAGCGCCCCGCCTTTGCCGTGCGGGGGCGCCCTCCCCCCCCGTCCCCTCCACGTCGTAGAACTTGGGGTCCCGCTTGCCGCCCTGCCCGAAGCGCTCGGTGAACAGGATCCACTGCTCCTGTCCCAGGGGGGGGAGGCGCGAATGCAGGGGCCCTGGGACACACAAATACATACAAACAGATAACAGGATTCCCCATATGTGTCCCATATGTTCTGGGCTGTTGCCTTCCCCCCCACTTCCCATGGTTTCCCATATTTTCTGGGGAATCGACGATGAATTGTGTCTGTGTGTCTGTTTTCCTCCTGAGCGAAAAGAAACTGTGCTCTGGAGCGGTTGTCCTACAGCAGGGGCCCTTCCACAAGGAACCCTCCACGAAAAAGCCAATCCTGAGACCCCAGGACGTCCATGGATTTCTGGTGTGGGAGCGCCACGCTTTCCGCAGCAAAACCATCGAAACCAAAGAGACCCAGGGCACCTTGGAGCCAAGCAGGGTGTTTCTTGGCATGGGTTGCCACTGTAGAAGATGAAGATGGTGAGGATCATGGTGCGGTTGCTGCTGCGAATGCAAATGGTGGTGATGATGCAGGCGATGCTGATGTTGATGATGATGGTGATGGTGACGGTGATGGAGATGGAGATGGTGATGGTAGTGGTGATGACGATGATGGTGATGATGCTGATGGTGTTGATGCTGATGGTGATAATGAGTACGCAGGTGATGGTGATGATGCTGGCGATGATGCGGGCGATGATAATAGCGATGGTGATGATGATGGTGATGCTGATGATGCTGATGATGCTGATGTTGCTGATGATTCTGATGGTAATAGTGATTAGGAGAAGGATACTGACGGCGATGATGCTGGTCCTGATGATGATGGTGATGATGCCGATGGCAATGATGTTGGTGATGATATTATTGATGACAACGCCGGTGCGGATGATGGTGGTGATGATGAGGATACTGGTGATGGTGGTGATGATATGGATGACGATGATGGATGATGATGATGATGAGAATGACGATGCTGATGAAAACGATGATGATGATGAAACAATGATGATGATGAACACGATGATGATGATGATGATGATGATGATGCTGATGATGATGATGATGGTGATGATGATGATGGTGGTGATGAGAATGACGATGCTGATGAAAACGATGATGATGATGAAAACAATGATGATGATGATGATGATGATGATGATGATGATAATGCTGATGGAAACGATGATGATGAGGAACGCGATGATGATGATGATGATGATGATGATGATGATGATGATGATGATGATGATGGTGGTGGTGGTGATGATGATGATGATGGTGGTGATAATGATGATGACGAAAAAAGAAGAATACGCAGAAGAAGCACAATAATAATGAATACAGGGCAGCGTTCAATACATAGGATGTTTCAAAATATATGATGCATTAATGTATGAACACATGTATGCATGAACTCATCCCTGCATCTTCAATACGTGATCCGCACGCGGAGCATGTACTAAAACGGCACTGTACTAAGCACGCAGACAGAAACGCCCGAAGCTCCGCGCGGAGTTCTTGGACCGGCGATGGGCCCGCCGCCCCCCGGCGCGCTCCGGGGCGCGCGGGGGGGGGCGGCGCCTCGTGCGGCGCAGGCCCCCAGACCTCCGCGCGGACCTCTGACATCGAAGGGGCCCAGGGACACACAAATTCGCCGGCCCAACGGGCCAGAGGCGTGCTAAGATCTCCGGCAACTGGTTACCAATATTTCTAGTTCGCGCGCGCGGGGCGGCCCCTGGGGGTCCCCCGGCGAAAAGTATCCCGACCGCAGCCCGACCAGGTCTACTCAGAGATCGTTTTGAGGGCCTTTTTTCGACACCCCTCACGAGGATCGTGGCCTCCGAAGGGGGTGCACTCGACTGCCCCGCCCCAAGAGGCCCCCAAGAGCCCCCAAAGAGGCCCAAGGGGGCCCCAAGACGCCGCCAAGGAGCCCAAAGAGACCCCCAAGAGGCCCCCAAGAGGCCCCTAGGAGGCCCCAAAGAAGCCCGCAAGAGGCTTCAAAGAGGCCCCATAGAGCGCTCGAGGGCCGGCGGAATGAGCGAAGCGATTAAATGAATACACATAAATAACAGGATTCCCCATACGTTTTTTTTTCTCTCTCTCTTTTTTTTTGAGTTTTCTTCTTCCCTCCCCCCCACTTCCCATATGTTCCCATCTTTTCCTGAGAATCGACGATTCTTTGTGTTTTTTTCCCTTTCCGAGACATTTCGTTTCACCGCAAACACTCCACGTGCAGCTAGCATCCGCGCGCTACTCTCGGAAGTGCCGTGGTCAGCGTCCGCCGCCGCGCCACTGCCCGCGAGCAGCGCTCGGTGACGGGCACAGGAGGAGGAGGAGGAGGAGGAGGAGGAGGAGGTGGAGGAGGAGGGCACAGGAGGAGGAGAAGGAGGAGGGCACAGGGAGAGGAGGAGGAGGAGGATGAGGAGGAGGAGAGGAGGAGGAGGAGGAGGAGGGCACAAGAGGAGAAGGAGGAGGAGGAGAAGTATGGGTACCCAGAAGAAAGTGACACAGGAGCCCAGAACAAGGAGCGGAGGAGGATGGAGGAGGAGGAGGAGAGGAGGAGGAGGAGAGGAGGAGGAAGAGGAGGAGGAGGAGGAGGAGGAGGAGCGAGGAGCGAGGAGGAGCGAGGGCACAGGAGGCGGAGGAGGAGGAGGAGGAGGAGGAGGAGGGCAAGCGAGGGCACTGAGGAGCGAGGGCAATGGAGGAGGAGCGAGGCGTCGCCCACGGCGAGCCTCGACCACGACGGGGCTCCCCGACGCAGATCCGAGGCACGGCCCGAAGACCTCCGCCCGGGGCCCACTCAGAGGGGGAGGCGGAGGAGGAAGGAGGAGGACGGGACGGAGAGAGGAGGATAGGGCGAGGATCAGTACGAGGAGGAGGAAGAGGAGGAGGAGGAGGAGGAGGAGGAGGAGGGAGAGGAGGAGGAGGAGGAGGAGGAGGAGGAGGAGGAGGAGGAGGAAGGCGCAGGAGCAGGAGGAGGAGGAGGATGTGACTTCGAGGAGGTGGGGGAGGGAGTGACTTCTGCCCCTCCTGAGCCCCAGATGCCAACTATGCTGGCGTCTCGGCTGAAGCACCTCTCGGGGTTCTCGGGGGCTCGAGGAATGGAGCCGGTCAATCATGTTGTCTCCCGTGGAGGACCCGAAAGCACTACGGGACGGAAGGAGCCGCCGCGACTGCTGGGGCCGCCGCGGCTGCTGGCGCCGCCCGCGGGAGCGCCGCCGACGACCGCCCGCACGGCGGCGGGAAGCGGAGGCGGACGGAACGGCAGGGGGATTGCTTTTCGCGGCGCGCGAGGCGGAGTCACCGAGGCGCCCTCTGCGGCTCCTGCGCCTCTTCCCGCCCGTCGGCGCTGCGGGCGCTGCCGGCACCACCGCCCTCGCCCAGTCTGCGCGCGTGTCTGGCTCGGGTGTTGCTAGAAGTGCTCCTGGCCCCAGGTGCCTCCAGCTTTTCGCTCCGCTTTGGAGGCCCTGGAGCCCTCTGGGCCTCGTGAGGGGTGCCCTGGAGGCCGTCTGGGGCACCCCCGAGAACCCTGGGGGTACCTTGGGCCAGATGTACTTCTGGCAACACCCGGCTGGTGGGCAGGCAGTCTGCCAGCACGGCCCGCCAGTCGCTCGCGGGCTGCGCCATCCGCGCGAGGATGCGCACCACGCAGTCGACGTTGAGCACCGGGTGTGCGCCTCGTGGGCCGTACCTCCGGAGCGGCAGCCGCCGCAGCCTGGTCGCCCCGTGCTCTTCGGCCTGGCGCCGGACCGTGCCCTTGAGGACGAAGCGGTCGACGAGCCCGCCGATCACGTAGATGTCCTCCCGAGACAGCTCCTCGAGGTCCTCTTGGCGGCGCGCCCAGGGGGGAAATGGAGGGGCGGGCCTTCTCAGAAGGCTCGGAAGTTGCCCCTGGCCTTCTGAGAGGCTTTCGGAGCCTTCCCCCGAGGAGACACAGGGAGCTTCTCAGAAGGCATTAGAGCTTCTGAGAAGTCCCACCGCCTTCTGAGAAGCCCTTCTCCTTCTCGTTTCCCCCCCTCGCGCGCCGCCGATCCTCGTCCGCGTCGGGCGAAAGCACCACGATCCTGGACCTGTCGAAGAGCTCCCAGTAGGGGGCCTGCTGGCAGTGCACCAGCCACTTGCGGAATCCCAGGTCCTCCAGGAAGGGCAGCACGGGGTTCGCGGGACCGACGGACGTCAGGTGCAGCTGCAGCTCGGA
This sequence comes from Prorocentrum cordatum, assembly GCA_963575745.1. Classification (NCBI taxonomy): domain Eukaryota; class Dinophyceae; order Prorocentrales; family Prorocentraceae; genus Prorocentrum; species Prorocentrum cordatum. The sequence continues at coordinate 34,325 of CAUYUJ010000209.1, forward strand.
GCGCTGGTCGCGGAGGAACATGTAGGCCATCTGTGCCTGCTTGGCCAGCGAGAACTGCTCCTCGTGGGCGAAGCACATCTCCGCATCCGCTGCCTCGCGGACCAGGCCCCCTGGCCGCGACCCCGCAGATACGGGGCGCTTTGAGGGCGGATGCCCCGCTCGGAACGTGCCCGTGCGACCGCGTCATCGGCGGGACCGCGCCACGGAATCCAGACTGCGGGGACGTGGATACGGATACGTTCGCCACTCGTGAGCTCCCTCGGCCCCATGGCCTCCGCGAAGCTGCAGCTGATCAGGACCTTTGGCGACCCGTGCTCGTGTGCCCACCGCAGGCTCTCCCTCAGCTCCGCCTCACGCGCCGCGTCCCGCTCGCGCGAGGCGGCGGCGCGCTCCAGGATCGAGGCGCGCTCCTCGTCGCTCATCTCGGCCCACGCCGCGTCGGCCGCCTCCATCCTCTTCTTCTCGGGTCGGACGGGGGGGGGCGGTAGCAACGGGCGGGGGGGAGGTTGCGCATCGGTGAGGTTTCGCCACGTTGCGCCCGCGTGCGCGGGGATGGGCGGCCGATCTTCCCAGCGCCTCCCCGCGGAGGAGGCGCCAGTGCATCGAGGCAGGCGCCCGGCGGCGGCACCGAAGAGCAGCTGCACGCCGCGGGTTCCGTGCCGCGGGGCGCAGACGGACGCGCGAGCACGGGGCGTCCCCCCCTTGGAGGCGCACGTCCGACCGGAGCGTGCAGTGGAAGCACGTTGCGGCATGCTGTTGATTAGCCAAGCGGCATGGACAGACAGCGCTCGCCACGGCACGTGGACTATCAAGGGTGCTTCGGCGTGCGCGCTGCCCGCGGGGAAGCGGCGCACGCACAATGCACACTACACAGCGCACTCGTGTCGGAGTCCGACCGATACTCCTTTCTATCTGGAGGCCTCCCGGATGGGGTCCCAGTAGATGGGATCGGCGGATCGCGCCGCATTGCCAATGTACCGCCGATGAATCGCCGATGCGTCGGCGACGTCGACAATGCATCGGCGCCACTGGCGTGGAGACAATCGGGCTCCGCATCGAGCCACATCGCCGATGCATCGCCGATGCGCCGCGACCCTCTGACCCCATCTGCGTCAACCCCATTGGGGCGGTCTGGACTTTCCTGGGCCCCCCCTCACCCCTTGCGGCCTGGCCTGCCAGGCGCTTCTTCTCAAGTGCCGCAGGGGGCCTGGCCCGCCGCGGACGGTCTGCAGACCGCTTTCCATCTGTCCATCTGTCCCTCTAGCGTTGCACCCTGGCTGTCGGGTCATAACCCTATGACGGTGAGAATCGCACCCTGGGCTGAAGCTCGGGGTCCTGGAAGGATAACTTTTTCCCAGAGATATCGGTATTGGGATATCGGGATGGGTCTTGAATGACCTCCAGGCTCTCCGGCGGCCATTCGAGACGATCTGGGCACCCCCAGCACGCCCTCGGTGAGGCGCAGCTGCCGGAAGGCACCCCGAGGCTGGGAGACTGTCGAGAACTGACGAGCACGCCCGAAAATCTCGAACCTCCAACCCCCGTCGGCGACTCCGAAGGGTGTGGCTTGCAAAGGGTGCGGCTTGCAGCCCGCACCCTGGGGAGAGGGCGAGGTTCTCGACAGAGCTCTCCGCCGCGCCCCGAGGAGGCCCGACGAATGCAACGTGGTGCCTCCACGTCGCAGCGACGCAGATCGCAAATCACACCCCAGCGTAACCTCGGAGGCCAGGAGGTGGACACCAACACCGACATCGGCGGTGTACCTCCACCGAGGGACAATGATCCCGGTCTCGGTGGTGGTGGTAAGATTCGGGCTTCCCAGGTGGCCAACAAAAATTACCACCGACACCGACATCGAGGATCCTCTTCTCCCTGTGGAGGCAGACCCCCTGTGTTGGTGCTGCTGCCCATACAGTCGGAGCGTTGACCCAAGGAACCCGAAATAAGCAACGAGGCCCCTCTCATCCACAAGTTGAACTTCGATTTCCCATCGAAAACCAAAGGAAAACCCAAGGCAAACTGTAAAACAATCAAGGAGCACCGAACCCCTGCCCAACGAAAAGGGTTCCTTCTCCAGCGCCCCGACTGTACCCGGGCCTCCACTAATAACCCCACCCCTCCGGGCCGCCCCCACGCCGCCCCCCCTCGCCGGACCCCCGTCTGCCGCTCCAGCCTCTGCTCCCGGCGCCGCTCCCGCTGCCGCTCCCGCTTCTGCGCGCGCCTTATGTCGGGCGTGTCCCCCTACAGGGGGATTTTCGACGAAAAGGTATAAATAATCCAAAAGTGCTCCAAAAATTACAAAAAAAAAAAAATACTCAAAAAATAGTCCCACGACTATTTTTAAAATATTTTATTTTTTTCTGCGAAAATCCCCCTGTAGGGGGACAGGCCCGACTTCACGCGCGCCTCCACGCCCTGCGCTCCTCGGGCCGCAGGCGCTGCGCGGGCAGCGCCAACGGGCGGGGGGGGGCCACCGCTGGCATGCAGGAGCAGCCAGTGCACATCGCACCGTCGAGCTCGGCTCGGCTCACGGCGTGCGTCCGATCGGGCTGCATCGGCACGGGGTCGGGATCGGATCGACTCTGTCCGCGATGCTGGCCGTGGCCGGCCCTGGCCGACCGCCCCCCTCCCCCCAGGTAGCGTCACGATTCGGGCTGACCTCCGAGCTGTCTACGGGTTGTGCTGTAGGCATTCCCAGACGGCGCTGGCGCGAAGCGTGGCGTTTTACCCCCCCCACATCCTCCCCCCGGTAACGCCAGCTGTCGCCCGGGAGTAAAAGAGCACCCTCCAGGATGCACGCCATCGCCATGGCGTCATCGCCAATGCAAGCTTCGGGCCGCATCGGATCGCAAGAGCATCGAACTCGAGTCCAATCGAACTGGCCAAAATCGATGCCGGAGGATCGGATCGATCGGATCGAAATGGACCCTGCTGAGGGGGTCGCCACCTCCTCCAGGGAACGGCGCACTCCCTTCGACTCCCCCAAAGCCCCCAGCACTCCCAGAGGCTCTAACAACGTCCAACCTCCTCCTCCTCCTCCTCCTCCTCCTCCTCCTCCTCCTCCTCCTCCTCCTCCTCCTCCTCCTCCTTCTCCTCGATCCTTCCCTTGAAGTGGTGACCCCCCCGGCAGGCGAGCGCCCCCACCCTCGGCGCTGCCCGAGATTCCTCTCGCATGGACGGAGGCCCTCGTCCTGCCCAGGGGGGCCCTCGGCAGCGCCGCAGGGGCCCCCCTCGCCCCCGCCCGCCGCGCCCAGCTCGCCCTCCCCGCCGCGCCCGCCCGCCGCCGCGGCCCCGCGGGGCCCCCGAGGCGCCTCAATGGCCGCCGCGGGCCGCCGCGGGCCCCCGGCGGCCCCCGCGGGCGCCCGCGGCCCGCCGAAGGCCGCCGCCGCCGGCGCCGCGCGCGCGCGCGCGGCCGCGAGGAGCGCGGCGCACGCGGGCAGCGCCGAGGGCCCCCGCAGCCTTGCCGCCCGCTGCGCGCGGCCGCGCAGCGCGCGCGCCGCCGCCGCGCCCAGCATGCCGCCAGCGTCCGCCAGCGCATGCGAAGGAGGTGCGGCCGCCGGCGCGAGCGCCAGACCCGCGGGGGCCCCGAGCAGCCTCGCGGGGGCGCGCCAGGCCTGCGCGCCGCAGCCATTGGCCATCGGCTCGGGCGGGAGGGCGTTGGCCAGGATGGCTCGAGCCCAAACGGCTGAGCAGGATGAGCCCCGACATCCTCGCGTCATAAAGCAATCGCGACAGAAAGTTATTCGCCAGTTTCGGCTTCCAGCACGGCACGCGGGCACGTCATCACGGCACGACACTCGGGCACGGCCAGGTACGCGGGCGGCACAGTGCCGCTGTTTCGAACGTAGGCGCAGCACGTCACACGGGCACGGCTCATCACGGCTTGGCGCGGCCCAGCACGGAACGCGGGCGGCACATCTGTCGCAGTTTCAAACGCAGGACCACGTTCTCAAAGCAGCTCGGATCCCTCATCTCCATTGCTGCGTCGGGAATGAGGCAGCTCAGACTCCATAAAACATGCGTTATGTAGGGAGTCATACTTCCTTAGTCCGAATCAACTCAATTCAACTAGCGTTTGCCAGCGTGGACCCCTAACAGAGAGATACTGCACTTTCGAAGCGCAAGCGGCAACCAGTGGCAACGGGCGGCAACGCGGCGAATCCGCGGCACACCCCCACGGGCGGCCACGGGCTGCAGAGGGCGACCACGTGGCGAATCCTCGGCATCCCCACACGGGCGCCCACGGGCGGCCACGGGCGGCAGCGAGGCGAACCTTCGGCACACAGCCACGGGCGGCCTCGCGCGGCAACAGGCGGGAACGTGGCGAATCCTCGGGACACACCCGCAGACAACAGCGATCACCGACGGGCGGCCACGGGCCAGAACGCGGCGAATCACCAGGACACCCCCACAGGCGGCAACGGGCGGCAACAAGCTGGAACGTGGCGAATCCTCTGGACACTCATACAGCTCCTTGGAACACACACACACACACACACACGTAAGAACCCTTACGTGTCAGCACTGTGTGTGGGGGGGAAAGATACAGCTGACAATTCATCCTACTTCATCCCGCACGAACAAAACATCTACTACAAAAAACAGTCAACAGCAATCTGCACATAGCTACCGTGCAGCTAGGACACTGGCGGTGCAAAACTTGGCCGCGGAAACGTGCGACGGCGACACCACAACACCCCGTGACGCTCAACCGCCACCATACACCAAGACACCACGACACCACCACACCATCACATCACGAAACCACATGACACCACGACACCACCAGAAACTACGACACACCACGACACCATGAGGCCACGACACCACGTCACCTCACGATTGCAAGCGCAATGACGTCTCTGGCCAGCTCCGCCGGCGAGACTCGGGCTTCTCAGACGCTGTGGGGGCGGCAGACGCGCCACCAAGCAGCCCGACGGAGACGACGCCGACGATGTCGATGTGACGGCGACGACGACGACGACGACGACGACGACGACGACGACGACGACGACGACGGCAACCACCGCCACCACCACGATGGTCACGATCAGTGGTGATAACTAGGGGGCCACATGCGAACCCTACCCCTACCCCCCACGATTTCTGAAGGGGGAGCGTGGGGGTTACTTTGCTCGGGAGCCCCCGAACGAAGTGAACCCCACCCCTCCCTCAGAAATCGTGGGGGGCAGGGGCATAGGGCTTGCATGTGTGGCCCCCTATAGAGGACGGCCCTGGCGCCGCCGCCGAGCGGCACGGACCGCGCGGCGTCCTTGCCGACCATGTCGGTCTTCTGCAGCTGCTTGACGCGGTCGCGCACCTTCTCCTGCCGCGCGGACGGGCGAGGCGCGAGCTCGGCTCCGCGGGCCGAGGCTCGGCGCGGGCGCCGGCGGCCGTGCGGCGAGTGCGGGGCCCGCCGCCCGGCTTCTCTGCTCCTCCCCGCCCCCTTCCGGGGGCGGCCGAGAGGGGGGCGGCTAAGAGGGGGGCGGCCAAGAGGGGGGGAGGGCGCAAATCCTGGCCGGCGGCACGTGCGCGGCCCAGGGGGGTGGGGGGGGCCAGGGACGTAGTGGAGCAAGAAGAGGCGCCGTGGAGTCTGGAAGGACATCCCGGCCCACGCCCTGATGTCCATCCCCCCCTATAGTCATCACCCCCCTTTTTGCCGCCCCCGACCCTTCCGGGGCACGTCAATGTTGGGGACTGCGCGCAGACCTCCAACACCCAGGCCTGAGTCCTCCCCCCTCCCTTCTCCCCCCTCGATCAACATTTCTTCTCGGCCATCCGGCGCCACCGCCAGGCTCTCGCAGGGCCGTACTCCCCGGGACGACTGACTGGCGCCTCGCCTCGCCTCGCCATCCCCTTCTGAGTGGTTGTGGCCGAAGGTTGAGGGTGGGGCCGAAGGTTGAAGGAACAACCTCTGCGAGCTTCACGCTGTCTGCGACCGGCACGGTCGCTGCACCCGTGGCTCCACAAGCCCACTCGCTCCCACCTCACCCCCTCTCCCCCGTTCCCGTTCCCCTCCGCTCCCCATCACATCCCGCCCACTCCTCCCCTCCCGCCCCCGCGCCACCCCCAAACCCCATCCCTCCACTCTCACCCCTCCTCTCCTCCTGCCCTGCCGCCCCTATTCCGATGTATGACGCGCGTACGCGGAGAAAGTGAAAACCGTCTTCTTGAATATCGCTGCCATCATGAATCGCGATTTGGAAGCAGGCGCTTCAAGCATTTCGAAAAACTGCGAACCAGGAGAACTGGGAGGAAAAAAAGGTCAGAGAGGAAGGAGGGGAGAGAAGAGCACAGGAGAGAGAGGATGTTTGAAGATAGAGACGGGGGGGCTGCTTCGAAGAAGATACGGAAGGATAAAGCCTGCGAGGGAGGGATGCAGCACACGCCCGCACTTTTTACCCTCCAACGCACCACTGGTTTGCAGCCAGCAATAAAAGGGGCGCTGCAAAGACGATGACAATAACGCGCACACGCACGCGCACCCTAACTCTCTCTCTCTCTCTCTCTTTGTTGCTCTCTCTCTCTCTCTCTCTATCTCTCTCTCCCTCTATCGCTCTCTGTCTCTCTCTCTCTCTCTTGTTTTGTTGATCGCGCTCTTTATGTACAATTATCTCTCTCCCTCTCTCACGATATTTTACATAGATTTCACATATCCCTCTCTCCCTCTCTGCCCCTATCTCTCTCTCTCTCTCTCAATTATCATGTGTTGTATATGTATTATTGTCCATTTGCGTACATGTACGGTATCGTTTTTTTTTCTCTCTCTCTCTCTCTCTCACGGTCTCTCTCTCTCTCTCTCTCGCTCTCTTTCTCTATCTCTCCCTCACTCCTTCCCTCCCTCATCTATCTCGATATCTAAACATGCTCATGGAAGCATACATACATGCATGCATATCTGCGTGAATGTTTGTGCTTGAACCGAGCCGTCGCGCGCTTCCCGCGCGTTCAAGATCCAGGTGCACACCACACGCTCGGGAATTGGAGCGCGCTGCATACCTCGAGACCTGAGGCATCGACCTGCGGCACTGGCCTTCTCCCCCGCTGCTCCCCTGACCAGGGGGAGGATCGCCCAGGAGACCTCGGGCAGAGAAAACTGCTCGCCACGAGCAGCGCGCGCAGGCGGCCTCTGGGCACCGAAGCCCGATGCCACGGCCACGGACACACGCACGGCCAGCTCGGTACCAGACCGCCTGGCCTACGCGGCTGCCCAGGCTCGGCCGACGCCCCAAAAGGACGGGGGCAGGGGCCCCAGGGCACCGCCCGGCAGCGCTCCGAACCGACCAGCAAGGTCCACCCACGAGGGAGGAGGCAGGGGGGCAGGAGCCACGGGGAGCAGCAGGAGAGAGAGGAGAGGCAGGAGAGGGAGAGGGAGGCGGGAGCGAGCGTGAGAGAGAGAGGGAGAGAGAGGAGAGGAGGCGGGAGATGGAGGAGGGCAGGGCCGGGAGGCAGGGGAGAGGAGAGCGCTGGAAGGACGAGCGGAGTGGAGAGAGGCGGATAGAGCAGGAGAGAAGGACGAGGGAGGCACATGGAGGAGGGAGGACGCATCTGGGCCAAAGGTGGCCGCGCGTGCCCCCGCAACGTCGACCCAACCATGAACAATTTGTTGATCCGCGGGTCGAGAGCGCACCTCTTCCAGTCGAAGCTAAGCGGGCCGCGCGAAGCTTAGCTGGTCAACCCCAGGAGGAACTGATCAAAACGTTTCCCGCGTGGTGAGGATCGGGGGGGTCCTGGGCCATCTGGGAAGTTTGCTCGGGCCAATGTGGATTGTATTGGGGGCCCCTTGGGTGGTTTGGGGGCTCTCTTGGGCCGTCTTGGGCTCCTTTGGGCCGTCTCGGGGGCCTCCTGGAGCCGCCACAGGGCCATCCGAAGCCCCACGTGGCCGTTTCGGGGCTCTCTTGGGCCTTTTCGAGCTCTCCAGGGCCCTCTGAAGCCGTCTTGGGCGCCTTTTAGGGTCATCCTGTCGTTTTGGGTCATGATGGGCGCCCTGAGCAGAGGAAAACAAGAACCCTAAAATTATTAACATGTCTAAAGAAAGTCGATGGCTTGTTCCTGTGAGGGCCCCCCTGGACCCGTCTAGGGAGTCTGTTGGAAGCCATTCTGAGTTTTCCTGAGCCGCCTTGGAGGCGTCGAAGCTGCCTTTAGGGTCCCTCCTCGCATACTCGCGCGCGTCTTATGCTGGATCCCGAGCCTCGCTGGGACCCCCCCGCGGCTGTCTTCAGAGCCTGGCGAAAATCCCGGGAGGCCCTGGACCCAAGCTGGAGTTTCGAGGTCCCGGCTACAAGCATATGACGTCGGATATGAAGATTTCTCGATACGGGCCGTGGTAACGAAGCTTGGGACGCACATGATTTTTAAAGACCCAGAAGGGGTCTCCAGAGGCTTCGGAGTCCAAGGGCCGCGCGCCCATGATGACCGCCGCACCACCACCCCAGCGGCACAGCGGCCAATGCCGAAGGCCAGCGTTCAGGAGCACACTCGGCCACCAGGCATCCACACGTCTCGGTGGGCCGCTCCCGTATTAAGTGAAGAAACGCGTCTGGAGGCGACCCCAAACCTTGCGCGGCGGCGACTAGCGATGATCACCACCTACGTCGTTGCGATACGGCGAGCACCCGAGCGCAGGCGCTACGAACGAATAGCCATCGACGCCAGCCGCCTACCCAGGCACAAGCCGCCCAGGGCCGTGCAGGACAGGCCCCCACACAGCCGCAACAACGGGGGTAGCGCCAAGTAATCACTCAGAGCCGCGCTTCAAAAACATTCAGGACATCAGAGGAGATCTGAAGACGGACAGCGTGATGCGCGTGTAAAAAAAGGCATCGCACATGCAGGCACACAGCAACGAAACCTCAGACGGAAGAGGATAGAGGAGGATAGCGGTTGAAATCCAAGGCATCATCACAGGAGCAATGGAGAACAATGCACCCACCCATCTGACACAAATCTCGCGGAAGCGACGACAGAACTTATAGCGACGACGATCATCATAGTCTGTGGACATACCACCAAACCCATACTCGACGCAAGAGCACCCAAATATACAACCACGAGGAGGAGAATGGAAGCGAGCACGAATGCAAGCCCCACGAGTACACATACGGAGAACGTTCATAGCAAGATGTGGAGACGCAGAGGTAGAGTTGCGACGATTGTTGAGGACGAGATGAGAGAGGCCAACCCCAATAATCTCAGGCAGCCAGTTCCGTAGACGAATAAAGAGCTCCTCAAAAACGGACGGCACAGTGAGAGGGGGAGCATGAAGACGTGAGTAAAGTTTACGCTGGAATACGTCAGGCTTAATACTGGGAACGTCCACGATGCCATGGGCAGCTGCGCTGACTTAAATAGATCAGACAGGAACGACTGTTGATACCACCTTTGCGGACCCACCACACGAGCATAGCACGCATCCACTCCACCAACGATACGCTTAAGCTCACCCCAGCAATCTCCAACGCCGGGGCATTGCGTGGCAAAACGTACACGGCAAGCAGTAGAAAGGGCATCGGCATCAGGATTCTCACTCGGGAACCCGAGCTGCATCTACGAAATAAGCATATTGTACGAGAAATTCGACGGACCACATGTAAGTCTCTGGGGCATATGTTCATATGTCTTCGTAACAAACGGGGAGAGAGGCTTGATCTGCATCACAAACTGCAATACACTGAGGCACACAATCTGAATATTGAACGTGGCAATCGCGGTGGAATAACCAGGCGACAGCAAACGAAGCTGGGAGCAGCGCGCAACAAATTTCTCAAGGGGCAATTGCCAGGCCTCCCCAGCAGCACATGGCCAGGTATAAAAGTCGAGGTACTTCATAAGTCCTGCGCCTCCTGACCAGAGTCTGCTTGACCCTCTCCTCCATCCCCTTCCCACATAGCAAACGGCTGCACTTGCCAACATTGAGCGCCAGCCCAATGGCTCCATCGAGCAACAGGGGCGCACGCCACACTGCTGGCAGGGAGCCGATCACATTCACCACGCCAAAGCAGTCGTCGGCATGCGCAAGGCACGGAGAGAGCTGACGAGGAAGGGTAGATTGCTTCCAACGAATAACTGGGTCGAGACAAAGAACATACAGCGCCATTGAACTTGGGTCACCCTGCCTGACCCCGCGACTCAACGCGAAGCCCTCAAACCGCCTGCCCCCCCCCCCCCACCACCCACCCACACACGATTTCTCTCGTACAACATGCGATAGAAGTTCAAGATCAACAATGGAATACCCGTAGCAGCAAGCACAGCGTGGAGCCAAGAATGGAGGATATAAGGACACGCAGCCGCAAAATCAGCAGCAAAGACCGCAGCACCATCATGTCCGAGCAAGTTCCGCTGAAGGCCCCACCCCTCCGCCTGAACAACACTGGTAAGCAGCTGCCGATCCTTGACACACATCTGCAACGGAACAACGGTGTCGCGTGAAAGCTGATTGAGCGGCACGCAACGCAGGCTAGAGAGAAGCTTGGCGTCTGTGTTGGCCATAGACAAAAGGCGAGTGCAAGCACAATCCCGAACAACGTTCCCTGCACCGTCCCCCACCCGTTCTCCTTTCGGCAAGAAGACCGTCGGCAGCTCCCCCACATCATCGGGCAATGCAGAGAAGGTGCCACGCACCACTGCAAGATAAACGCTGTAATGGTATCGCGGAGCGTCTCCGGCGCGCCAGC
>CAUYUJ010000209.1:50000-77500 GCA_963575745.1 Prorocentrum cordatum
CGCACTTGGACTCGTACATCACAACCTGGCCGATCAGGCCGCGACACCAAGGAAGTAATAGAAAGCATTATCGTATAAGATGTGTCTCGACACAGGAATATGTAGGACCTTCGCCTCCCCCCCAAAAAAAGTTCAGAACCACTTCCCCCGTCATCGAATGCCTTTCGAACAGCGCCTCCCCAGAGCCATGTGCGGGAGTGTCGCGTCTTGGATTGTATGCCTGGTCTGATGCTGGCCCCGTGAGCGATGAATGTTTCAGCAAAAGATTTCGGGGAACGCTTCCAGGACCATCGTCGGCCCACTATTCTGAAGCAGTCTCCTGTGGAACTCCTCTTCGAGGACTCATCCTGAAGGCTCCGGCGGGGGAGGTCGATTTTGAACGATCCTCGGGATCGCCCTCTGGCCCCCGACCGTTCCGCAGCTCTCTTCTCGCTGCGGATCTGCCTACATTAAAGAATCCAACATCTGGCGGCCTCTGCAGAAACTCGAACACGGCCTGCAAAAGCAACGACAACAACACCACCACCACCAACACCAACAACCGCAACTACAATCAGTTTAAGACGGGTTGCTCTTATCTGCTCGCGGGCCATTCAACACGTATACCCCGAACCCTCGGTACCCGTCCCCTTCGTCTTCGATCGTGCCCCTTGGGGGTATATCCCTCTTACCTGCAACGTGTATTTCGCGCAGCCCTTAAGGCAGGGGAAGAGAGGACGGATGGAAGGAAAGGACAAGGGGGAGGAAGGAGGATGGGGTACGAGAGAGAGAGAGAGGAGAGAGGAAAAACACAACAACAAAAAACAGGAGCGGGGCTGAAAGCAGAAAACACGTGGCAGAACCAGACGGGCAGATCGGGCGGGTGGACACTAACAAGCGGATCGGAAGGAAGGCCCAGGCGGCCAGGTCAAGCAGGCGGGCCGCTGAAGCGTGCGTCCTGCATGATTCGCAAGGAAATCTCGAGTGACAGCGCGATTCCCGAATACATCGCGAGGAAATCCACAGCAAGGCCGTGATTCCTGAATGTCGAGGGCGCGGCGTTTGAATAAATTGCGAAGGGGTCCCACGCGAGAGCGCGATTTCTGCATAAATTGTGAGGAAGTCCCTCGCGAGAGCGAAACTGTTGAAATACATTGCGAGGCTGCATCAAGCGGGAACCGCTGTTGTTGTAAACCTGGGGCCAGGGGCGCATGTTGGTGACACATCGTTTCCCCTTGTAAAAAAAAAAACTGGGTGCTAGCCCCAGGAGAAGCAACAGCAACAACAATCATTCAAAACTGAGAGCTTTAACATCATCAACAACAACAAGCAGGTTAAGACTGTTCGCTCTGACCTGCTCGCGTGCCACTCAGCACTTATATCCCAAACCATCGATATCTGCCCTTTTCGTTTCCGAACGAAACCCACTGGGGGCATATCTTCCTTACCTACCGCGCGTAATGTGCGTAGCCCCCGAAGGCAGGAGAAAAGAGAACGGATGGAAGGTGTAAGACAAGGATGGGGCACGAGAGTAGCAGGAGGAAGGCTAGAAGCAGAAAGGAAAAGGAAGAACCAAACGGGCCGGTCGGGCGGGTAGACCCCAACGCCCGGGTCGGAAAGGCGGGTCCAAACGACCAGGTCGAGCAGGTGGGTTGCTGAAGTGTGAATACTGCGTGAATCGCGAGGACGTATCGAGCGATAGCGCGGCTCCCAAATATATGTTGTAGAGAAAATTAAATCGCGAGTTTGATTCTTCAGAATCGAGGGCGCGGCGTTTCAATGAATTGCAGGGATGTCCCACGCGAAAGCGCGATTCCTGCATGAATGTTGGCAAAATCCCGCGCGAGAGCGCGATTCTCAAATCAATACTGAGGAAATATCAAGCGGGAACCGCTGCTGATGTTGAGCTCTCACTACTCGTGAATAATTATTGTTGGTCCCCCTCTCCGGAGGCCATCGAAGTGCTTCCCCTGGGGCTCGCACCCTGGTCTTTATCAGGGAAAGTCACTACACTCAAACTAAGTGTGTTGGCCCCCGGATTACGACAACAACAATCACTTTAAGACTGTTCGCTCTTATCTGCTCGAGTGTCCAATAACGCATATTTCCGAAACCCTCGATACCCGCCCTCTCCGTCTTCGATCGAACCCCTTTTGGGGGGTATACCTTTCTTCCCTGCAGGCCGGGCCCCGGCAAGCGGCGGGGCGGCCGCGGACCGTCGGCCTGGCCAGCGGCAGCGCTGATCGGCGGGGCGGCCGCGGACCGTCGACCCGACCCCCAGAGGGACGAACAGGGGACCGACCACGACGAGGACGACGACGACGACGTCGACGACGACGGCGACGACGACGACGACGGCGACAACGATGACGAGCGAAAGCGAGAGCGAGAGAGAACGACAGCAGGGCCACGAAGGACACGAAGTAGGCCACGAAGGGCGACAGCGGGGACACGAAGAGAATGCGTATGGGGTCACGAAGAGCGCGAACGAGCGGGGGCCACGAAAGGCAGATAATGCGGGACCACAGAAGGCAACGATGGGGCCACTGAAGGGAGCAACTGGGCCTCGTAGGACAGTGAGGGGGCCACACACGGCGACAGCGGGGCCACGAAGGGCATGCACATGGGGCCAAAACCGGCGCGAACGAGCGGGGGCCACGAAGGGCATACGTACATTGGGCCGCGGAGGGCAAGAACAGGGCCACTGAGGGCAGCAACGGGGCCACGAAGGGCAGCGAAGGGCCACGAAGGGCGACAGCGGGGCCACGAAGGGCATGCATATGGGGCAACCACGGGCGCGAACGAGCGGGGGCCACGAAGGGCATACATATATGGGGCCACGAAGGGCAGCGAGGGGGCCACGAAGGGCTGCAACGGGGCCACGTAGGGCAGCGAGGGGGCCACGAAGGGCTGCATCGGGGCCACGAAGGGCAGCAAGGGGGCCACGAAGGGCTGCAACGGGGCCACGAAACAAAGCGAGGGGGCCACGAAGGGCTGCAAAGGGGCTTCAATGTCCCGGCCGACCCGCCAGTAAGGCCCGCTTGCCCGACACACCCGTTCGAGCAGGCCCGCCCGTCAAGACACGCTTGCAATAAGAATGATGTCTTTCTCCTCGCCCTCCAGCAAAATCTTCTTCGCCCTCAGTCATCCTCCTCTCTTCTTGCCCCTCTTTTGGGCGGCCCCACTTCTCCGACTCTGTGCGGTTTTCGACTGGACCGACAATTTGGGACCCAACTCGGGGGGTGTGGGGGGAGGGGCGGGGGCGTCCATCCTCAATAATTCGGGGTGCGTCCGCCAAAACCTTGGGAAGGAATCCCCCGAGTTCTCCCCGTCTTTTGGAAAACGGCCTTTGACCTTTCGGGGGGGATCCCGGAATCGGAAGCAAAAGATCGCATGCGATTCGTCTTAGCTGCCCCGATACGCAACACGCAACACGTAGCGTATGGATACGGAGCTCAACATGTAGACTGAAACGTGTGTCTGAAGCGAGACGTTCGCCAAAACGTGGGCCAATACGTGGAGCCAACACGCAACGTATCGACACGGACGTCCTGAACACGGGACGTGTTGCGTATCAAAACGGGCGTATCGAGGCAGCTTAGCAAGCATGTGATAGTTTTCACCGTGGCCACCCTGCACCATCTGGCCGGCAGGATTCCAGGCCACAACGGCGCCGTCTCCAGCGCCACCGGAGCCAGGCTGCTGCCAGCCCTTGCCCTCGCGGGAGGGGGGCTCGCCGCTCGATGCGATCAACTCATACAAATATGACCTCCCCGACCGCGTGGTGGTCGACCGCACATCTTCAATCGACCTTCCAATACCTTCCCGTCCTCCTCCTAATCCCACTCCTCCTCCTCCTCCACCCCTTTCCCTCCTCCTTATTGTCATGATTATTTGTATTACTATTAGTAGTAGTATTAGTATTGCTATTACTCTTATTGTTATTCTTCTTAGTATAATTATTCTTGTTACTATTATTAGTAGTAGTATTGTTGGTATTAGTACTCTTAATATGATGATGATTATTGTTATTATGTTTAACAATTACCTCCTCCTCCTCCTCCTCCTCCTCCTCCTCCTCCTCCTCCTCCTCTTCCTCGCCTTCCGAACTGTCATCGTCGTCACCACGGTGTTCCCTTTTGGTTTGCCGCGTCCACGCCGAAAGAACTAGATTGTGAGCGCGCGTGGGTATCGAGAGGAGACAAAAGGAGAGCGAGAGGGGGGTGGAGAGGGCAATGTGCTCCCTCTCTCCTCATGGTATTTGCAGACTTGAGCCAGCATGCGACACCAGAAATGAGCGCGTCTGTCCTGCGGGCGACCCCCGCGGAGCACGGATATTCACACTCAGGAGGCTTTCTGCACACTGTGTGGTACAAGATCCACTCTCTGTGGCACAAGGAACAACCGACTTAGCGGTTCACTCCTTCTGCGCGGGGGGTCCCCCTCACCCCCGTCTTCCTTTCCCCGAAAAAAGCCCGGGACTGGGGCACCCGGCGGACATGGGCCCCGGCGGCCACGTCGGAGATCTCGAATCCTGCTGGCCGGCGCTCCTCCTCCCCCCTCCTTCGGGCCTCTCGCCCGTGCCAGGCGCATCGGATGCAAGATTAAGCCCGAGCGGTCTGACGGGGAGGCCGGGCGAATCCGCTTCCCTCCTTGGGATCCTCAGTTTCTCGCCCTTCTCCTTAGCCGCGGGCGACTCCTGACCTTCGTCCTGCAGGACTAGGACCATGTGGGGCGCTGCGCGGCTTCGGGAGCTCAGGGCCAGATTGGCAAATATTTTGTCGAGGGAGCCTGACTCGTCGATGGGCGCCAGAATCCCATCCCTCATAAAGTTTGCTGAAGCGCGGCCCCCTCGAAGAGGGTCGACCTCCGCGAGGCTGTCCGCGGGCGTACTATGGCGAGGCACCCACCAGATATGACCGCCCCCTCGGCCCCTATGCTATCGCGCAGGATTGCCACATCCATGCAGCGGCGGGCCCTGGACTCTCGACGCCTCCAGGACGGCCTAGCGTGACTCGCGCACTGCTCGCATCGGAACTAACACTTCACACGTTCGAGTACGTCGTCTCGGGCATGGGCTAGCCTGGGCAGCCTCAGACACTCGAGCTTTGCGTGATGTCCTATAAATTCACGTAAGTCTCGAGAACTTCGGCCTGAAGGGAATGAATTGCTCAATGTGGTCCGGGGCCGCCTGGACACGCCCCCCCCTCTGGTTCTTCTCCGGATTTGGACCCCTTACCCCCTGGATTGGCATTGACGCAGTTGCCCCGCGCAGGAATTTCTCCGACGACGCCTCCAGGGGCCCCCATCGCAACCCCCGCGGCGGCCCAGGGCCGCCATCCGAGCTAATTCGAGGATCCGGGGGGATGCACCTGGACAGGATGAGCCATGGCCCGTGCCGCTCAGCATCCGGCGACGACGCCGGCCGTCGCGCACCTGCGCAGCAGAGGTCGAAGCAACGAAGTGCGACTCGCGAGAGATCGGGCGGGTTTCTCGCTGGGCCCCCCCTCCCTCCCCCCCCCGCACCGGCAGAGGTGGGCGACCCCAGAGATGGCCCCCGAGTGCCCAGTCACTTCCCCGACGCAGGCCAGCCCCCAGGACCTGGCCCCACCTGGGTGCCCTCGGAGAAACCATCGCTCCTTCGACACTTGGAACTCGGCGACCCTCGCGCAGACCGCCGCGCTGCGGAGGCCTGCCTCCTTGGAGCCCTTTGGATTCGAACAGCGCCTCCGTTGCCAGCCTGGCCGCCAGGCAACCGAGAGAGGAAGACGCAGGGGGGGTGCAACCGCTATCTCATGCCGACGCGCTCGCCGATCGACTAGATCGCATTCTTGCCCGGATCAGTCGACAGATCGCACCCCGTGCTCAGATCGATGCACATAGACACGGGGCATTCCCGACCCTCGGGCACGCGGCCGCCCGGGGGGGGGAGGGGCGGCGCCCCGCGGCTCGCTGCCAGCCGGCCCCCGAGAGCCAGTCCTGGATCAGTCGCCCCCTGGATCGCCGAACCGTTCTCAAGGCACCGCCCGCCCCCTGTCTCGACGACGGAACCCCGAACCTCCCGTGGGACATGGCTGGACAGCCTCTCAGGGAGCGGAGCATCCCGTCTTTGTTCTGTATCCACGGCAAACAAGCCGCTGACTGGAGTCGAGGGCGCCTCTCTGGAGGCATCGGGTGGAGGGGCGCGGGCCGAACTCCCAGTCGATCCTGGCGGAGACGCCCGCGACTCCACAGCCACGTAGGTGCGGGAGTCGTTCAGGATGGCCCGGCGCACCTGCCGAGCGTTGAAGACAATGGCTGGAGCATCTCACGGGGCCCCCGAAGCCCCTCGACATCGAATGCGAAAGACTTCCCGTGACCCATCTCCCAGGCCCGAGACCGACCGAGCGACGGGTTAGCACGCAGGCGCTCCTTCTCCGCGGGGGGAAGGGCCAGGCGCAACCACCCCCTGCCCCTCGCCACTTCACCTGGCGAGACGCGAGGGCGAACAAGGCTGCCCCGCCATGCGGGCTCAGCGAGAAGCGCGCCGTCACGGTGAGCTTCGACGACGCTGACGATGGGCATGGGCCACTGCGGCCGACCTCCAGACTCGGTTCGCCCCCCCCTCCCCCCCGCGGCGATTGGAGCGCGCGTGCTTTCGGAGCCCTGGGGCCCCTCGAGCCCCTCCCCCTCGCCTTTTAAGGCGAGGGCCTCTCCGGCCCTGGCTCGGACGTCCTGGGTCGCCAGCTGCTCGATGGCCCCGGCCACCTGGGCGACCGCCTCGCCGCTGCCCTGCAGCACTTCGGTCCGGCGGCCCAGGTCGGTCGCTGTCGCGCCCCCCGAACTGGGCGACGCCGCGGATCCCCGGGCGCTCGCGGGACCGGTCCTTCTCGCTGGGGCCCCGCTCGTCGCGGGCCGAACGGCTCTTAATTCTGCCATCGCCGCAGCGCCCCCCCTCGATCCGCCCTCCTTGCCTTTGCTGCCCCTGGCCGCCGCTGAGCCCTCAGATCCTGGCGCCGCAATTTGCACGGCCGGCGCTTTCGCCCCTCCTCGGGCCCGATCCTCGCACGAGGCCCAGGGCTCTAGTCGCGATGTTCTGCAGCGATGCGCCCTTTCGCAAAGTCGGGTCTCGGGGGCGAGGGGGGGCCCGCTCCGTCGCTGCATGGAGACGCGCCCAGACGGGCGCCCCGCCTCGCGTGCTGGTTCTCCCGCTCCACGCAGGCGCGAGGCGGACGGGCGCGC
The DNA here is from genome assembly GCA_963575745.1 of Prorocentrum cordatum. Taxonomy (NCBI): domain Eukaryota; class Dinophyceae; order Prorocentrales; family Prorocentraceae; genus Prorocentrum; species Prorocentrum cordatum. Next base: position 57,201 of record CAUYUJ010000209.1, read on the forward strand.
CCCAGCCCAATCTGCCGCGCGGTCACGTCCTGACGGACCTCGTCGAGCATCGCCGCTGACTCCCGCGCAACGGACGAAAGCTCGATGGCCATGCGCCCCCAGCCCTGCGCCGAAATATTCGTCGCCCACCGGCTCACTGGCCTGGCCTCTCCCTCGCTCGACGAGATTCCCCCCCAAAATGCGCCCATCCGATCCGCCGGGGCGTTCCTGGAGCACGCTGGCTGGGGGGCTGTCCTTCACGAGACCAGCAAGCCGAGCCCCGCGGCGCATTCGAGGAGGCCCGGGCTCAATCAACAAGATCTGGAGATGCGGAGAGGGGGCTTCGGGATCTGGTTCGAGCCCAGAGACCCCGCTGATATCGAGCTCGCCTGAACCAGTCTGGGCGTCGCCTCTTGCTTCTGCTCGGGGGGGTAATTTTCCTGGCCTGTCATCGCCCTCCTTCCCCTGCTCTTCCCGCTGCCCATTTCTTCCCCCCCGGGCCCCCCCTCCTCGTCGCATTGCGTTTCTCGCCTCGTCTCCTCCAACTCCTCCCGCCCAGGCCCCCGCGACGCTCTGGCTTTTCGGCTCAGGCCCCTGAAAACGCACGGAAGGTGACAATTTAACGTGCGGAGCCTCGTGAATAAGCGGCATTGACTTCTCAATTGGGATGTACACATCTGCAGGGGAGAAACAAGGACACGACGATCAACAAGAACAAGATTCCAACCCAGCATCGCGCTGGAAAAGGACCAGTCAATGCAGGCCGAAACAATTGGAAGGGCACCTCTTGCTCGGTGACGCCGCACAGCAGCCAGAGCCCGACCCCGCCTGGCAGTCTCTCCGGGGCTGCCTAAGGTTTGCCCAGAAGCCCAATCAACGAACCAATGAGGCGTTCGTCTCATCCTGGGTGCGTGAATGTGCAGATCACCCCTTGCCATCTTTCCATTCCTGCCGCGCTGCAGCACGGACCTTTTTGTGTATTGCCACACGCCGTTGCGCTGCATCAAGCGGGGTAGCTTCCAGATACTGTAGACGCACCAGCCAATAAGGACTGATGCAAAATATCGTGTGGCAAATCCTTCGTCGATCGTTGGGGACCCGAGGGTGTCCCAGAGATAATGTGGGCCCAGGGCCATCGGGAGATAAGAAACTTCCGATGAGCACCTGCTGGCAGGCCAACTTCTGATTTGACGCGCCTACTGTCCAATGAATGACACACTGGCAATTCACCCTCGCATGACGCGGAAAGCCCAGAGCTCTAGAGACGCGCCTGGCGCAGCTGCCGCAAGCTTACCCTAAGGCAGCGCAGACGAGCAAGCACACACTTTGTCCTCCGACGCGCTGACGGAATACTTACAGTTAGCGTCAATGAGATCAAACCGGGCCGCGGACAAGACATGTTCTTCTATACCATGCCTCAGCCTGCACAGTACAACAACTCGCACTCTCACTAGAACGTGCTTCCCCCACGCGACGACGCGAAACAGGCCTGATGCCGCTGTGGAGCAACGAACTTAGAAGATTGTGTCTGGCCGTGGCGAGAGAAGTATCCCAGGAGCCCAAAAAGCACCCAACATGCGTTCAAATCCTCGATCTTCGACACTCCCCTTGACGTGCTCGAAATGGACACGGACAAACATGATCATTAACGATTCCCAACAGCACACATGTTACGTACCGATAGCGGCCGCCGTTGTGCAGGCGATGCTTGGTCTCAAATGAACAACGCCCGCGGCGACACGGACAGCGAGTCCTGTTCAAAATGTGCACTTCTTCTCCGATGCCCCAGGCGGCGGCTGTGGATGAGTCTCGGAGCAGAGCGGGCTGAGACCACGGCGCCCCGAGATCGGTCCCAAAACTCCTCCCGTGACTTGAAGCGCACCTGTCTCCGAGCTGCGCCCGGTCGTGGCGGCGAGGCCCCCCGAAAAGGCCACCTGCCCTGGTCTCTCAAACTGCCCCCCCTGCAGCCCCGCACGCCGACTCTATTGCACCACCCCCTCTCGCTGGCCCCCTCTCGGGTCCACCAGAACGGCTGCCGCTGCGCGCCTCCACGCTTCCAGAAGGAGGAGGAGGAGGAGGAAGAGGAGGGGGAGGGGGAGGAGGGGGGAGGGGGGGGAAGAGGAGGAGGAGGAGGAGGAGGACGGTCTTGTTGTTCGAGCGCCGAGCCGCCGCCGCCGCCGCCGCCGTCCGGTCCGGGCGCCGCCCGGCCTTGCCCTTGTCCTGCCGCGCCTCCCGCTGCGCGCCTCTGCCCCCGGCGTCTGCCGAGCTGGCGCTGGGCTCCGGCTCGGGCTCGGGCCTCTTGGTCCAGGGGCCGTCCTGGCCTCGGCGGCGGGGGCGGGGGGGACGCGCCTCCTCGCCATCGCTCGGACGTCCATTCCCTGTGCTTTTTCGGTTTCGTGCGTGTTTTTTTTTCGCCAAATGATCAAGGATGCTCCTCGATGGTCCTCGCCGGAGGAAAAATGCACACATCCGAGCGATGCCAAGGCCTCTCTTCGGAGGCAACTCCTGGGAGGTGCTCGTCGGAACAAGTGCCGGCGAGTGGGCCTGATCGAAGGACCATGAAAGTGCCAGACTGGGCCAGACTCGGCTCGGGACTGAGCCCGAGGGAGCGAGGCGAAGCCAGATCGAGTGGAAATCCGAGGGGTTAGGCTGTATTAGGCCAGATTGGCCAGTAGCCACTACGGATATACCAACGCCGATGCTGAATTCAACCTCCCATGCGTTGCATCCGAACCTCCACTGGCGAGGACCCAGACATCCACCGTCTTGGAAACATCAGGGTTGAATTTTGTTCCGCTGTTTGTAAGTCTCCAGGGGGGCATTCGCCATGCCCCGGGACCGTCAAGAAACAATTCAGCCTGAAAAACCCGCATATGATCTGGGGCACCGAATTCGAAAACATCCAGACTTCTAGGAGCCCCACCACAAGAAACGACGGCCAGTTCTTCACAGTTGTCGGCCCCTGGAGACCGTTGCCCGCTCCAAAGGTCGTCAATCAGTCATTCGACGCGGAGATTCCCATATGTGTGTAAAATTCCGAATTTCTGAAGGAGAGAATCTTGGCCTGTGACGACTGAGCGTTCCCTGGCAGCTCTCTCCCTGGAGCGCTCAAAGGCGACGTCTGCTACATACGATTGGGCTTGGGATTCCGAAGGAAAAGGAGTCGGTGGTGCCAGAACCAGCGCTTCGCTGGAGGCTTGGCTGGGGTGCCTCAATGCCACGCTTGCTACATCGCGCTGACCACGAAGATCTCGATGACAGGAGTGAGGGGTGCGAAACGAGCGCCTCGCTCGAGATCCCCGCAATCTGGGCGCCAACGGGGAAGTGTACCTCCTTGGGGTGCGCGAGCGGGCAACTGCTCCCCTCCTTGGCGACTCCGCCTCGGAGCGCCCAAGCGCCACGCCCTGCTACATCCCGGTGAGCATGGACGAGCCCGAGCAGAAGTGGCGAGTATGGGTGGGCCTGCGTGCGAGTGACAGGAGTGCGGGCAGGATATACCTGAACTGGACGTGAGTGCCCAAGATTGGTGTCTACGCCCTCCCGGTGTCGCTGGGAGGGCATGCTCACCGATCCTGGGCCCAGAATCGGCCTGGGCATGGCCGGCGTCGGTGCAGAGCTGGCGCCGCCCGAACGGGGAAGAGGGGAAGTGGGGGCCGAGAGGGGGCAGGAGGGAGGGAGGGAGAAGTCAGAGGGGCAAGAGGGATGAGAGGAGGGCAGGAGGAGGAGATGGAGGAGAAACAGGAGGAGGAGGAAATGGAGGAGGGAGAATAAGAGGAGGACAAGGAGGAGGAAGAACAGGAGGAGGAGGAGGAGGAGGAGGAGAAGGGAGGAGGGGGTAGCAAGATTTCAGGTTGGAGGGGGGGCAGAAAAATGTTGGACGTTTCAGGCTGTACTCGGGGTATCGCTGGAAAGACGCACGTCCGGACCCACATGCGGAACATGCGGAGGCCACGAGCTGGATGCACATTACGATGGCCGTCATGCCTGGCCACAAGAGGGCTGAACACTTCCAAAAGAAAACGGTAGGGTGTGTCTCCAGCACTCGCTCGGGCAGCACCGTATGGGCAGCTCTGGAAGCCATGAACCCAAAAATGCTGGCACCTCCAGGCGCATCTTTTTTGAACGCCCGAATTCTCTGGGGGAACTGCAGTCGGGGCTAACTTCACTGTGGGCCCCCGAGGCGAGAACCCGTAGCTACCCATGACTGCCCCCAACCCCGATGATTCGGGAGGGTTGGACGACCAAGTCATCAAGGATAACTGCAGTCTGGGTTAACTCTGGTTTGGGCCCCCGAAGCACGAATCTGCAGCTACCCCTAACCACCCCCAACCCTGATGACTCGGGGCTCTGACATGTACCTCCGCCCACGGATCTGCCCCCCAGACCCCCGACGTCGTGATTTTTTCACCACGTCGACTCCCCTGGAGGTCTGGACCCCTTCCCGGGCACCGGCTTCTCATCCTTCCGTCGTTATTTTTAACGGTCCAGGGGCCCGGCGAGGGCCCCCGGAGGCTGCAGATATCGACCAACCTCCCGTCGTGGTTTTTGTCGCAACGCGAGGGGGGTCTGGGCCCTGTTGGCTTCTGCCGACATCCTTTTTTCAACGCGACTCCCATAGCCTAGGAAGTTTAGCGGGGGCTCCAGCAACTACCGAGTAAACGACGCGGCGCGATCAAGGTCGATCGAAGCCCTGATAGCGAACGGCGGGCCCGGGGCGACAAGGCGGCAAGCCCCTCTGCCGACATCCGCCGCCTTCCGCCGATGAAGGGGTGTCAACCCCTGCGGCGCTCGAAGGCGAGGCTCTGTCTCTGGTGCGCCCCATCGTGTCTCCGGCCCTCGCCCAGGCCACGCCGTGTGCATCCAGCTTCCGCAGCAGGGCGTGGCCTGCCAGCGTGGCCAGACCCCCTCGCGCTGTGAAAAAACACACGACGATAATAGTTGCTTCGCTATTTTCGGTCTCCAGGGGCTCTTGCTGGGCCTCGGGACCGTCCAAAAACGATTCAGGATAAGAAAACGGTCCCAGGGAAGGGGTCCAAACCTCTGGGGGTCAACGTTGCGAAAAAACACACGACATCTTGGGTCTGCGTGGGTCATACCGCCGAGCCTGGCTCTCCTCTGCACACTCCTCCGCCTCCTCCTCCTCCTCCTCCTCCTCCTCGTCCTCCTCCTCCTCCTCCTCCTCCTCCTCCTCCTCCTCCTCCTCCTCCTCCTCCTCCTCCTCCTGCGTGGACCCGAGATCTGTTGACGAGCATCTCTGCTGATTGACTTGCAGCTCCACATCTGCGCGTTGGGCGAGGGCGACCCCGTGCCAAAGGCCACGCTCGAGGGCGGGTCAGAGCGACGGTAAGCTGCACCAGTCTCGAGTCAGCAACGCAGCAAGTCGTCATGGCTGGGCACTTTCTCCGGACGGCACGACGGGATGCAGTCAGTTAGTAGGAGGCAACTACTGGGAGGTGTTCGTCGGAAAGATGAAGGAGGATTAAGCCCCGTTTGGGAGCTGTTACGCCGGAGTGGGCCTCGGGTCAAGCGGTACTAAGCCGGATTAAGCGGGATCAAGCGGGATTAAGCGGGATCAAGCCGAATTAAGCCGGATTAAGCCGGATTCAGCCGGATTTGGGACCAGGGGAAAGTCAGAATTTGACCTCCCAGGAGGTTGCATCCGAACACGATGGGATGGAATCTGCTCTGTGGCCTAAAGCATGTCGCCAAAAACTTCAATATGCCTTCTGGCGGGACAAGGGGGTGAGGGAGAAGTGGGGGGGAAGCGGAAGTGGGAGGGGGGGACGGCTGTAGAGGGGGGAGGGGATGGAAGGGGAAGGGAGAGTGGGACGAGTAGGGGAAGGCAGAATCAGCCAGAATCGAATCAGCGAAAATCGAATCGCACCGGGACGTGCACTGGACTCGGCTGCGTCGGCACGGCGTCGGAGTCGAATCGGATCGGCTGCGCAGGGATATACAACAGCGCCGTGCGGGCAACGGGCCTCACCAGACCGCCAAAACATCGGAATCGAATCGGACATGGCCGGCCAGAACCGACATCGAAAGGACTCGATCGGATCGAGGTGCCCCCTGGCGAGGTGGAAGGGGCGGGAGGGAAAGAGGGAGCGAGGACGGGGAGAGAAATGTGAGCGGCGAGGGTGAAGCAAGAAACACTTGCATGAGCATACACACTGTTGGAGGTCCGCGCAAATGTCTTGGATCGGCGATGCGCCAGGCGCGCCGCCAGGGGGGTGTCCGGCGCAGTTCCACGACATCCGCGCGGACCACCGAGAGTTCATGACCATGCCGCTCCTCGCCATCGCTCGGACGTCCATTCCTCGTGTTTTTTGTCGACTTCGTGCGTGTGTTTTTTCGCCACATGATCAAGGCTGCTCCTCGATGGCCGTCGCCGAGAAAAAAATGCACACGTCCGAGCGATGCCGAGGCTCTTGCCTTCGGGAAGGTCGGAGGACGGGAAGGCAACCCCGCGCGGCAGCAGGCCCGCGCCTGGCACCGGCGCCAGGTGCTCCTGGGGGCGCCGCGCCCAAGGAGCGCCGCCGGGCACCGCCCGGGGGGGGCCACCCGCCCCGCCCCACCCTCGGATGGAGGAGGCGGGGCGGGCGGGCCCGGGCGGCACCCAGCCTGCACTATAGGGGAACAAGCAGTGGCATAAACATAGAAACGAAGGATTGCAAAAAAACGAAGGATTGCAAAAAAAACAAGGATTGCAAAAAAACGAAGGATTGCAAAAAAAACCTTCGTAGGATTGCAAAAAAAACCTTCGTTCAAGGGTTTTTTTGCAATCCGGAGGTCCGCGCGGATCTCTCGGATCGGCGCTGGGGCCCCCCCCGCGGCGCCTCCAGCGCCGCCCCTGGCGCGCTCCGCGCGCCAGGGAGGGGGGGTCCAGCGCCGATCCGAGAAATCCGCGCGGACCTCCGAGTTTTTATGCTTATGCCACTTGTTGTTCCCCTAATGCATTGACATGCACGTTCCCCTGCTCGCAAAGTAACTGCTAGCACATGGCCTGGATCCACCACGGGGGATCTTCGATGCATCACGTCGAGGCGAAAATGTGTTTCTCGGACCTTTGCGAGGAGGAACTCTGCGAGCAGTGGGGCGCGCTCGGTGAATGCAGGTGCGAGGAGGGATGGCCCCTCCTCGCGCCTGCATACCGGGCGCACTCCTGCCAAGAGGCAGGGCGCAGGGCTGTGCATCCGGCGCGAGGGCCGCCGCAGTGCCTTTGCCCCCATGCCGCTGCCCCCCGCAAGGAGGAGGAGAAGCACACACAGACTGTTCTGCGCAAACTTTCTCGATGCCGTTGTGGGCGTCTCTACCCCGAGGATCAGCACTGGCACGGTCCTGCCCGATGGAACGACACAAGCCTCTTTGGCGAGAGGGCTCGGCCAGATAGGCAACGCGACGACTTCGGCGGAGCGCGGGTGAGCAGGGGCGCTGCTGACGGGGCATATGCTCTCCCCCTCCTCCTTCCTTCCGCCCCACCGCTTCACCCCCGTTCAGCACTACGCACTGGCAGTCTGGGTGCGCTGGCGCGCTCCCTGCCCAAGAACACTGCTCGCGGCCATGCACGACTCTTCGCGCGGACCCCTCGCCTCCCCGTCCCGCTCCGCATCCCTGGAGCGGCGCGGCGGTCTGTGGACTCGCGCCAACTCGAGGGCCATGGCCACAGGAGCATCGCGGAAAAAAATGCAGAGCAACGGCAGCAGCATGAAGGCACCACCTTTCTCTTGATCCAGTTTCGCGAAGTGCGGCCCTTTCACACGCAGAGCTCTCCCTCTGCCTTGAAGCCGCCCAGAGTACGGACCGCGCACAACGTACAGAGCATCGAGGGGGAAGTACGTCGAGTGCCCCTCAATGTTCCCTCCGTTGGCTTCGGCCGAAGTCCGGATCCTGTCGGCCGCGTGCCAGGCGAGGTAAGATGCGCCAGCGCTTGGGCACCTTCGTCCATAGCAACGGCCTCAGCTTAGAATGAGGACATCAACTCCTGTAGGAATGTGCCAGACATGGCGATAGGGAAACGGATAGCACGAGCGCCGCCCTTCCGCATGCCTCATCCCTCCTCGGTGTACGCTGACGCGAATCGAGCCTGAAGCGGCAACTAGGCGCCACCCAGATGCAACGATCCTCATTCGCTAGTCTGCCTCCCGCGCAACTGCATTTACAGACGCGCAACACAGATCGGAAATATCTCAACTGTTCGCGAGCGCTCGTGCTTGACAACCACTAAGATCTACACTTGCAATCAACTGGATGTTGAAATATTACGCCACCGGAGAGCAGCATGTCCGTGAAAGCGCAGGGGAGAATGAGAAAAGGAACCGTGAATCAATCGAGATTCTTCCCGCTCAACTCCCGCGCGAGCGTGGCGGAGGTTGTAAACGACAGCGCATCTGAATAAGAGGCTGTCGAGTACACCACGTGGCACGAGCCATGGATCCTCGGATTTCCAAGTGAAGCCCAGAAACCTGAAAGACCCGCAGATTCCTGCAAGCCAAATAATGATGCCCATCATCAGGGTTGCATAGCAAAGATTGATGGGTCGAGGTCATGCTGAACCAGGATTCGCCGCCACGTTTCAAGAGTCTGAACATCTTCACTAATTCTCCACATGAAACATCATTGTTCTACTGATACTGACCTGGTCCTTTACCGTACCAGCATTACTGCTCTTAGTACTTGTGATCATGTTTGCTTGGGCATTACTCTGTTCTCCATACTCGAAATACTACTCTTACAGCTGCTACCAATTACCGTGCCCTTGCATTCCCCCTGCGTTCAATTCTCCCTTGCTATTACTTTTGCGTACCGCATGATGACCGCGAACCAACAAGAGAACCGCGAACCGGCTCTGGAACCGAAACGGCAGCACAAAACCCGCTGGCCGAACCGGACTGGCCGATTCAGACCAGCCCGCTATGCGAACCGCACTGGCCGAACCGAACCGGCCGAACCAGACAGGCCGAACCGGACCAGCCTGCTGCGCGAACGGAACCAGCCGAACCGAACCAGCCGAATCGAAACAACCAAACCTGACCGTCGCGGGCACCACCGCGGGCACCGGGCTGGTCGCAGGGGGTCGCCGCGGGGCGGCGGCGGCGGCAGTGACGTCGACGTCGACGTCGACGTCGACGTCGACGTCGTCGTGGACGACGCCGACGCCGACGCCGACGCCGACGCCGACGCCGACGCCGACGCCGACGCCGACGCCGGTGGCGACGCCGACGCCGACGCCGACGACGCCAGCGGCGTCCCTCAATAGCCCCCCTTCGTGGCACCTTCTCGGTGACTCTGTCGATGGCCCCCCTCGGTGGCCCTCCCCTCGGTGGCCCCCCTCGGTGGCCCCCCCTCGGTGGCCCCCCCTCGGTGCCCCCTCCGTGCCCCCCCCTCGGTGACCTCCTCTGTGGTCCCCCCCCGTGGCCTGCCACGGTGGCTCCTCTCGGTGGCTCCCTCGGTGGCCCCCCTCGGGGGCCCCCCCCGGTGGCCCCCCTCGGTGGCCCCCCTCCGTGCCCCCCCCCTCGGTGCCCCCCCCGTCGGTGCCCCCTCTGTGGTCCCCCCTCGGTGACCCTCTCTCCGTGGCCGCTCCCCTCGGTGGCCCCCCTCGGTGGCTCCCGTTCGTGCTCCCTTCGTGGTCCCCTCTCGGTGCCCCCCCTTGGTAATCACCCTCGATGGCCCCCCTCTCGGTGGCCCTCCTCGGTGCCCCTGCTCTGTGCTCCCTCCCCCCTCGGTGCCCCATCCCATCCCATGCAAGCGAGAACCTCCGACTGGTTCAGATCGGCTATGTTTGGGGGTAAATGGTGTACTCTATTGTTCAGATATGGCATATCTGAACCCTGGGCCCCGCGGGCCCCCGAACTTTAGCCCTCGAGCCGCGACGATGCGGAGGGCGAGGTCGCGAGGGGGAAGTGGGCGGAGCGGGGGAGGGATAGTCGCCTTAGGGCATTATTGGGCGGGTGCTGTTGCAGCGCACCGATGGGGTGGTATGAGTTGCTGGGCTTGCCCATGCCTTCCTGCGCGTTGTTAGTATACAGTGCTATGATGTGCGATGCTTGGCTATGTTTGTACTGTGGCGATGCTATGATATGATGATTCGGTGGTATGCAGATGTGGCATGCTACGATATGGTTGCTCTGTTACGCTATGGACTGATGTTGGTCCTACGGTTGCTATGCTATGGTGGTGTTCTGATTTGATATGCACCACTATGAAACGATTGTTCATGTGATGGCATGATGGTATGATGACACGATGGTGCTATGTTACGGTTTGTCACGATGATGGTCTGATGTGGCATGTTGCTACGTGTTGCTTTGCTATGTTATGATGCTGCTATGTCAGGCCAACATACACACGACCGACAATCGTGCCGACAACCGCGATGATCTAAATCCTCGGCCAGCCTCGGGAGCCCCCCTTCGTGGACCCTCTCTCGGTGGGCCCCCCATCGGTGGCCTCCCTTCGGTGGCCCCCCTCCGTGGCCCCTTCTCGGTGGCCCTGCTCTGTTGGCAGCCCCATTCGATGGCCCCCTCTCGGTGCCCCCCGCCCCTTGGTGGCACCCTCCGTGGACACCTCGGCGGCCCCGGGGGCGGCGCGGGGCGACGACGGCGGCAGCAACATCGACGACGACGACGACGACGACGACGACGACGACGACGACGACGACGACGACGACGTCAGTCGGCAACAGGACGTCAAATCGGATCCGTCGATTCGTCGGGGGGAACAGGCCGAACCGGCCGAACCGAACCAGCCGAACCGAACCGGTCGAAAACGGGAGAACCGAACCAACAGGTCCAAACCGGTCGAACCGAACCGGCCGAACTGGACCAGTCTGCGGCGCGATCCGAACCAGCCGAACCAAATCAATCTCGGACGCGAACCGAACTGGCCGAGCCGGACTGGGCGCGCCCCGAAGCGAACCGAACCGCGGCTTTTCGTGGTGCCATGGTGATATGAACCATGTTCAGTACTCCTACTACTACTACTACTACCACTACTACTACTACTACTACTACTACTACTACTACTGCTACTACTACTAAAACTACTACAACAACAACAACAACAACTACTACTACTACTACTACTACTACTATGACCAATTACTGCCCGTACTGCTCATGCGCGATTGCTAGTAAGGCATGCGCGCGAGATGGCGATCGCTGGCATTGCCGTCACTGGTGACATCGATACTGGGGGCGTTCTCTGTCCCATTCTGACATCTACTCTCGCGGTTGCAACCGCTCCCGACCGAGCTCTTGGGGAAACCACAAAGTACCGATACCGCTACCCCCCGGACCTCTCCCAGGGTGCGTTCTGACCAGAACTTCGAACCCCGGAGGCCCAATAATAAAGGGAAAACGGCCGAAGGCTAGCGGTATGGGTACCTGTTCCTCCTCTGAGCTCTCATGTCCTTTCCAACTCGCACTATCGCTTGAGGAAGGAGCGACTAAGCATGAACGTTCGGAGGGCAGCGCGGAGTGCTTGCGCCCGCGCTGGGCCCCTTGCCCGGGCGCGCGAAGCGCGCCGGGGGGTCGGCGCCAGAAGTCCCGCCAGGTGGGGCAGATCGCCGGCCTGCGCAATCCACAACGGAACTCCGAGAGATGATCCTTTAGGTTTTGTCTTTTCTCCTCGGATCGTACTCCGGGGAGGAAGAAGAAGAAGGAGAAGTGGTGCGGGAAGGCACGCCGGGAGCGCCATCCTGCTCTGGCAGCGCCAGGTTTACGGCCTCGTGGTCGCCGTTGTTGGCGAGCACCACCTCGAACATGACAGGGTCCCTCTGGTTGAATTTCGCCTGGGCCAACCGGCATCCGTATCAACAGACCTGTCTCCACTACGAGGCGGCCAGGGCTTCTTAGTGCCACCAGCCTCTCCGACAACGAGGCCAGGATTCTCCCGGTGGAGCTGCTGGCCGCGTCCAGAATGCGGCGTCGCGACAAGGCCTCGCCATGGATGCCCCCCAGTCGCGCCAGGGGTTCGCCCGAGATGCCCCACCGATACCGGTTTGCGTCGCCAAAGGGGGTCATAGGACGCAAAAAACCCACCCCCATAATAACCACCCCGACAAGCACCAAGGAAGGAATCGAACAGGGCAGGGCTGTTTAGTAAACGCTCAGGGCCGTTTAGTAAACGCCAATTGTCGGAGTCTGGGTGGTTTTCCCTCCTTTGGCACCAGCCCGCTGGGCCCGAACCAACCACTCCGCGCCAGACCAGGTCAGCCCCGTGACGCACGGAGGATGTGAGAGGGCAGACGGCGGAGCGCACCGCTCGTGGAGATGGTTGCCCAGCTCTCCTGTGTTGGGTTACCGTTTTCGAATACCACTGTCGCTCCCAAGCCCGCCCCGACCAGTCTCCAGGTCTCCTGCTTGCCTCATCGCGTCCCGTGTCTCCTGCGTCCCTCATCGCTTCAGTTGTGGATTCCTCACCCCAGTGGGTGCTGTTCAGCGCGGGACTGCCGCCACTTAGCTGCGCCCATGGGGGGTCTAGCGGAATGCGGCCTTGCGCAGACCCAAACGATACCTCGCCCCTCCCCCCCTTGGGTGCTGCCAGGCATACAACTGTCGACATTGATCTGCGCCCCTGAGGAGTCTAGCAAAGCGCTGTCTTACGCAATCCAAATGCGCCTGGCTGGCGATCCACCGATCGAGAAAGACGATGACAATATCTTCCCGTCAACGTGTACGTCCTACGTAAGATGCCGCGAAACAGCAAGTCACTGCATTACACATGATATCGCCTGCGCTTTGTGCTGCGAGTATCTCTGCCTGGTCGTATGCCCGAGGCGGCGGTACAAGCGCAGGGCGAAGAAAAAGGAGTGAAAGAAATCCAGACCTCCGACCTGGCCCACCGTCAGGGGACGTCAACCATCCACCTCACCGAGCAAGACCAGGCTGATCATGGGCTCGGGACCGGTGCGTACACCCTTATGGCTCGACCAGCGAAGCACGTGCACCCGTCCTGGGCCCAGGGCTCGCCCAGCCTGGATCGGTGAGGTGGACATCGCTGAAGCCCTTCGCCACTGAAGAAGTGCGCGCCAGGAGCTCTCGAGGCCAGCGGCGTCCGGAGGGGCGAGAGACGGGAGTCGCGATGGGCCCCGCAAACGGGGACTTCGCTAAGCCAGGACATTGGCGCACCCAAGGAAACTAAGCATCCATGGGCCGACGCGTTCCCCACGTTTTTTCGTTGCCTCCAGCTGGATCTGGCGAGAAGTCTTGGCCTGCGCACGAAGTCCTGGCTTCAGGGACCGAGGCTGGCGCGAGAAGGGGGAGAACAGCGGGGGGGGGAAGGGGGGGGGGAGAACAATCGAGCTGGGATCCGCGCTGCATCGCCGAAAGATCGGCGATATGCCCCCGATAGCAAGACCGCACGTCCGTGGGCAAGGCGCGCTATCGCTGCCGCAGCGCTTGCTCTGCACCCGGAAGACGTCGCGCCGCGGCCGAGGCCGCGTCGGCCGAGCGCCCGACGGCTCTCCACCGTGGCCACACGCCCTCGACATGCCCAGTGCCTCTAGCAGGTGCCCTTCACGGGGCTCCACCTCCTCCCTCCTCCTCTTCCTCCTCCTCCTCCTCCTCCTCCTCCTCCCTCCTCCTCCTCCTCCTCCTCCACCTCCTCCTCCTCCTCCTCCTCCTCCTCCTCCTCCTCTTCCTCCTCCCTCCTCCTCCTCCTCCTCCTCCTCCTCCTCCTCCTCCTCCACAGAGCCCCCGGAACCGTCTCTCGCCGTGTGCGGGGCTGGGGCTCGTCCATTGGCACTGCCTCGGGAGTCGATCTTCGCTGACCCCGGTGGGCGGTGAGTAACAGTGCACGAGTCACAGGTCTGTGCGAGAGTCGCCGTGATTAGTCATGCCCTCTTGCCCCTTTCTCATCGCCTCACGTCCCGCCGAGAACTCGTGCTGGGGACGCTCAGGTCTTCTGCTCAAGATCCGGTGGGCTCCTGAATGAGAGTTGCCGCTTGTGTTCACTGATTCATTATTAGTGTTTTCTTCGTATTATCATTCTTCTTATTAGCATCATTATTAGCTCTACTCTGATTAGTATCAACACACTATGTATATAGCGAATAGCAATATGAGCACCACCATTATTATGATTACCATTAGTGGTCGTCTTCCTCCAACCCTTCCTCCTCCCCGTGTCCTTGTCAGCTGGCGCATAGTTTGACCCAACTCGGCTTGCAGACGGCGTATGGCTTGTGCGTGAGCGAGAGGGCCCGTGTGGGTATGTATACACATATATATATATATATACAAGACTGCATTGGCGCTTCGCGCCATGCACCTTGATTCTTAAAGCTCGGCATGCAGGAGAACCAAATATAGCGATGATTCATTGTTGCCGTTTGCGCCATCGTCGTTATAGTAATGTTATGTACTATCCTTATACTTCCTCTCCTCTTACTCGTAATCGTCCTTGTCTGCGAGCCACTCCTTGTCCTCATCCCCAGCTTTTTATTGCAGGGGCTCCTCTTTGGAGGTGTTCTTGGGACCCTCTCAAAAGCTTTTTGGAGACCTCTGGGGGCCTCCTGGGCGCCTTTTGGAGGCCTCTGGGGGCTTCTTGCGGCCACCTTGCTACCAACCACGGTCTCCCTGAACGACCGGGTCACGATTTGGAGTGCTTCGGGAGGCGTCTTGGGGCCATATGGGGCTGTCAGCAGGGCTCTCTTGGGGCCATCTTGCGGCCCTGTTGGACCATATTGGGGCTCTTTTGGACTGTCTGGAAGCCCTTTGACACCGCTGTGGGAGGATTTTGGGGGCCTCTTCGGCGGACTCGGACGCACGGAATACCGAAGAACCGAATGTCCAAAAATACAACACAAAAGAAAAAGAAAGTGTTGTTTTTTTGCACTTGGAGGACCTCTTGGGGGTCTTCTTTGGGTCGTCTTCGGGCGTCTTTGACGTCTCGGGCGTCTTTGGGCTGTCTGGGGCCGCGTGGGGCTTCCCGCTGGGGGCCCGTTGGGGGACGCCCTCCTGACCCGCTTAGATTGGGCCCCGCTGCAAGGCCCGCAGGCGTCCGAGGCCCGGAAGGCCCGGGGGACCCCTACAAAAGAAAAAAGCAAAAAAAAAAAAAAAAAAAAAAAACACCACAAAAAAGATAAAATTAAAAAAAGCAAAAAACAATACACAAAACCCAAACACTCCACCCCCCCCCCCCCCTCCCCGCCCCCCCCCCCCCCCCCCACACCCCCCCGCCCCACCCCCCCCCCCCCCCAGCCCCCCCCACCCCCCCCGCCCCCCGACCACCCTCACCCCCCCCCCCCCACTCCCCCCCACCCCTCCCCACCCCCACACAGGCGACCCCGGGCCCCACCCTCTCCCCCCCCGGGGTGTCCCGAATTTCCGCGAGGGGGGTTTGGGGTCCCACCCCCCCAGATTGTAAAAATGTAGAAAAGGGAATGTATAGATCCACACCGCCTGCCGAGGTCCCCGAAGAGCGCTTCCCCTGGCAGCGGTATGAATATACCCCAACCTCGAACGTATGGACCTTCATGAGCGGATCGATGCGTCCTGGCGGAATCAGAGCCACAAGACGGGTCTTGGCAAACCCACACCAAAACAAACGAAACGAAAAACTGACCGACGATTTGGACTATCTCGTGACGTCGGATGCCAGGGTCCGCTGCCAGACCACGCTGGTTCGCCTTATCAATCAGCGGACTCCACTCGACGTGGAACACCAGGTTGCCCTCGAAGCTGAAGGACTGCAGGTGACCGAAGCCCCTCTCGACAACCTGCGGGCCGACTCGCTCCAGCCCATCGGGTCCACTCCGAGCCTTCGTTTCGGCTTCCAGCTGCCTTCCAACTTCTCCTTGCTTTGCTCCTCCCGTAAGGAGGGCACTCCACCCGTCGATTACTAGGGGCCGTCGATCTCAGAGAGCGGGGAGTTGACTTCGAGAGCGATGAAGAGATCGGAGTGATGAGCAGGGTAATTGACTGGCACAGAGTGAGAGGGAGAGCGAGAGAGCAAACCAATAACATGAACACCAGGAGGAGAGGGAGAAAGACCACAGGCGCCTTGAGAAAACAATGGCCGCTCAAGGGAGGGAAGGAAAAGCACGGGATCTGCGCTCCCGAGGCCACGATCCTTTATTTCAAAACGACGGGTCCGCGGCCCGAACCGGCCAGCCACCCAGTCAGCCTTCCAACCAGTCAGTAAGCCTGCAAACCAGAGATTCGGCCAACCAAGAAGCCTTCCAACCTGCCAACCCAACCATCCATCCAGTCAGCGAACCAGGGGGGGGGAGGGGCTACAGCAGGGGGCGAGTTCCATCTAGATACGTTGTTGCAGGGTGTTTGAGGTCTTGAGGATATCCTCCTCCTCATCCTCCTCCTCATCATCGTCAGCATCGTCATTATCAGAATCAGCATCATCATCAGCATCACCATCAGCATTAGCAGCAGCATCAGTATTATCATCAGCCGCATCATGATCAGAATCAGCAACATCAGCATCTTCATCTTCGTATTTATATTCATGTTCAGCATCATCGTCATCATCGTCAACATCATCATCATCATCATCATCATCATCATCATCATCATCATCATCATCATCATCATCATCATCATCATCATCATCATCAGCAGCAGCAGCAGCAGCATCATCATCCCTCCTCCTCCCTCCTCCTCCTCCTCCTCCTCCTCCTCCTCCTCCTCCTCCTCCTCCATCCCCCGCCCTTCCTCTTCCCTCCTCCCTCCTCACCCCTCCCTCCTCCCTCCCTCCACCCTCCTCATCCTCCTCCTCCTCCTCCTCCGTCCTCCTCCTCCTCCTCCTCCTCCTCCTCCTCCTCCTCCTCCTCCTCCTTTCTCCTCCTCGCAAGATCCGGCCCTGGGGCTTCCCCCCAAATCAGCCCCGGAACCGTCAAATAACCATAATTGTTTGACTGCCTGGGGGACCAGGAAGGGCCCTGGGAAGCCGAAGGCGGCGACAAGACTTAGGACCCCTTCTCCTCGGGACTGCTTCGACTTCAGGGCGAGCTCTTGCTGCTGTCGCCCGCGCCTCCTGCGCTTCATGAGGAGATCTGCCCTGCTGCAGCATCGTTGATGCATGCTGGGTGTACTCTAGCCGCTCCTCCTGATCCCTATCGTCATCCTCCGTTCCCCCTTCTTCTCCTGGGGCCCCCTCGGAAGCCCAGGGCAGACCCCTGGAGGTCCCAGGAAGCACCCGCGGCCTCCAGAGGCCTCTGAAGATCAAAGCTCCACCCACAAAAACAAATTGGGTCGGGCACGCGCTCACATGAATCAGGGATCCGTGGGTCTGGCAAGCGAGCGCCAGATCCACAGATCGGGAAAGAGACCTCCGAAAAGCGCACCCAGTGCCGCCTCATTTGTCGACGGACCGCGTCGATGTCGCACGGAAACAGAACACACCGCTAATCCGCGCGCCATAAACCATCAATGTGTTCGTTCCCTCGAGGGGGAAGGGGGGGGGGAACACGATCCTCAACGTTCCCGTGGGCGTATCTCCGATCCGGGCGACGCGCCCGACTTTTGCACCGCGAGCCCGCCCTCTCGCAGGACGCGCGGGCGCGCGGGCGCAGGGCGCGCTCCCCACGGGGCCGGCGCAGGCGCCTTGTCTGGCGTTGTGACGAACCAGCCTCGGGTGGAGCGCGCCCGCTCTCCTCTGTTTCTCCTCCTCAGCAACAGCAGTAAACAGCTGCATAGACAACAAACAGCGTCATCCGCACCATCATCGTCATCGTCATCGTCGTCATCATCATCATCATCATCATCATCATCATCATCATCATCATCATCATCATCATCATCATCATCATCATCGTCGTCATCATCATCATCATCATCATCATCATCATCATCATCATCATCATCATCATCATCATTATCATCACCATCATTATCCGCAGCAGCATCATCACCATCATCATCAGCATCAGCATCAGCATCAGCATCACCATCATCATGAGCATCAGCATCAGCATCATCGTCATCATCAGCATCACAATCATCATCAGCATCAGCCGCAGCAGCATCATCATAATCATCATAATCATCACCATCATCATCCTCATGCTCATCCTCCTCCTCCTCATCCTCATCATCAGCAACAGCATCATCATCATCAGCATCATCATCAGTAGCAGCAGCATCATCGTCATCATCAGCAGCATCATCATCAGCAGCATCATCACCATCAGCATCGTCACCGTCGTCGTCATCGTCATTGCCGTCATCATCATCATCATCATCACCACCATCATCATCATCATCAACATCATCAACATCATCATCATCATCATCATCATCATCGTCATCATCATCATCATCATCATCATCATCATCATCATCATCATCATCATCATCATCATCATAACATCATCATAAGCATCATCAGCATCGTCGTCGCAATCATCCTCATCATCAACCTCGTCCTCCCCCTCCCCATCCTCCTCCTCCTCCTCGTCATCACCATCATCATCAACATCGTCACCATCGTCGTTATCGTCATCGCCATCATCAGCAACATCATCATCACCACCACCACCATCATCATCATCATCATCATCAACCACCACCACCACCACCACCACCACCACCACCACACCACCATCATCATCATCATCATCATCATCATCATCATCATCATCATCATCATCATCATCATCATCATCTCACCATCATCAACTCATTGAAAAAATATCCTTGCGAAGGTTCCAACTATATGCAGTTGTGGGTACCGTAATTGTGAATATCTGCTTCGGTGAAGCTCCCTATGGGGCCACGAAGCGCTGCACTGGGCGGGGGGGAACGCTGTACTGTGTGGGTGGTGTGCCGAGTTGGGTTTCCGGGACGCATGCGGACGGTCCCACTGAGGGCTTCGGTGGAGCTCAAAATGGGGCCACGAAGCGCTCTACTGAGTGAGCGAAAATGCCCAATGGGGCCTCCGGGACGCATGCGGACGGTCCCACTGGGGGCTTCGGTGGAGCCCCCTATGGGGCCACGAAACGCTGCACTGGGCGGGTGGAAATGCCAACTTCCATTTCCCGGACGCATACGGACGGTGGCACTGGGGCCCTGGGTGGAGCCCCCTATGGGGCCGCGAAACGCTGCACTGGGTGGGTGAAAATGCCAAATTGGGCTCCCGGGACGCATGCGGACGGGGGCACTGGGGCCTTCGGTGGAGCTCCCCGTGGGGCCACGAAACGCTGTACTGGGTGGGTGAAACGCAGAGAGGAGGGGGAGGAGGGCCACGAAACGCTGTCCTGGGTGTGCGGGACGCATGCGGACGGTAGCGCTGGGACCTTCGGTGGGGCTCCCTATGGGGCCACGAAACGCTGCAATGGGTGTTCGGGACGCACGCGGACGGTAGCACTGGGACCTGCGGTGGGGCTCCCTATGGGGCCACGAAGAGCTGTACTGGGTAGGTGAAACGAAGGAATGAAGAGGGCCACGAACCGCTGTACTGGTGTGCGGACGCATGCGGACGGTAGCACTGGTCCTTCGGTGGGCTCCCTATGGGGCCACGAAACGCTGCAATGGGTTGCGGGACGCCATGCGGACGGTAGCACTGGGGCCTTGGGTGGGCCCCCTTATGGGGCCACGAAAAACCGCTGCACTGGGGTGTGCGTGAGCGCATGCGGGCGGTAGCACTAGGACCTTCGGTGGGGCTTCCCTATGGGGCCACGAACGCTGTACTGGGTGGGTGAAACGCAAGGGAGGAGGGGAGGAGGGCCACGAAACGCTGTACTGGGTGTGCGGGACGCATGCGGACGGTAGCACTGGGACCTTCGGTGGGGCTCCCTATGGGGCCACGAAACGCTGTACTGGGTGTGCGGGACGCATGCGGACGGTAGCACTAGGACCTTCGGTGGGGTTCCCTATGGGGCCACGAAACGCTGTACTGGGTGTGCGGGACGCATGCGGACGGTAGGGAGGAGGGGGGGCACGAGAGGAGGAGAATGCGGGGACCGTCTCTTCAAAAGGAGGACCCAACACCACAGGATGGTTGGGAACAAAAACCTTCTCCCTGTCGCACCACCAGGCGCCAGCCCCAACGCTTCGCTCGAGGCTTCCACATAACTTCCGACTCTGCAGCTTCAAGCTCCTACTAGCTACGCAAATAGAGGCCAATATCTCATGGCGCTCTCGCCGTAAATCCGCGCACATTCGCTTTTAAAGGCTGTGAACAAATACGCGGCTGGAGGCAGGATTGTTTCCAGTGTGCAAGTTACCGCAGAAAAGTTCCAAACCAACGATCATGACGAACGTTAGATGGTGCAACAGCCACACAGGTGGAGGGCGGTTCATTTTCAAAGTGAGCCTCTCGCTTCAGAAACCTTCCCATATTACAACTACGACAACGGCAGCCTGAAC
>CAUYUJ010000209.1:82500-87500 GCA_963575745.1 Prorocentrum cordatum
CGCTTGCAACGGCCTCCAATCACGGAAGGCGGCTCGTTTTCAAAATGTGGTTCTTGCCTGAGATCCGCGCACGTTCGTCTTAAATGTTTGCAGTGGTGTCATGGATGAAGTGCGGCTAGTTTTCGAAAATGTGACTCTCGCCTGAGCGCCGCGCGCTTTCGTTTTAAAGGTGTGCAGCAGTTGTGAGGACGAAGGGCGGCTCGATTTCAAAATGTGGCTCTCGCCTTAGCACCGCGCGCATTCGTCGTAAAAGTTCGCGAGCGGTTCAAAGATCCGTGTGGCCGAAGTCCCAAGAATGGCGCTCTGACACGATTTAGGGCTGTCCGAACGCACCCGTCATGGTAAGTCGCCGTGCTGAAGTCTGGGGAACCGCGTTCTGGCACGATTCGGGATTGCCAGAACGCAACCCTCATGCAGTCGCGTTGATCTGCGGCGCCGAAGTGCCAAGAAAGCTGCTTTGGCGCGATGGGGAATCCTCCGACGGTTGTGTTCCCGCAATGAAACTAGCCTCATGTGAGACCCATGAAGGCTGAACGCGGAGGGAGGGTTTACTGCAACATCGTTGATGCGCCTTGCGTTTACACTGGTCATCCTCCTCGTCCTGGTCCTCCTCCTCCTCCTCTTCCTCCTCCTCCTCCTACTCCTCCTCCTCTTCCTCATCCTCCTCTTATTCCTCCTACTCCACCTCCTCCTCCTCACCCACCTCCTCCTGATCCCCCTCTCGGGTGTTGCCACAGGTGTCCCTGGCCCAAGCAGTCCCAAGGATTTCTGGGGGTGCCCAGGTTGCCTTCATAGCACCCCACACGAGGCACAGAGGGGCCCGGGGGCTCTGACACAACGACTCGCAGGGGGCACCTTGGGCCAGGGACACCGTTGGTACCCCCCACCTCCGCCCCGCACTTCCTCTTCACAATCCGCAATGCGCTTCCCCTACTCCCTCCCATGAGCTCCTCATCATCATCATCATCATCCTCCTCTTGCTCCTCCTCCTCCCCCTCCTCCTCCGAACCCCCTGCCACATCGTCATCACAACCATCATGCTCATCATAATCAGCATCATAGTCACCAGCAACATCATCATCATCATCATCATCATCATCAGCATCATCATCATCATCATCATCATCATCATCATCATCACCATCATCATCATCATCATCAGCATCATCGTCATCATCATCATGATCAGCAGCAGCACCAGCGTCATCCTCCTCATGTTCACCATCACCATCGTCATCAGCATCGTCGTCCTCATCATCATCATCAGCAGCGTCATCGTCGTCGTCATCATCAGCATCACGAAAGTCATCGACATCGTCATCGCAGCCACTCATCCTCATCATCAGCGGCATCATCATCACCATCATCATCAGCATCAGCAGCAGCAACATCATCATCACCATGGACGTCGTCGTCGTCGCCAACATCACCATCACCATCATCAGAATTACCATCGTCATCACCATCACCATCCCCAGCCGTGTCATCAGCAGCGGCATCATCAACATCATCAGCATCACCATCATCAACACCACCATCATGATCGGCATGCTCATCACCATCATCACCATCATCACCATCATCATCAGCATGATCAGCATCATCCTCATCATCATCAACATCATCAGCAGCATCATCGTCATTGTCGAAGGCATCGTCCTCCTGCTCAGTACCTCTGCAACCTCATCCGCTTCCTTCTCCTCCACGTATTCTCCGTCTTCCTCCTGCCACCATCGCCGACATCGCCATCGCAGTCAGCATCAGCAGCAGCAACATCATCACCACATTGCGCATCGTCATACTTGTTATCATCCACCACCTTGTACGCATACCCATTGTCATCGTCAACATCGTCAGCATCGACAGCATCATCAACATCATCATCATCATCATCATCATCATCATCATCATCATCATCATCATCATCATCATGATCGTCATCATCATCCTATTCTTCTTCAGCGCCAGCGTCATCAGCATCATCGTCATCATACTTATCATCATCAGCAGCAGCAGCATCAGCGCCATCATCATCGTCAACATTACCACCATCATCGTCATCAGCATCACCAACATCAACAGCATTATCAGTACCGTCATCACCACCATCATCAGCATCGGCATCATCATCAGATCCGCCTCCTCCCTCCTCCCCATGAACCACTGTTCTTGTAGATAGCCCCTCGCCCTGCCTGCCACATCCCAAGACGTGTCGGTAAGTCGGGACGGGTGTCTCGACATGGACCACCTATGACCATGAAGTTTGGAACCTGCAACACTTTCAGGGATGGAAGGGCAGCCTCTTCAAAATAGAGCATTCGCCTTAGCACAGCGCACACTCGTTTTGGAAAGCCTACAACAGCCATAAATGGAAAGGGGACCGTGTCCAAAATGGAGCTCTCGCCTCAGCGCAGCGCACATTCGTCTTACACGTTTGGAACATCTATGAGGATGGGGGGGTGCGTTTTCGACATCAGCCGCTCGCCTCGGCGCCGCACGCATTCGTCTGCAAATTTTGCAACGCCTGCCAGGATTGAGCGGGGTCGCTTTCAAAATGGAGCCATCGCCTCAGCACCTCGCACAATCATCCTAGAACTTTGCAGCATCTGCAAAGATGGAAGGGCCATTCTCAAATGACGACTGAAGACCTCGCTGTAGCGACGCGCACGGCCTTCCTAAAATATGGGATCGTTTTCAAAATGGGGCTGTCGCGTTCGCGACGCGCACATTCGTCTCAAGATTGTGTAGCAGCTGCGAAGATGGGGTGCGATGCCGCTTCAAAGCGAGGCTCTCGGCTCTGCGCCACGCACACTGGACACAACAGCTTGCACGAGGTAGGGATGGAGAACGGCTCCTTTTCAAATTTGGCGTGCCACTGCAGACTTTCTTAAATGTCGTACTCTGGATATCAGAAGCTTGGACATGTGCAACAACTGAACGGATCGAGGGCGGCTCCTTTTCAAGATGGGGCTATCGCTTCAGGTTCTCGAAGTTCGTGACCTGAAACGCGAAGTTGAGCAGCAATGACACGGATAGGGGCAATCAGTTTCTCAGAACCGGCATATCGCTGGATACCTCGCTGGACTGCATGATCATACCTTCGCGCATTCCTCATCATCCTCTAGAAGGATGTAAGGCAGTTCCTTTCCAGCCCTTAGGGAGCTGATACTTCTAAGGCATGCTTCTTATTGCGAACAGGAAGCATCGCAGGGACCTATGAGAAGGGAACTTCGGACAGGAAAAGACGTACTGCAGCATTGTTGATGCATCGAGGAGGAAGGGCAGACTGGAGCATGGGGAGGGATGAGAAGGAGGAGGAGGACCATAATAAACTCATGATGCATCAACGATGCTGCAGTACACCCTCCCGCCCGAAGTCACATCCTCAAGATTCCCTCCAAGTAATCCCTTCCACTGCGGGAAGCGCGCCCCTTGAATCACGAGAGCCTGGTGGGCTGGCCACTCGGAGGAGGCCCTGTTCTGTAAAGGATCGGCTCTGCATCCTTCTACCAGAGAGTGACGGGACCCGAACAGGAAAGAACGAGTAGAATTAGGTCGGGCCTGTCCCCCGGGGGATTTTCGACGAACGATTTAAAAAAAATCCAAAAATAGACTGGGGACTATTTTTGGGGTATTGTTTGACCCTTTGGGGGTAATGTTTGGGGTCTTCAAAATTTTTCGTCGAAAATCCCCCTGTAGGGGGACACGCCCGACACAATTCTACCGGAAAGTGACGGAACCCGAACAGGGAAGAATGAGTAGAACAGGAAGAAGACTAAACATCTACAAAAACAGGAGCTGTCGGAGGTCCGTGCGGATTCCTTGGGCCGGCGCTGAGACCCCCTCCCTCCGCTCCGGTGCCGCCCGGGGGGGTGCCAAGCGCCGAGCCAAGAACTCTGGGCGGACCTTCGAAAGTTCATACCTGGGCAGTTCTTCTCTTCGGAAGGAGGAAGAGGAAGAGGAGGAGGAGGAGGAGGAGGAGGACGAGGCGAAGGAGGGGGAGGAGGAAGAGCGGAACAGGGAAATGAGCGGAGAGACGAGGAGCAGGAAACACCAAAACCATCTCGGCCGAGACTCGATGCACCCGCTTTTCCGTCCCGACCCCCTCCCCACAGGGCCAGCTTCTCGCCCCGAGCAGCCTTCACGGCCCCGGGGCCCGAGACCCCCGGAGGCCGCACACTGCCAGAAAAAGCAGCCGCCGTGAACGTCCTCCCGGCGCGGGGATCTCCTCCTCCTCCTCCTCCTCCTCCTCCTCCTCCTCCTCCTCCTCCTCCTCCTCCTCCTCCTAATCCTCCTCCTCCCTCCTCCTCCTCCTCCTCCTCCTCCTCCTCCTCCTCCTCCTCCTTTCCCTCGTCCTCCTCCTCCTCCTCCTCCTCCTCCTCCTCTCCTCCTCCACCTCCACCTCCGCCTCCTCCTCTCCTCCTCCTCCACCTCCCCCTCCCCCCCTCCCCCCCCCCACCCCCTCCCCCTCCGCGAGGACGTCAGGCCCCCAGCGCCGGGCCTTCGATGCGCCCGGCGCCGACGCAGTTGCTCACCGGGTACTCGGCGCTGAGGCCCTCGGACTTGCCCCTGGCGCGCCAAGCGCGGCAGGTCTGCACCGTGCGGAGGGGGGCGGGGCTGCCCCCCTGCGGAGCGGCCAGGCAGGCCGAGGAGCGAGGATCGGGGGCCGAGGAGAAGTGGCGCACAGGGGTCGAGGAGCGCGGAGGAGGGTCGAGGGCCGAGGGACTAGGATCGAGGAACGAGCGCCGGTGAGGCAGGTCGAGGAGCGAGGACCGAGGTTCGTCGGGATGATTGGCCTCTTCTTCTGCACGAAGCATGGCGCCCACTCATCGCAAGATCAGCTAGCGCGCCAGGATGCACGACAGCGCCATGCGAGCAAGCGCCATGCAAGCATCGGGCCGCATCGGATAGTCGGAACATCGGAATCTAATCGGATCGAGCCTGCCAAACCATCAAAGCAAACCTTGAGTGCCGATAAGGCAGGTCGCGGAAGAGGATCC
>CAUYUJ010000209.1:92500-116795 GCA_963575745.1 Prorocentrum cordatum
TCCTGTGGGGGATCCTGGGGCACTCTTGGGCCGTCTTGAGAGACTCTCGGAATGGATTCGGGCCCTCTTGAGCCGTCTTGAGACCCTTCAAGCGGGATCCCAAGACGATGTTAGAAACATCAGTTTGAACATGGTATGCTAGAGATCGGTCATATATGTAAGGATGTCCACGGTGCTATCGGTTGAACCCGACTGGCCGCGCTGACCCGCCTGGCATGTTCGACCCGCCTGGGCGTTTGAAACCGCCTAGCCGTTTCGACCAGAATGTCAGCTTCGAATGTCAGCTTCAAACCACGTGGTAATTACGACCGCGCGACTGGTTTCATCGGCATGTCCTTTTAAACCCGCCTGGCCGCGCTGGCATCCTTGGAAGCTTGAACCATCCTGGTCGTTTTCACTCGCCTCGCTGGTTTACAAACCTGGCCGTTTTAACCCGGGTGGCCGTTTCAACCCGCATGGCAATATTAAATCGCTTGGCCTCTTTTACTCCCCCAGCCGTTTTAACTGGCCATTTGCACCCGCCTGGGCGTTTTAACCCGCGTGGCCGTTTTAACCCGCATGGCCGTATTATCTGGCCTGGCAGTTCTTATCCGCGTGGCAGATTTAACTCACGTGGCAGTTCTAACCCGCGTGGCCGCATGAACCCGCCTGGCCATTTTAACCCGCCTGGCCGTTTTCACCAGCCTGGCCGTTGGAACTGGCCTGGCCGTTTTAACCCTCCTCGCAGTTTTAACCCGCCTGGTCGTTTTAATCCGCATCCGCCTGGCCGTTACAACACGCCTGGTCACCGCCTTGCCCTGTTAACCCGCCTGGCCAGCCGCGTGGGTCATCTTGGAGCGACACCAAGACGACGCGGACAACATCTCATGCTTGGGAGGATGTCCCTCGCAAAATCGCTATGTTGGGCAAGGGCGGTACCAGGACGATGTCGGCAACATCTCCTTCTGAGGACGTCCCCAGTGAAATCAGCTAATCGCCATGTTGGGGAAGACCAAGACCAAAAGGTCGTCGACAACATCTCATTTTTGTGAAGACGTCCCTAGCGAAATCTCCATTGTGGGCAAGAGCGATGTCGACGATTTCCCATTTGTGTAAGGATGCCCCTGCCAAATTACAATCTGGAGAGCGGAAGAAGGGCGTCTTAGAGCCATATTGTTGGGCTATGCTGGGCCGTCTTGAGGCCTTCCGAGAGCGATCTGGTCAGCGGGGTACATAGTTGCAACTCCAGCTGCTGGCGCTGCCGCTTTTGCCCGTGCCCCTCCTCCAATTTGCCCCGCTCACAGGCACCCATGAAACGTCATGTCAACATGCCGCCCGAGATGGTCCCCAAGATGGCCTCCAAGATGGCCCAAGGCGGTTCGCAGCAGGCGTCTTCGACCCGCCGCCCCGTTCTCCTCCTCCTCCCACGCAGCTTCCCCCTGCTTGAGGTGGAGCGTGGGGGGGGGAGGAACCGCCTCAGGGGGGAAAACATCGCCCCAGGATCGGCGATCCATCGCCGATAGAGATCGACGATAGACCCCCGGGTAGCGAAGACGCACGTTCCTGGGCTGCGCGGCCTGTCGGGCTCCTGTCGGCGAGGGGCGATGAGGGGTCGCTGCCTCCCCCCCTGAGCCGATCCCCCCCCCACACACACGTCCTCCGCCGGCCGCTCGGGACGAGCCGGGCGCCCCGGGAGCGCTCTCGGCGAAAGGCGCAGCTGCTGGAAAAAGCACCCCGCGGCGGAGAAAAAACCCGCGGAGAAAACCGACGGAGCGTCCGAAAGCCTCGAGCCTCGAACCCGAAACTTCCACCCTTTCTGATGCCCATGACTGCTGCTGCACTCACGCTGGCGGACCGCCGTCGCGTACCACTGGCGCTCGCAGGCGCCCCAACCGCGGAGGCGGTCGAGGCATGGCACCCTCCGACCACCCCATCCTCCACCTCCTCCTCCACCTCCTCCTCCACCTCCTCCTCCTCCTCCTCCTCCTCCTCCTCCTGGCACTGGCACTGACGACACGTGGCTCCTCAAGGCTTTCTTGACGATGGCGGTCTCGTCCTCCTTCTTGCTGCTTCTGATCTCCTGCTTGTGGCCCTTGGAAGCTCCTGGGCGAATGGGGGACGGCCCGCACGGGTCCCGCGAGCGCGCTGGCGCGCAGAGCGGCCAGCTGCAACCCGCCTCGAACGCATCCAGATCCGTACGATTCACAAGCACAAGGCGATGTGCAGCATCGATCTCCGAAAGAAGAGCACGCTGTCCCTGTGTGAGGCGATCCCCCCGCGAGGGCCTCGTCACTGCGCACGCTATCCCAAGGCCAGGGCTTTCTCGGTGCGCACCGTCCACAATGATTTTTGTCATTATTACTATGATTAGTAGTATTCGTACTAGTTGTGTCATTATTGTTATTAGTATTAATATCATTATTGTTATTATTATTATTATTAGTAGTAGTATTAGTAGTAGTAGTAGTAGTAGTAGTAGTAGTAGTAGTAGTAGTAAGTTATTTTTATTATTAATAATAATAATATTAGTATTATTATTATTAGTTGTAGTAGTAGTAGTATTAGTAGTAGTAGTATGCTTGTTATTATGATCATTATTCTTATAGATTGTTCCCTACCTAGGCTCTGCCTAGAGGGTTCTTACTCTCTTAGCTTAAAGGGACCGGACAGTGCAAAGCGCCCCGGGCGGTTCCCCCAGTCCCCTGGGAGCGGTTCCCCCAGTCCCCTGGGAGCTTTAGCTTTAGCTTTACCTTTAGCTTTAGCTTTAGCTTATCTTCAGCTTAACTTTAACTTAGCTTTAGCTTAGCTTTAGCTTTAGCTTTAGCTGTAGCTCAGCTTTAGCTCAGCTTTAGCTCAGCTTTAGCTTAGCTTTAGGTTTGATTTAGCTTAGTTTTAGTAGCTTAGCTTTAGCTTAGCTTAGGCTTAGCTTTAGCTTAGCTTTAGCTTAGTTTTAGCTTAGCTTTAGCTTAGCTTTAGCTTAGCTTTAGCTTAGCTTTACTGTTACTATTAATGCTGCTTTCCTAGGGGCTCCAACTCCTAGGCAGGGTCGCGCTGGGATAATTTGTTTTTATCTCTCTCTATATATATAGTGTTTGTGCACACCGTCCCCGGTGTGGGGGGTCGCGTGTGATAAGCGGCTTCGGCGGCGGGCCCCGCCGGCGCCACACCGCGCGCTGCCGTTCCAGCGCCAGCCGCGGGGAGAGACATCCTCGGAGACACCGGGCGCCGAGAGGAGGCCGCGCCGAGCGCCGAGGAGAGGCGGCCGAGACGACGGCGGCCCCACCGCTGGGCCGCCCAAGCCCGTCGCAGGCCTGCCCCCGGACCCCCCTCCCATAGGGAGCCCACAAAGGACGTACGCACCCAGCTATGTACATGAACACGGCCCCTCGATTCGCGAGACCAGCCGCGTTATACGAACATTTGTGCAATGCGTGCTCTCGAAACCGGCGTGGATTCATGACATGTGCGTCCTTCTTTCGCTCCTGATCCCAGGGGTCCATCCTGACCCGTCCGTCGAGGCGGGTCCAGGCGTGGCGGCGAGGAGCCGGCAGAGTTATGTCGGGCCTGTCCCCCTACAGGGGGACTTTCGACGAAAAAGAAATTATCCCAGTACGACCCTACCTAGGAGTTGGAACCCCTAGGAAAGCAGCATTAGTAGTAACAGTAACGCTAAGCTAAAGCTAAGCTAAAGCTAAGCTAAAGGTCAGCTAAAGCTAAGCCACTGCTGAGCTGAAGCTAAGCTAAAGCTAAGCTAAAGCTAAGATAAAGCTAAGCTAAAGCTAAGCTAAAGGTCAGCTAAAGCTAAGCTAAAGCTGAGCAACAGCTAAGCTAAAGCTAAGCTACAGCTAAGCTAAAGATAAGCTAAAGCTAAGCTAAAGCTAAGCTGAAGCTAAGCTGAATCTAAGCTAAAGCTAAGCTACAGCTAAGCTAAAGGTCAGCTAAAGCTAAGCTAAAGCTAAGCTAAAGCTAAGCTAAAGCTAAGCTAAACGATAAGCGAAAAGCTGAGCAAAACGCTAAGCTAAAGCTAAGCTACAGCTAAGCTAAAGCTAAAGCTAAAGCTAAAGCTAAAGCTAAAGCTCCCAGGGGACTGGGGGGAACCGCGGGGCGGGGACTGGGGGAACCGCCCGGGGCGCTTTCCACTGCCCGGCCCCTTTAAGCTAGAGAGTAAGAACCCTTCTAGGCAGAGCCTAGGTAGGGAAAAATACACCAAAAATACCCCAAGAGAGTCAACAAATACGCAAAACATAGTCCCCCGACATCTTTTATCGTTCGTCGAAAATCCCCCTGTAGGGGGGACAGGCCCGACTTAACCCTAGACCCCCTCCCAGGGGTCCCTCCTGACGCGTCCGTCGAGGCGGGTCCAGACGTGGCGGCGAGGAGCCAACAGAGTTATGTCGGGCCTGTCCCCCTACAAGGGGGAGCTTCGACGATAAATAAAAAAATACCCCAAAAAGACCCTACAAAGGTAAAAATATGGGTTCCTAACGCCCCAGGGCGGGACACAGGTGAAAACACATGGTTCCTAACGCCCCAGGGCGGAGCAAGCGCGAAAACATATGGGCTCCTAACGCCCCAGGGCGGGAGAAGCGTGAAAACACATGGGTTCCTAACGCCCCAGGGCGGAGCAAGCGCGAAAACACATGGGTTCCTAACGCCCCAGGGCGGGGTAAGCCTGAAAACACATGGTCCTCTGTCACGTCCTGTGGCACGTCCATTGGCACGTTCCGTAGCGCGTCCCCTTGGCACGTCCCGCGGTGCGTCCCCAAGATCGGTACATTCAGCATTACATTTGCCCGTCGCCCAATCAGGTGTCTTTGAAGCGTTGCCATGCCTTACATTTCTACATTCCCTTCCGGGTTCGTGGGTCGATTATGTTTCATAGTATTGGGATTGTCGTCTCCCCCCCCACTTCCCACATTTCCCCGTGGTTTCTGGGGGATCGACGACTCATCGTGTCTATGTTTTGGACGCCCGAAATGGGCACGGAAAGAATGGGTACAATGCCCAACAACAAATGTTGTCCCAAACCAGCAGCGGCTGCTGTTGGGCAGGCGGCCTTCTGTCTCGAATGGACGCAGGCCGCGGCGGCGTGGACAGCGAGTCCTGTTCAAAATGAACAGGAACTGCTGTTGGGCATTGTACCCGTTCTTTCCGTACCCATTTCGGGCGTCCAGATATGTTTCCCCTTCTGACACACAATGCGACCCTGCCAGCGCCTGCAGAGGCAGCCTCCCCGAGCGGCCGGCCGGCCGGCCAGGCGACGGGCCCGGCGGAGAGGCCGGGGAGAGGCGCAGGCCCCGCGCGGGCACGCGCTCGCGACGTCGGCGCCGCTCGCGGGGGCGGAGCCGGGCAGCACGAAGGATTTTTTGGACTTGCAGAGTCGCCACTCGCAAATGGCCTGGATCTGCCGCGGGGAAGGCACGACAAACGGCACGAGGCAGACGCATATGGCTTCTCGGACGCTTGCGAGCAGGCACTCTGCGAGCAGAGGAGAGCGCGCTCGGCGAGCTTTGGGGCACCCCCAGGGCCAATCGGCCGAAACGGTGGCAGCTCATTCCCGGCGCCGTTCTTCGACCTCGGCCTCCGGGGCCCGTGCTCGGGCCGTCCTGGCCCCCTCGATGGCTGAAGCTGTGGGACGGGGGGGGGATGTCTTGCAGAGAGATCGGGGAGTGTCCGACTCTGCTGGGCGGTCTGCGGCGGATGCGCTCGGGGCAGCTTCCGTTATGCTGGTCCACGCACTGGACGGCCAAAGAAACAGTGACTGGGCTGCCGGAGCCCTCCCGTTAAAGACGCGCAGAGAAGATCTGACAAAACTGTTACGGGGCCATGAGAGACAGCGAGAGGGATCAGGGAGGCGCCTGTGCAAGGACACCCGCAGCCGAGTGCTTTTTTGACGTCTTGCCCGATAGAGAGCTTCAGATCGGGCAGCGCGGTGCAGTGCGGCAATCCTACAGATGATGCCCGCCCTCTGCGAGGAACGGCGCGCATACCGCACAGGATGCCGCCATCCCTTCGACCCATCCGGCGGCGCCCTTTCGAGGAGAGCCGCGGGGGACGCGCGCGGGCCAGCCGACCACCGCCTGGCAGGGCGGGCCCAGGCGTCACCTGGTGGGCGCGCGTGCCTCGCTCGACTCACGCCCTGCCCGCGGCGTCCTCGTGAGCTGGCCGTCCAGGCGAGGGATGGCGAGCCAGTCCTCGTTCTGCACGATCCTGCCCAGCGGGATCAAGTCCTCGACATCACAGCCTAGGTGAAGATGAACGGTTCTGTTCGTGGTGGAGGACGCGAGATTGAGGGAGGCCCCAAGCGACGGCATCCGCGAGGCCTTCTTCCCCGGGGCCGGCCCGGACTCATCGCTGGAAGCCTCTACGTCGTCGCAGTCGCCGCCTAAGCCCGAACCGCTGGAGCATGAGCCCTCGTCTGCGGCCTCGTCACCGACCAGGGCGTGACCAGCCTGATTGGACGGTCTGTGGGACGACTCTGCAGCTTGCGCGTCCATGGCGGCCTCCGTGATCACGCGGCTGGCGTAGTTCCGGCGCCTGACCAGGACCTGGGCACAGGCTCGAGGCGCCCGAGTCTGGTTACGCAGGGGCTCGCTTCGCCACGTCGGGCGGGCGGGGCCCCAGCGGGTGGGCCTGGCTGGCCGCCACCCCAACAAGTTGGGCCGGCGGGCCAGGAAGGCGGGCGGGCGGGCGGGCTTTCCAGCATGCGAGCGAGCTGGCTTCAACGGGTGGAGCCTCACGAGCAGCGGGTGAAACAGAAGAGGTGGGCGGCGAAGCGTCCCGGGCGGGACGATCTGGGCGAAGGGAGCTGGGCGAAGCGAGGCCCGATCGAAGCGAGCCAGGCGAAACGAGCCATGCGAAGCGAGCCTGGCAGAGCGAGCCCAGGCGAAGCGTCCCCGAGAAGCGAGCCTCGGGCAAAGCGAGCTGGGCGAAGCAAGCAGGGCGAAGCGATACCCAGGCGAAGCGCGTCTACCCGTCTATTCCCCTATGGCCTTCGCGTGTGGGGACGTTGGCGGCACGACGATGTCCACCAGCGCCCATATGCCCGATATCAGCATGAACCACATAACGAGCCCACTAATCTTCGCGAGCAGAAGGGCGCCGTGGAAGAAACGCCCCCACAGCACGACGAGCACCCCGGAAAAGAAAATGCCAAAGTTCATCAGCACGGTCATCACGCCCGACCTGGAGAGACCATGAAGGTACCGATCCCGCTGCTCCCCGGACCTCTCCTGGGGTGCGCTCTGACCAGGAGGCGAATCCAGCGGTGGCGACGAGGGCCTCCCAGGAGGAGGAGGAGGAGGAGGAGGAGGAGGAGGAGGAGGAGAGAAGGAGGAGGAGGAGGAGGAGGAGAGGAGGAGGGGAGAGGAGAGGAGAAGAGGGGAAGAGGAGGAGGAGGACGAGGAAGAGGAGGGGGGAGGAGAGGAGGAGGGGGAGGAGGAGGAGGAGGAGGAGGAGGAGGAGGAGGAGGAGGAGGAGAGGGAGGAGGAGTAGGCGGAGGAGGAGTAGGCGGAGGAGGAGGGGGAGAACGAGGGAGGGGTAGCGGTGGGGGCACCTTTCCCTCCGCCTGACGACCAGGCCCCCACGCCTCCGAGCTTGTGGGGGAGCGGGCGCCGCGTAAACTTCCACGTGAGGAGCAGGGCCCGGAAGCGCAGCGCGCAGGCGAAGTGCACGAGGCACAGGGGCACCACCATGGGCTGCAGCGTCCCGAAGAGCATCACGAAGCCCAGGCCGATGACGAGCTGGAGCATGTTCTCGATCTGCGCCCGCATGTTGAGGGCCGGCGGCGAGCGAGGGGGGGGGGAGGCGAGGAGGAGGAGGCCCTCTCGGAGGGCTCGCGCAAGTCCCCCGGCCTTCGGGGAGGTTTGCTGAGCCCTCCCCGAAGACACGGGCAGCTTCTCAGGAGGCGCGAGGGCTTCTGAAGAGTCCCGCCGCCTTCTGAGAAGGCCTTCTCCTTCTCGCTTCCCCCCTCGCTCGCCGCCGAGAAGGGCGTGTACTTCGACTGCTCCTCCAAGAATGATCGGTGCTTCACGCTGCCGTCCTCGCTCGTGCTTTTCTGAAGCTTGTAGTCCTCCCACCGCAGCACGAGCCACACTTGCACCGCCTCGAGCACGCTGAGGCCGATGCTGCAGGCCAGAAGGATACCCACCAGCATGCTCACCTGCCTCTGCAGGGCCAGGAAGCAACCAGCCTCAGGGCAATGCCCAGACACCAGCTGGCTGAAAGCCACGGATACGCAGGGCCAATAATTGTTCACGGCCTGGAACAGAAACTGACCCCACACCCAGCTGTCATGGTAATCCTGGTCATACTTGTGATTCTCCATCTCGACGAGCCTGGCAGAAAGCGCATTGTACAGCAGCTCGGAAATCTTCACGATGATACTGAGCCACAGAGACGCAACCAGATCGAGGTCTCCCCGATGGATGTGGACCCAGGTCCCTGATATTAGCATCACCGCGGCACAGCAGACGAGAGTGATGCAGACTGACAAGACTCGCAGGCCGACTGCCGTTTTAAAAGGCGCATTCTCTTCCATAAGGTTCCCGTCGACATCCGACTTCATGAAAACGCCCTTGAAGCTCGGGCGAATGATTTGGTCGATGGCATCTTGCTCGTTCCACAGCGTCTTGAAATACTCTTCGTCTCGCCTCCACAGGTTCGCCATGACCCTCGCCCAGGCAAGTATGAGGATGGAGAACGGCATGAGCTGCCTCTCTGGGACGACCGTGCGATCCCCAAGCCGTACACCGACGTCGACCCCGAGCAGTTGCACGGCGAGGCGGACCGGAACGAACTTCAAGACGGTGATCAGGATCGCTGCCACGCTGAGGCATACCAGGCCCTTGGACCAGGGCTGAACCTAAACGGTTTTTTTGTTTTCGTTTTGTTGTCGTTTTCCCTCGCACTTGTCTCGAATCCACCTCCACCGCAAAACGAAATCAAAACGAAAACGGCCCACGAAATCGCCAAAACACCGTTTAGGTCCAGCCCTGCCTTGGACCACACGCCCTGCCACACGAAGCCGAACGCCAGCTGCGAGCCGTAGTACTCCCCCACGAGCGGAATGGGCTGCACAAAGCTCAGGTCCGTCACCACCTCCAGCGGCGCCCAGGTGTCCCGCAGCCTGTTCAGCCACAGCTCGCTGTGGCACGGGTACCAATCTGTGACGATGCCGACGTCCTTGACAGCTTCGAGGTTGAGGAATCGTGTGAGTTCGAGCTGGATAACACGGATGCGCGCCGAGCCGCTCATGACCGAGCCTTCGACGCCACTGTCGCGGTATAGCCGGTACAGTGCCCGCTCATCAGGCTCGTCGATTGCGTTGGCCTTGAACAGCGACTTGACGAGCCTTTGATCGTAGCGCAAGAACGGAGGCGACGATTGTGGATCCCGTGGGTCCTGAAGGATCTTAAGTCGTTCTACCACCGCGTGCGTCGTCTGGAGCTCAACGTTCCCCCGCTGGAGGTAATGTGAGACGACCTCCGGCCGGTTGAGGCTGATGCAAAGAAACAACTCGTCGCCATCGATAGAACTGAACAGGTTCACGGAGAAACCAAGGAGCGGCAATGACCTACACATGTCCTTCAGGACAAGGATCCTCAGCTCCCCCATAGTTATGTCCAAGGCCTCGCCGACCGTGCTCCTGATGCGACGCAGGGCCTTCTCCGCGGCCGTGGCGCGCGACACCTTGAGATCGTGGTCTCTGATGACGGTCTCGATCCCTTGGAAGAAGCCCTGGTCCGGCCGGTGAGCCAAGGCACCCTGCAGCATTTCGCGCGTGACGAGCTTGTCCCTGTCGTGCTGCAGCTCGTAGCTCGGATGGGGAAACACGAAAACGACGTCGGCATGCATATGGAACTTGTTTGTCGACTCCTGACTGGCATCTAGCTTCTGCGCATGGGCCGCGTCTTCCCATGTGACGCTCGACGTGGACGTGGTGGTGGCCTCGATTTGCCGCCGCCAAGCTCGAGGGGTGAGGATCTGCGCCACCGTCGCCGTCTCCGTCTTCGGCCGCGAGTGGTCGTCCCCAAAGTGATGATGCTCCTCGTGGTCGTGCGTATAGAAGAACATGAAGTATACAGTACCCCACAAGATGCCACTGACCACAATGACGGGCAGGGTCAACGTGCTGCTCGTTCGCGCCTCCATCCCTGGCATCAGCCGCTCGATAAGGTGCAGGTTTGAGATGAACATGTGCCTCATGCCAGATGGGAGCCTGCGGAAGTCGTCGATGCACTCCCTGAACCTCTGCTTCACGCCATCCACGATCGAGGCGTCGCCCTCCAAGATCGCCTTCTTCACGTCGTCGGGATCGAGATCATGCTCATCGGGAATGTCCACGTCAACGTGGCCGGGAAGATCCGGCAGCGGAGGCTCAGTCGTGCCGGCAAGGGGAGCGCCCGCGTGCAGTCGTAGACCTGAGGAAGAGCCGCGGGCGGGGGGGGGAACCAGCTCAGTGGGGGGGAATCAGCGATACACGTCGTTCATTTCTGATCGTGCTCATTTCTGATCGTGCTCGTCTCTAACGGTTCCTGGCCCCCCAGTGGCCAGGAAGAGGCCCAGGACAGAACCGTCAGAAATGGAAGGATCTCGACCCCCCAAAAAATTGGAGGAACTTTCGAAAAATCAGAGAGGAACAACGTGCACGTCGCCAAAACCTCGGCGATATACACCCCCGACGGAAAATCCGCACCCTCCCGGGCTTGGTAGGCTGTCGGGGCCCCGGCGGCGGAGAAAGTGGGGCCGTCGGGGGACGGGGCGCCCCCGCGGAGCCGATCTCTCCCCCCCGAGCGCGCTCCCCCCGAAGACCGCGGCGGCCCAGGAGAGCGGCCACCGCCCCGGCGGGGGGTAGCGACCCGGGCGCGGCGTGCGGCTCGGAGGCGTGCCCCGGGCCCCGGGGCTCCCCGAACGGGGCCGCCGTGCGGGCGAGGAGGCACAGCGCCAGGCACCGGAGGGAGTGCTCCATGGTCGGCCGGGAGGCGCAGGGAGCTGCACGGGCGGGCTCGTGGCGTGTCCGTCGGGGTCGTTAGGTATCATGTCCTCTTCATTGCGTGGTAGAACTGCGGCATCGAGACGCGCTCGAGCCGACTTGAGATAAAATAACGGACGCACACACACACACTGACAGACAGACAGACGGACGTGCGCGCAGACGCACACACGCAGACAACCACGCAGACAACCACGCACACACACACACACGAACACCCGCACACAAGCACAGACACACACGCACACAAACAAACAAACAAACAAACAAACAAACAAACAAACAAACATCATGAACCAGCGAGCAGGGGGACGCCGTCCGGCCGGGGATCAATGTTGGCACATGCGGTGTGCTATGTTGCGGCCACGTGTATACAATAGCTGCAATACCGCACACACACACACGCACATTATCCTCCTGCGCAGCGTTGTCGTAACGATTGGTCGCAGACTGAAGGGACACATCAGCATAAATTGCAATCGCACGCGTGACGCTCGTGCTGAAGACAAGGAACGTTCTCGCCTGGGTTACGGGCGACCCGAAACGAAATGTACAAAGCGAGAAACAGAAAAATAGTGTTTGGGCCTGATGACCCAACTATCCCAGAGCATTTGATGCATCCTCTTCATGATCTCCTAGCTCAATAGACCCCTTGACAACGGTCTTTGGAATGCTATGCTCCTTAACGCTGACGGACGACATGGCGGCGCGCGCGCCACTCCATTTTTCCACCTACGAAGCACCAGCTGCGTTCCGCAAAGTAACTTGAGCCAAACGCGCGCGGCGGCACCCGCATGGAGGGCAGAAGAAAGCAGCAAGGAGCAAAAGGGGTTGCCCCCCCCCCCCCCCCCCTCGCGTCGGCGACCCGGCCAGCCGCACCTCAGTATGCCGGCCTTCAACACACCGCGCCATGGAGCGCCAACCCCAAAAAGATTACACCGCGCTCACCATCCGCAAAGTCCCTAAAAATGCCGCAGCTGCAAAGGCGGTCGCTCGACGGACCCGCAGTGCGCCAGGAACGCGGGGCGCCCAGAGCTGATCGCTCATTCGACTATGTCGCCCCGCAGCTCGCGACGACCTCGATTGCCTTTTCGACCAACCGTCTTTCTTGCGCTTCCTGCCAAATTCCTTGTCGGAAGCGCGCGCCCGCGACGACTTGCCAAACCCACCTTCCATTTACTGTCGCGCCATCCGCTCCCCGAGCTCTGTTCGCCACCACTGGCGCTGCTCGCTTTATGGCACCTGCCCCTGCCGCGAGCTCCAGTCGCCACCGCTAGCACTGCCTGCTTCGACAGCCCTGGCCCACAATCTCTCGCCCTCTTTTCCACGGCTCTTGCTGGCATCGCTGCCCCAGCGACCGTTGTTAGACCAAGATGTATTCCAACCACCTTTGCCTCCGACCTCGTTTCCACCACGCGCCCCCCCCTCCTCGGGGCAGGCGCTTTCCACTCGCCGCGCCCGCGGCCCCCTTGTCCCCCCCCCCCCACCCGCCCTCAATCACGCCCGGAATCCGGGTCTGGGCCGGGGCCAACATAACCACCTATGCCCGACCCCCGCGGTGGCGGAGGGGGGCAACGCAAACCTGCCAGCCGCCGACGCGGCGGCAGAGTGCAAGTGCGGATTGACTCCCCAATTCATGTAGCTAATTCTCATCCAGATAGCATTCGTGGTCAACCACATCCGGCGCTCCTCGATCGCTCGACCCATTCATTCTCATCTCGAGAACCTGCGGATCGATCAGCGTCGCCAACATCCCATTCCCCTCCGAGGATGCCTGATTCTTCTCTCGCAGCAAAACCAGCGGGCAGGACCGCGCCACCCTTCAATCCCTCTCGCGGGGAGAGGCAAATCGACCCATTCATGACGCCGCCTCCACAACGCATGCGCCTGTCAACATCTCCCCGTGATACTTCTGCATGCCACGCACAACGGCGTCGCGGAACGCGCGGTCCATCTTGCCGTCGTCCTGCACGGTCGCAGGGTCAGCACACGAATGGGACGCATCCATCACAACGCGAAATATCTCTCGCGCAAACAATCCTTATCGCCAAGATGCCACGGCGCACGCTCTTCTTCACCCGTCAGGTCCCAGTCGGGTTCATCTTGCGCCGCAGTCGCGGTCAGGTTCGTCGATTAATTAGGCCGCGGCCACCTCGCCCGAAACGCACTTCATCGGAATGGGAAACTCCCTCGCCCCCTCCGGCCCAGACAGGCGACTGGCCAGTTGCCGGGAGCGTCACAGTCTCGCAATCGGCACTGTGCACCCCCATTGCGAGTCGCAGCCTGGTTGGGCACGGTATCTTCCAGCGCCCGTTCAAGCCCGTGATGGTCAGCGCGTGCTTCATTGAACTCGGGCGCAACGTCTCGCCTCGTGGCGGGGAGCGTTAAGTACCCGCTTTTTTCGCGGCATTTTCCCAACTGCGAGCCAAATCTACGATTGTACCTCAATTCGAATCGACTCCTTTCTGGGAGACCCACACTGCCCGGCCATCACTTACAAGGCGAAATTCCCCTGCCCCCCAGGGTCGGCAAAGTCCCAGTCGAACACGCCCAGGGAGCCGGAATCTAGGGCATTGGGACTCGCGTCGATTAGGGAACAACGTTCTGGACGCTGACTCGATTTCAAGAAGGGCAGCCTTCGCGCGCAATTGAACCCCCTGGACAGCTTGCCGAACTTCCTCCAACAGGGCAGAGAACAAGCCACTGGCATGCGCTGCTGAAGCCCCGGGGCCCACGCGAAATACGCGGCGGCGGCGTCTCTCTTTCACGCTCGTCTCAAGAATCGCGAGCGCCGCGACCCGCGCGCGGCAGACGACAGCGCCCAATGGTCTTTCATCTGCTTGTCTAGACTGTTCGCTCTGGGGGACAACTGCATGTACAAGTTTGTATCGTCGGGGCGGGGCCCCCGGGTTGGTCGCGGCAACCGACGTCGAGCCCGGCCCCGCACCCGCCGGGATGGGCGCCGCCACCAGCGGTTTGACCCCATCGGGCGCACTGCAAAATCTGGCGAACTTACGTCTGGAACCGCCGGTTGTTCGCGACGCGCGCGCGGCGAGAGCCCCAGGTACCAGCTGCCCCAACCCCAAAAGGCCCCCCATTTCTAAGGACTCCACCCAGAAGCGCTCAGGCGCGCTCACCCATGAAATTGTTGCACCTGTTCAGTTTCATGTCATGAGCCGCAGACACCTCGCTGAAGAGCGGGCTCAAATTTAGGGGCGCACCACCCAACCCCACTTAGATGGGCGGCGGCACTGCGAGATGATCTTAGATGATAGCGAAAAAGGGGTCATAGTTCTAACTCCCTCGCATCATCTCGCATCATCCTCGCATCATCTCGCGTCACCTTACACCATGGATCATCATAGATCATCTGCGCCGGTCATACTCAGAAGATGGCGAGCCTGGCATACATATTATCTCTTTGGGACATCATCCGGCAAAGTTGCGGCGCTTGGGCCCGCTAGTTATCATCTATGTGGCGTAGTTATGCAAAGTTATCATCCCCGCTATACAGGGGTTATAACTTGTTGTGATCTTGCACGATCTTACCTCGCATCTTCTGCTATCTTGCCCCGTTGGGGGTCGGCCACCCGCTGACGCGCCATCGTCCCCGCTGGGGGTCGGCGACCCGCTGACACGCCAGTGGCCCCAACGGGGTCGCCGATCCGCCCACGCGCCATCGGCCCCGAGAAGCCCGTGCCCCAGTGGGGGCCCGCTCACAAGCCAGCGGCCCTGCGGCCCCAATTTGGGTCGGCGGCCCGCTCACACGCCAGCGGCCTTAAGATGCCCGTGGCCCCGACGGGGTCGGCGGCCGGTTCACGCGCCATTAGATGCCCGTTCGCTGGTTGGTTGGTCGCTAGGTTGGCTGGTTGGTTGTGTCCCCATTGCCCTCCGAGCCTCCAAGGACCCCCCCAAGACGTCAAAATGGTTCCAAAATTCTTGACGTTTCGCGCGGCACCAGCCCATCCAGCAACAATGCCAAGGAGAGCTGACGGGGGAAGGGAGGTCGGCGCCGAGGGCGGTCGGCGGCCCGCGCACACGCCGTCGGCCCAGAAAGGCCCGTGGCCCCATTGGGGGTCGGCGGCCCGCTCACACGCCCGTGGCCCGGATGCAGGCGGGTCGGCGACCCCTTCACACGCCCGTGGCTCCGACGGGGTTGGCGACCTGCTCACACGCCCGGGGTCGGCGACCCGCGCACGCGCCAGGAGAAGCACGTGACCCCGCTAGGGGTCGGTGGCCCGCTCGCACGCCAGCGGCCCGAAGAGGCCCGTGGCCCCGACGGGGTTGGCGGCCCCCTCGCGCGCCAGCGGCAAGAAGGCAGATCTGGGCGCAGGTGGTTTGAGGAGTGGTTTGAGGAGTTTCCTAACCCCCTTTTTCCCCTTGGGGGTGCTGCTGTTGGTGCTGTTGCTGGTGCTGGCACTGCTGGTGGTGCAGCATGGCGATGCTGCTGCTGCTGCTGCTGCTGGTGCTGCGGTGGCGTTGTTGGTTCTCGCGCTGACGGCGCTGATGCTGGCGGTGCTGCTGGCACTGAGAAGGCGGAAAGGGGTATAGGTGAAAAAGGAGGAGGGGGAGGTGGAGGACGAGGATAGGGCGGGGGAGGCGGAGG
Source organism: Prorocentrum cordatum (assembly GCA_963575745.1). NCBI lineage: Eukaryota > Dinophyceae > Prorocentrales > Prorocentraceae > Prorocentrum > Prorocentrum cordatum. The sequence continues at coordinate 108,079 of CAUYUJ010000209.1, forward strand.
AGAGAGAAGGGAAGAGTACGAGGATGTTGACAGGAGGAGAAGGCGGTTGAGAAGGATGATGCTGATCTGATGATGGTGATGATGGTGAGGAGGATTGTTCACGCCGCCTCGCCTTGCACCATCAATCACGGACCTTCGAGGAGCGGGGTTCGGATGGATTCCTTGGTCTGCGCCTTTTTCTCTGCGATTATCGAAGCTTGCTCGCCCCCTCTTTTCCCGCCACGACTTGCCCCACGCTCTGCAACGTTGCCCCCTGTAGATTCTCGGCGCCCAGCCTCGCGTCGCGCTGCCCGGGCCTCGCGCGTCTCAACCATAGTGGCGCCCTTGGCCCCAGCTTCAGACATCTCGACGAGTCGGGCAACCCGTTGAGCCTCAGGTTCGCCAGAGGCAGAGGCATCGCGCCCAAGCAGAAGCAAGCGCTGATCCATTATTCGTCGAGCCTCAATCTCCCTTGCGAATTCAGCCCGGGCCTTTTCGGCCTCTGCGCGGGCCTGGCTCGCGGCAATCTCGATGCCGACTCTCGCCCGGGTCTTTTCCGCTGCCTCAGCCTGAGTATTTCTAGTTGCCGAATCTGGAGCTCCTGTCCTTTAAAAAAAAACTTCAATAGTGCGACCGAGGCCTTTGTTTTTCGAAGCTGCCTACCAGTCTGCGTTCCGCTATGCAATGGTGGCGTGGCTGGGTGGTGCAAGTCGCCCATCACATAGGAAGTTCACGCTGCAATCCTTGCCCTCGTAGGAGCCACCCAGCAGGCGGGCCGAGCACAATTCCCTGACTGCCGTGGGCATCGATATCCCGCCGTGCGACCACGCCACACCGTATATCGCTCGACGGTCCGAGATTTCCGCGTCGAGGCCAAGAGGCTGCTGGTCTATTTCCGCGTCGTCCTCTTCTCCTGTGTCGGGCAAGTGCTCGTGCTGATCGCCAAAATTGTTTTTCGCGATCCCCTTCTCCCACGCCGTCTTGAATCTCTTCCGTGGCAAATTAACGTTGTCAATCCCAGCCTGCACTTCCAATGGGAAGTCCGTCCCATACGCCGCACCGTACGCTCCTGGCACCTTCAAATAATTTTCGGCGGCGCTAACGCGAAATCGGTTTCCTGCTCGTGAGGCGGTTAGCCCCAGCCCGATTGTTACTCGGCACGCCTGGTACTGATCGTGAAATACACAAATCCCGCCACATCTGGCAGTGAGATCGCGAGGACCCTCGCTCACCGTCAGAATCTTTTTCAAAATCATGATTTGTCGCTCCAGAAATAAAAATATGATGATGCACGCCATACCTCGTTTCCCAGAGCAACGAACTCGCGAGATCGGTCAGGTTTGTCACCTGGCATCACGCCAGCACTGTCAGCTGCCTTGCGGCTGCGATGAAAGCGATCATCTGGGCCAACGCAAGGGACAACACCCTGCTCTCCTTCGGCTGGTAGACTGTTTGATCAGATGGTCAAGATGGACTGACCAATATGGAGTATCATCTTCATCTTCTCCTATCCCAGTAGACCCCTTTCACAACATTTTGTTGGATACGATGGCATCTTAATGTGACGGACGACATGGCGGCGCGCGCCGCTCGTTTTACCACCTACGCAGAGCCAGCGGCACTCCGCAAAATAATTTGAATCGAACGCGCGTGGCGGCACGCGCAGGGAGGGCAAAAGTGGGCAGGAGTGAGCGTAAGGAATCGACTGAAAGAAAGAGAGAGAGAGAGGGAGAGAGAGAGAGAGAAACGCACACACACACACACAGGCACGCACGCACGCACGCACGCACGCACGCACGCACGCACGCACACACACACACACACACACACACACACACACAGACACACACACACACACACACACACACTTGTTCCTCCAGCGACGGTGGCGGCACAGTGCCGACGTGCTGAGTCGAGTCACGCTTCGGCGAATTACCACCCGGCGAAGCAGATGGGTGGTCTGGATGGGGGCAGACGCTTGCGGAAAAACGCGAAAACGCGCATGCACGTGGAAAACCGAGAGACACACAAACACTTCCCAGATGCTTTAGCGTTGACGCAACCAGCGGTCGGGCACAGGCGCAAGCGCGCCAGCGAAACCCGAAGGAGTGTTGTGAGGAATGCGCTCGATGAGAAATACATATGAAGAACTGTTAAAACAGAATTGCCTTGAGGTCGGCGTGGGTTTCTCGAATCGGCGCTGGATCCCATCCCTGGCGCACGGAACGTGCCGGGGGCGGCGCCGTAGGCACCGCCAGTGGGCCCAACGCCGATCCACAAAATCCGTGCGGACCTCCGAGGAAGTATGTTCATCCCGTTTTTTTGCTCGTCGACTCGAGCGCAAGCAATTTTCTCTGGGGTCGTGGGCGGGCAAGTGTGAGCAGATGGGAACAGTCGAATGAGTGCCACGCAGCGGACCTGGCAGGTGCCACGCACAACTGGCGAGACAACGGTTGCGGCAATGGGCCCGAGCGAAGCCAGGAGGAAGCGAGAGGAAGACGAGACGACCACGACGGAGCGACAAGGCGAGGCCGAAGCCAAGGAAGGCGAGAGAGAGAGAGAGAGAAGCGAACGACGACGACAACGAGGGCCAAGGAGAGGGACAGGGCTGACAAGGGCTCACGCGTCGCACCCAGCGAATTGGGAAAAGAAGCGCAGATGCCCCAGCTGCTGGACATCTGGCGGATGCTCAAACAACTGCATCGGGGAAGCCCCTTGCGGGCGCGAACGACAAGAAGTAGAAGGACAAGAACCAACCACGACGGAAGTGTCGGGAAGCGCGAAGCCCGAACGTGACGACTGGCATTCTGAGCTGCCTTAACAAATGGTGGCAACAACTGCGGCAGCCAGGCGAACAAGAGGCGCCCGCGCCAAGAAAGAGCAACCGCCCAAAAAGCGGGCCCGACTCACCGCCAGAGGGGAAAAAACAGCAGCAGCCACGGGCGTCCGACATCCAGCGTCGTGATGATTTCGCAGCGTGGCTCCGCACGAGTCTGGGCCCCCTCCTGGGAACCCGACCGTCCCAGGGGTCCCGGTAAGGGCCCCCCGTAGGCCCAAATAGCAGTTCTTGTGACAGCCGCGACGCCAGGATGTCAGGGGCCGGGAGCGGAGAAGCACGGGGCCGGTAGAGAGTCGGGCGTCGGCAGAACTGGGTTTAGAAGAACCTGGTTACGTGATCTGTACCGGGGGCGCCCCCCGTCCCATCTCCACTAACCGGAGCTGCCGTCACACGAAAAACACCCAATTACGGCAAACCTGGTTTAGTGAATCTGGCCAATTCCAGGGCCCCGGGGCCCTACCACGAACCGGGTCCCCTTCCCCGGGGTCCTGGCTCTAACCGAGAGGGGTGCGCAGCGGAAGCTGGCCAGGGGCACAAGGGAAACAGGCGCCGCCTCGCGGCGGCCGAACGGCGGAGAGAGACTGCAGCACCCGCGGCCGCTGAGCAGGGCGCTGGGTCCGAGGCGAAGTCCTGCGAGCAGCCGCGAGGATCAGCCGAGCCGGCGGAGCAGGGGGAAGAGGCACGAGCAGAGGCGACAACAGCGAGGAGAGAGACTGGGCGCTGCGCGGAGCAGCTCATCGACATGGAAAAGCTGCCCCAAAACCTATCTGACAGACCACACGCTAACTCTTGTTCCCCTCCCCGTCCATCCCCTCACCCCTCTCTTATCCGACCATCCCATTCCAACGGTCGAGAACTGTTGTTTAGCGTGTCGCGGCGGCGGCCCCGGCGACACGCCATGCCCAGCGAGTGGACAACGTGTCGCTCCGCTCCGCGGGGCGGGAGGCTGGGAAAAGCTCGGAACGTGGACGCATGGTGACCGAGAAGTTGTCAACGTGTCACGCCGAGGTGCGGTGGGCCAGAACCGCAAGCGCAACATGATTCCACTGCTTTGTCTTACTAGTTACACTTGTTTCTATTACTATTGTTCGCCTTAGTAGCGTTGTTATCCTTATTGTTGTTCGTATGATTATGTTTGCTCGTCGATCGTTGCCCCTGGCTTTCAGGTCACACCTAGGCTCTCAGGCGGCCGTTCGGGACGATTCGAGCACCCCCAGAATGCTCTCGGCGAAGCGCAGCTGCTGGAAAACAGCCCGAGGCCAGAAACAAGCCGAGAACAAACGAACACGTCCGAAAACCGCGAATCTCGACCCCTCGTCCTCGGGCCTTCCTGACCATTCCTTCCCCCCAGCGATGGGCCCGGGTCACCGCCGATGAGGGACGGCGGCGAGCCATCGCTCGCGGAGGGCGCGCGCGCGCGGGGGACGGGGGTTGCTGCCCCGGCCTTTCGCGCCGCGGGTGTGCAACACGTACTGCGCGCGTGCGGCCGCCTCCTCCACCTTGCGGATCTCCTGCGCGGGCAGCCGCGAGGGGGTCAATCCGCGTTTCTTCTTCGGCATTAGCTCCTCGTCGCGTCATCCCCGTCGCCCCTGGGCGCCACCTCCTCTTCCTCCTCCTCCTCCATCCTCCTCCTCCACGCCCCTCTTTATTGAGAGATTGCACGGAGGGCGGCTCCCCGCGCGCGACCCGAAGAGTTGCGGCCGCCACCCGCGGGGATGATGTCTGCGGCCCAGCGGGAGGTGCTCTGAAGGTATGCCTTTCCTGAGAATGTGTGGATCCAATCCTCAACATACGTCAGGTGAACGCCTTCCTGAACTCCTGGAGGAAACAAGGAATTCCGATCTGGTTCTTCTGGCAGGTACTCAGCAGGTGGAACACAATTCTCTCGCCCCGCATGTTCACAGCACGAGTTGTGCTGAGCGCTGGCAAAATGTGTATCACTGGTCCGTACTTCCCATCGCCGTTCAGCAACCACAGCTGTGGCTGCTCACTCGCCTTCGGCCCGCAGGTGCAAGCTCGACACCTACTTCGGACGTGGGCGCCTCCGCCAGAGGCGCGAGGCAGAGCGGTTGCAGCAAGAGTGAAGTGCGGCTCGGTTGACATGTGTGGCATAGTATGTTATCCCCCACCCCGTCCGAAGTCACGTGCTGAACATGGAGGTTTTTTCAAGACTGTGGCGAGGTTGGTTGCACGGCTCACGGCCATATTGTGCTCTTCCAGTTCGCTGCACGCCGATCGTTGTTTGCGGTCTGAATGATGGTAGTGGTGAAGTTACATCGGACGGAGTGTAGTCGCCAGTTGATTCTCCAATAGTGGGCATGCCGATCGAGTTATGTGTGAACGATGCAGGTCACCGGATGCGTATGCTGATGGAGACTCAGGAGCTCCCGGCCGCGAACACGTTCGGGCCTGAGATTGAATGCGCGTGTTTGGGCACTAGTGAGAAGTCACGAATTGATCGTTTCCCAACCATCCTGTGGTGCTGGGTCCTCGTTTTGAAAGGACAGCGCAACGCGTCTCCTCCTCCTTCCTTCCTCCTCGCCCCTTCTCCCTCCTCTCTCCTCCGCAGTTCGCATGCGTCTCTCCCACCCAGTACAACGTTTCGTGGCCCCAGCGGAGGCTCCAACGACGGTCCCAATGGCGAAGTCCGCATGAGGTTCCTGCGCCCAGTGCAACGTTTCGTGGCCCCAGAGGGAGCTACAACGACGGTACCAGTAGCGCAGTCCACATGCGGTTCCTGCGCACAGTGCAGAGTTTGGGTCCCAAGAGGGAGCTGCACCGAAGGTTCCAGTGGCGCAGTCCGCATGCGGCTCCTGCGCCCACTACAACGTTTCGTGGCCCCAGAGGGAGCTCCACTGAAGGTTCCAGTGGCGCAGTCCGCATGCGGTTCCTGCCCCCAGTGCAACGCTTCGTCTCCCCAGAGGGAGCTCCACCGAAGGTCCCAGGTAGCGCAGTTCGAATGCGGTTCCCCCACCCAATACACCGCGTCGTGGCCCCAGCGGGAGCTCCACCGAAGGTCCCTGTGGCGCAGTCCGCATGCGGATCCTGCGCCGAGTGCGGCGCTTCGTGGCCCCAGGGGGAGCTCCACAGAAGTTGCGGTTCCAGTGGCGCAGTCCGCATGCGGTTCCTGCGCGCAGCGCAGCGTTTCGTGGCCCCAGGGGGAGCTCCACCGAAGGTTCCAGTGGCGAAGTCCGCATGCGGTCCCCGCGCCCAGTACAGCGCTTCGTGGCCCCAGAGGGAGCTCCACCGAAGGTCCCAGGGGCTCAGTCCGCATGCGGTTCCCCCGCCCAGTACAGCGCCTCCTGCCCCAGAAGGAGCTCCACCGAAGGTTCCAGTGGCGCAGTCCGCACGTGGCTCCCCGCCCACTACAGCGTTTCGTGGTCCCAGAGGGAGCTCCACCGAAGGTCGCAGGTGGCGCAGTCCGCATGCGTTTCCCCCACCCAATAGGGCGTTTCGTGGCACAGAGGGAGCTCCACGGAAGACGATGCCCACAATTGCTCACAACTGCATATGGTTGGGTTGTTCGCCAGGCTATGTATGATTCGGTGTCTACGTGTCGGGCACATCTCCGCCCGGGCGCCAAGCGGCATGCGATTCGAAGAGCATCATCTCGTGATCATGTCCCTGTGGCGGCTGTCCTGCGGCATGGGAAACACGGCGGCACTGTCGACGCATCTCTCACTCGAGAACGATGAGAGCGTGAAGCACGAGTGCGCGCACAGTGCTTGGAGACGCTCAAGACCAGATGCGATCCTCTCCACCTGCAGTGGTTCAGAGACAATGCGTCCCCCGAGGAGAACTTCGAGGAGCTGGAGCGAGTCTTGGCGGAGGCAGGCCAGGCTTGTTTTACCCATTCACATGGAATCTCGTCCTGGATATTCGGCCGATTGTCTGGGCGTGGGCACTCTTCTGGCACGGCGAGCCCAGCTTCGGAGTGCCAAGGACCAAGCATCACCTGAGGAAGCCCTCTTCGCCTTGACCATGAACTGAAGGAGTGAACCCGCCAGCTCACATAGATCAACGCCACGTGACCCGGAGGCCGAGAACTCAACTTGCCCGCGAGGCTGTCGATCTGTGGCATCAGGGGCGCGCGGCAGAGGGGATGAAACTGACCGGGCGCGCAGCTGGCACGCGGCACGGGCCCGAACGTCACGATGGTCGTTTAGTTCGCCGCACCCCCCTAGCCGAGAAGCTCGACTCGAAGCCTTGGGGCAAGTCTGGGCCTGAGGGCGGCGGGGAGGTGGTCGTATATTCTTGGCAGAACTGGAGGGACTCTCGGGTGGACACTGGCGTCTTCTTCTCCGACATTTCGAATGAGGAGGCCTTGGAGCTCGTCGGAGAAGATATTCACGAAATTCGCAGATACGCCAGGAGGGCACCTGAGAGAAAGTCGGTTCCTGCGGGGACCGCGCCTCTGGAGTTCTGGCACCAGTGCACGTGGCCAAACTACAGAGTTCGTTCTCGGGCTTGGCTAGGAGCTGCAGCGAAAATCGCGCCGCAGGGCTCCTGGTCTCTTCTTAGTCCGGGGCTGGCAAAAATGCGGGAGCACCAGGGGGTGTCTTTATACTGGAACAAATCTCAGGGCGCGAACATCCCAAAGTGGCTGGAGGAAGGACCCAGGGGGGTTCGCGCGGTTCACGTTCTGCCGTTCGCAGGCAAGTCCTGCTGTGCTAAGAAGCTGAAGGTTACTCCAACGGTGGCCGACCATGCTTGCGTAAAACATCAACGACGGGAAAATGCTGCGATGACGAGCTTAACAACAGCGTGGCGGGCTAAATGATTGGGGATCACATATTGCGACACGTTTAAGGACATGAGCGATGCATTTGCAAGTTCGACCCGGTCTGACTCGGACCCGTCAGTTTCTCATGCGGCAGCTGACCGAAATGAATGACGTCAGCGCTACCGCTCGGCCACGATTAAACTGGGCGCGCAGGACGGGAAATGGAGGTGTTTGCGTGTCAGTGGATCTGTTTTTGCGGAGTTGGGCGCCCTGGCGCGGACGGCCGAACGACCCCTGCAGCGCGACACCCTGGCCACACGGTCGCCGCCGCAAAAACTGCCCGTTCAACGCTGGCGCCGCGCAAAGGAGGCGCCGAACGTGGACGGCGCGGAGAAAATTGCACTTGTATGCCAGGGGGTACGCCGCGGGCCCTTCTAGATGAGTTAGGGAAACTGGACGGCGTATAAGACGAAGCTCCACCGCTTTATGGACACGGACAAGACATTAGCAGGGAAGAGATGTTACTTCATTTCGCACGTCATGATTACGCCGCGCGTCGCGCGCTCCGGGCCTGCAGATCTATTATCCCGGGGACTGTGTCGGACTGGGCTCGCCACCTGGGCCCCCCCCTGTAATCCCGGGGCACTGCGCATCGCGAAATGAATTGATGCTGCGAGATGGCAAGGAAGGCGCGCCATCGATTGGGGGAGCTCTGTCATCAGCACTACATCCCCAGGCCGAAAGTTTTTTCTTCTTGGACTAAAAATGTGAGAATTGCGCGGATCCAGTTTCCTGCGTGTTATTTTTTTATACATAAAAAACGATGAATCCATTTATTTCGCGGAAACATATAATAATACTTAACATCCGGGACCCAGGGGACATGGGATCCGCGGAGCACCGCAAGTGAAGCATCATGCTATCCACGGAGCTGTGCATATGCAGACCAATGCTATGATTCTACGTGGGAGGGGGTCTTCCCAGGATGAAGAGGGGAAGGATGAGGGAAGAGACAAGAGGAGGTGGGAGGAGAACAGAGGGGACGCAGGGGGGGGGGAGAGAGGAGAAATAATCAGGGAAGAGGGGGGGAGGAGGAAGGAAGAGGAGAAGGAGGAGGAGAAGGAGGATGAGGGAGGAGGGAGGAGAGAGGAGGGAGGCGGACGGACGAAGGAGGAA
>CAUYUJ010000210.1:0-50482 GCA_963575745.1 Prorocentrum cordatum
ACCTCGGCGGCCACAGTGGGCAATGCCAACGAGGGTGGGGAGCTCTTCAAGTGCCAGGGCCATCGCCACGCGCACAGAGTGATTCCGAAGGCGCCCTCTGTGCCCAGTTTTTGTGCAGAGGGCTCTGATGCCCTCGATGGCTTCCTTCCAGTCGCCTTGCACATGGCAGGTTTCTCGATTATCGCTATAATCTTCTACGCACATCCATCTGTCGGCCTGCTGGAGAAAATGCGCGGCGCTTCGCCAAGCTAGGCGCTTTCATTCAGAGTGTGCAGCTGCCTTGGTTCTTATTGCTGGTGACTTTAGTATTGACATCAGTGCGTTCGAACGTTCTGTCTTTTTGAAGTGAATTCAAGGATTCACCCAGCGGGCTGATATAGCATTTACCTGCGTCGGGAGCGCAAGTGGATCGCAGATCGATTTTGTTGTTGCTTCCGAGAATTGCCGTCCTTGCATACATAGCGCGTCAGCGGTCACCGATGTGCCCTGGAGCCCTCATTGTGGCATTGAAATTCGCCTTAGAGGGACTGGGCAACAATTGGTGATGAGATCCCTGGAAGTTGCTCCCCGCCTTCCCCAGGTCCCTCGCCCCTCCTCTTCCCCCACTGCCAGCTCCAAGAGTAGTGCTGCCAAGCTCGCCCATCTGGGGCAAGCGCGGCAAGCTCGCGAGCGCATTAAAGCAGAATGTGAACAGCTATTTTCCCACGCTTTTCCCGCGCCCAGGCCATCAGGGCCTGATGTATCGCACCTTTCGGGCCCTGGGACCGCGGCCGACAAGCCTGAGGTCCCACTGGTGGCGGATCCCGTTTTGGATCCCAATTCTGTAGGAAGTGATCTGGACTTCGGCTTCGATGAAGAAGACTCTTGGGCCGATGAGTCGGGCTTCAAGCCGTGCAATAGTGTCGGCCAGCAGCAGCAATGTGATAGCAGTGCCGCAAAACATAGCTCGATTGATTGCGTGACCTCTGGAGGGGGGTTGGAAGTTGGCGAACGTTTGGGAGGAGACCCAGCCCCTGCGTCTGGCCCTGGGGAGACGGGCCTCGGCACAGCCGAGGAGCAGCATGATCTCGCCCCTGCTGATGCTGCTGTGGCTCCTGCTCCTCTCCCGACTTTCTCCATTCCCAGCCCCACGTACGTAAGCATATCAGCTAAAGCTCCCTGGCGCTCACACTCTTCTTCCGACGTCTGGTCGCCAATCAAGCCATCCCTCGCCTGCCAGGCAGGGGGGGGAGCATGCCCATTCCATCAGCAACAACTTCGCGCGATGGATCGACGCAGTCGAGCAGACCATCGCCAGCCACCACGGCCTCGAGGCTCCCAGACTCCCTCGGCGCGGGGGGCTCAACGCGCAGGTGGCGCCCGTGCGCCAAGCCGAGCCTGCGAGGAGCCGGCCGCTCCAGGACGGCGTGGCAGGACGGGCGGGGCAGGCCGCGCACGGCGGCGCAGCGCGCGCTGCGGCACCGGCGACGGCGCAGCGGCGAGGGCCAGGCGCTGCCCCTGGCAGAGGCGGCCCAACGCCTGGCGGACCACCCGCTGGATGGAGCAGGCTCTGCCCTGCCGTCTGCGCACGGCAGCTGGACCCCCCTCCCGGGCGGCGTGCGGCGGCGGGGGGGCCTCGCGGTGGACCAGCTCGCCGACTGGGAGGAAAAGTGCTTCAGGGCTGCTCGTCGCGCTCAGAGTCGGGCGGCAGCGGCCTCGTTGCGCGAGCTCCAGGACTGGATCAGTTCGGCAGCGACGCAGGGGCAAGTGCACCGCAGCGTCGAGGACGGCGACCCTGAGCCCGATGAGCTGGACGCTGACACGGGGGCCCTTGTGCGCCCCATTGATATCGTGGATTCGAAAATGGAGAAGTGGCAGGCTAAGTGGAGAGGGCCAGCCACGCATAGCAGCATCATGGGCACCTTCGACAATGTCAGGGGGCGCGCGGGGGCCGAGACGCTCGAGCCACTCTCGCGGTCAGTGACTTGAGGACGGCGCCGCGGGGAACATGACGGCCCGCGCAGGCCTCGGAGTGGACCGCCTGTCGCCCCTCGACTTCGAGCGGCTCCCGCAGGAGGGGCTCCAGGATATGTGCGACCTCTTCACCACGATCGAGGGGGGCCTCTCCTGGCCGTGGCAAGTCACGTGTATGATTGGGGGGCTGCTGGCCACGCGGTCGGGGGGCGACCGCGTCATCGGCTGCTGCCGATGCTGCGCCGTGTCTGGCCCATAGCCAGAGAGACGCAGATGAAGGAGCGGTCGGCTCAGCAGGGCGACAGCTGGGACGCGGCGATCGCGGGCAACAGCGCCTTGAAGGAGGCGTTCGCCAGGGCGCTGCAGGATGGGCCTCAGTCGAGTCTCGACATCGACCACGGGCACGGGCTTCTAGACGCGGAGGCCTTCTACGACGGCATCGAGCGGGGGCCTCTGGCACGGTGCGCAGCCAACACGCGGTTCCCACCAGTGATCCTCTTTTTGGAGCTGCAGCTGTGCCTCGCCCCGAGGCCCCTGCAGCAACTCGGCTCCGTGTCGGGGCCGTTCCAGGCCACGTGCTCCATAGCGCAGGGGCTCAGGAGCGGCGCGCGGATTGCCAAGTGTCTGACCGCGCACGCGTGCAGGAAGCTTTGCGTCGCGCACCCATCGATGTCTGAGCGGATCCGGATAAACGACCTCTCGCAGCGGGTTGCAGGGTCGAGGAAGCACGTGCGGAGCACGCTCATCAAGGGGACCCTGTCCACCGCCAGGGAAGTCAGGAGCCTCGGCCCGGGCATATCCGCCAAGAGCGCGGTCGCATGTTCGCTCCATTGCGATGCGGTTGCAGTTGCCAAAGTTCTTCGGGGGCGTGGCCCATCGCTGTCAGCGGTGCTCCAGTCGACGCACTTGGGCGTGGACCTGAGTGCGGGGCGCCGCCAGGGCAGGGCCACGGTGCGCAAGAGAGCCACCAAGGCCCCCACGGCTCACGGCAGGCTTCGCCGATTCGCCCAGGTGGCCAGGCGGTGGAAGGCCACGGCCAAGCTGCAGCGCGCGGGCCCCCAGGCGTCAGCGGTGCACGGCCATCAGGTCCACGGCGCGTTCGGGCCCAACATACAGCTGCAGCGGCGGCGCCTTGGAGCGGCGGCGGGGTCGTCCAAGAGAGGGCGATGCCTCGCCGCGCTCCTGGCCATGCGGCTACCAGGCGCAGATCCAGGAGCGCTTCTTCCACGCCAATGTGCATCGGTGCGGCTTGCTTTCAGTTTGGGTGGAGGAGCCGCAGCTCAGGCCGTCAATCACTTTGGCGCGGCAGGCGACGGCCAGACATCCGACGAGCACCAAGCCTGAGTTGCGCAGTCGGCACGTAAGAGGGCCTTTGTCCACAGTAGTTCTGTATTTGGTGGAAGCGGGGTGGACTCCAGCCTCGCCCGTGGAGTGGGATGTGCCGAATGACGGTGCTCAAGCTGGCTTCTCCTGGAGATTCGGAGACGCCGAGTTCGCGAGCCTGGACCAAGCATCCCCACTACTCGACGAGCTGCAGCACACCAAGGAGCTAAAGCAGCGGCGCCTGGCCGCAGCGTTATACTGTTGAGCTGGGCTCGATGACGGAGCCGACATGCATTCTTACAGTAAGTTCGTGGGCGATCTTACCCAGGCAAAGCGAGGTCGCCAACTGTCGGAGCTTATGGCTTCGATCGCCACAGGCGGATTTTGGACCAAGGCTCGGAGTTATGATGCTAACCTATGTGCGAGCTGTTTCTGTGAGCGTTGCAAATTCAGCCGCGAGGCAGCGTTGCACCGTTGTTGAACATGTGAGAAATAACCGACAGTTCGCCAGCATATGCACAAGCAGCGAACTCTGATGCCGACCCATGTTTTTGGATAAGGGGGGCTTATTCATGCCCCTTGGACTGCTGTTACTCCTCCTCCTTCTGTCGGGTCTTGGAACGGCAATGGCCCCCTGAATGAAGACCTCGTCGGACCCGCGTGTCTCGGAGAGGGCACCCCCGAGGAGCCCCTTTTTTATCGTGTCCGGGGATGCCTCGGAAGGGGCCGACACTCACGACAGTCGCATTCGTAGGATCGGTCTTGCCATTGCATGTTTCTTGTGCCCATCACTCTGGGGCCCCATCTTCTCGGGCCTCTAGTGGGGGGCCAGTCAAACAGTGCCTCGCGGGGAGCGTCAAGCCCTGTCGTGGGCCACCAGGTTTTCGGCGGTAGGTTCACTCTTATACTTTACAGACTGTGCTGGGGTCGCGAGGGGCGGGCATGCAGGCCAGCTTCGCTCCCCTTTCAGGGCCCCGGGCAGATTTGTGGAGGTCCATTGCCAAGACCCTTTGCAGCCAGCAGAGGGGCGTTTCTTGTTTACGGCATGTTCGTGTCGTGCCGACCCCAGAGTTGGTTTTTGACACCGCAGGGATCGTTCAACCTTGAACGATCGGCCGCTGCCGCAACGTCGGATCGTTCAACATCGATCGATTCTGGGTCGCCGGCGGCGTTCAACCTTGAACGCCCGCGCTGGAGTCGCCGCTGGTCGACACGACGCAAACCTACCGTACCCATAAGTCAGGTCCCGTCTCACCTCGACGGAAAAGAGGTCGCTGCACGTAAGTGGCCCGGCTGGCTGACTCGAGGAAGCTGCGCGGTTGCTGAGCTCGCCAAGGAGGCGGCCCGTCGGGCGAGCGCGCCCCAGGACCCGTCGAGGATACCTCGATCGGATGTCTAGGGACGTGTTTCCCAGAGCGGGCACTGAGCTCAGCCTTGTTTCATCCCTGCGGGATGGCGGAAATCCTGACAATCTCCTCCCTCCTCGTCCTCGTCCTCCTCCTCCTCCTCCTCCTCCTTCTCCTCCTCCTCCTCCGCCTCCTCCTCCTCCTCCTCCTCCTCCCCCTCTTCCTCCTCCTCCACCTCCTCCTCCTGCTCCTCCTCCTCCTCCTCAGTCGTAGTCTTAGTTAGCATAGTATTGTTAGTATTGGTTTTATTATTACTAGTAGTATTACTCTTACCCGTAGTCTTATTCATACTAGCTGATTATTATTCTTAATGGTAAACGTAGTATTCGTACGCTGGTGATTATTCGTATTGGAATCAGTAGCATGATTTGTGCATTCGTATTGGTATTATCAACTTGCGCAATATTACCATTCGTCTTAATATAATGCCCCTCCGTATGATTCGTAACAGTCGTATCCTTATAGCTAGAAGTTTCAGTATTCGCCCTGGTATGTTTATTATTCGTATGAGCTGGCTAAGTCATATTATGATCGGTCTTCTGGATGAAATAGGCATCCTACTCTTATTATGTGAATATTTAGTATGTGTATCATTGCTCGTATCATTCGTTTGCTTATTAGTCTTCCCCTTTCTGCGTCTTCGAAATATTATTCTTCGTAACGCCATGAATAGTATTATCCTCATCCCCCTTCTCCTCCTCCTCCTCCTCCTCCTCCTCCTCCCTTCACCTCCTCCTCCTCCTCCTCCTCCTCCTCCTCCTCCCCCATTCTCCCCCTCCCCCTCCCCCTCCGCCTCCTCCTCTGCCGCTTCCTCCTCCTCATCCTCCTCCTCGTCTTCCTATTCTTCCTCGTAGTATTATTTTTCGTCAGAGTATTTTTCTTCGTAGCATTGTCATTATTATTATTCGTAGTGTTATTATCAGTGTTAGTATGATTAGTCTTATTATCGGTGTTCTTCTTCATATTATTATTCTATTCGTAGTTGTAGTATTCTTCTCGTTCTAATTATTATTTGTCGTATTAATAGTACGTTTCGTATTGTTCGTCGTATCCATATTCTTATTATTCTTCTTTATAAGATTCGTAGTCGTCTTAGTCTTATTTTTATTAGTGGGATTCGTATTATTCGTATTCTTATCAGTATTATTCTTCATATCAGTATTAGTCGTCGTCTTCTTATCCTTATTATTAGTGTTCGTCTTCTTCGTATTAGTATTGTCAGTAGAATTGCCATTATCATTATTAATAATATTATTGAGATTGATATCATTAGTAGTTTGGTTATTGCTGATATTACTAGTATTCTTGTCCTTGATAGTATTAGTCGTCTTATGATTCGTCTTATCAGTCGTATTATTATTGTTATGTTTCGTCTTCTTGATGGTGTTATTATTCTGCTTCGTAGTATCCCTAGTTTATGATTATTCGTCCTATGTTTCGTCTTATTCGTATTATTAGTATTATTATGATTGTACTTAATAATATTAGGGTTCTTACTCTCTTAGCTTAAAGGGACCGGGCAGCGCTAAGCGCCCCGGGCGGTTCCCCCAGTCCCCGCCCCGCGGTTGCCCCAGTCCCCTGGGCGTTCAAGCTGTAGCTTTAGTTGTAGCTTAGCTTTAGCTTAGCTTTAGCTTAGCTTCAGTTTAGCTTTAGCTTAGCTTTAGCTTCAGCTCAGCTTCAGCTTAGCTTTAACTTAGTTCTATCTTAGCTTTAGCTTAGCTTTAGCTTAGCTTTGGTTTAGCTTTAGCTTAACTTTACCTTAGCTGTGACTTAGCTTTAGCTTAGCTTCAGCTTTGCTTTACCTTAGCTGTACCTTAGGTTTAGCTTAGCTTTAGCTTAGCTTTAGCTTAGCGTCAGCTTAGCTTCAGCTTAGCTTTAGCTTAGCTTTAGCTTAACTTTAGCTCAGCTTTAGCTTAGCTTCAGCTTAGCTTCAGCTTAGATTTAGCTCAGCTTTAGCTTAGCTTTAGCTTTAGTTTAGCTTTAGTTTAGCTTTCGCTTAGCTGTAGCTTAGCTTCAGCTTAGCTTCAGCTTAGATTTAGCT
Source organism: Prorocentrum cordatum (assembly GCA_963575745.1). Lineage (NCBI taxonomy): Eukaryota > Dinophyceae > Prorocentrales > Prorocentraceae > Prorocentrum > Prorocentrum cordatum. The sequence goes on from CAUYUJ010000210.1 coordinate 6,724, forward strand.
TATGTTTAGCTTAGCGTTATCTTAGCTTTAGCTTAGCTTTAGCTTAGCTTTAGCTTAGCTTTAGCTTAGCTTTAGCTTAGCTTTAGCTTAGCTGTAGCTTAGCTTTATCTTAGCTTCAGCTTAGCTTTATCGTGGCTTTACTTTAGCTTTAGCTTAGCGTTTGCTAAGCTTTAGCTTTAGCTTAGCTTCAGCTTAGCTTCAGCTTAGATTTAGCTTATCTTTAGCTTGGCTTTAGCTCAGCTTTAGCTTAGCTTTAGCTTAGCTGTAGCTTAGCTTTAGCTTAGCTTCACTGTTACTACTAATGCTGCTTTCCTAGGGGCTCCAACTCCTAGGTAGGGTCGCACTGGGATGATTTGTATTATTATTATTCCTCTTCCTCCTCCTGTTCCTCCTCCTCCTCTTTCTCCTCCTCCCTTGCTCTCCCTCCTCCTCTCCTCGTCCTCCTCCTCCTCCTCCTCTTCTTCCTCCTTCTCCTCATCCCCCTCCTCCTCCTCCTCCTCCTCCTCCCCCTCCTCCTCCTGCTGCTCCTCCGTCCTCCGATTCCTATTCCTCCTCCCCCTCCTCCTTTTCAGGCGTTTTACCATCGGCGGCACGCCGATGGGGGGAAGACAGAGGGGGCGCGCCTTCTCAGAAGGCTCCGAAGCTTTGGGGGTTCTGAGAAGCGTTCTGCGCCTTCTAGGAAGCACCGCCGCCTTCTGAGAAGGCCTGCTTCCCGCCACCAGCCCGCCGACAAGTGTAGAAGGGGGAGCGCCAACTGTTGGTGAAAGGGACGCGCCGAGTACCGTTGTGCGACGGCACGCATGCAGCGGGGTGACAGCCATGGGCCCACTTATGGCAGCAGATACCCACCCTGCGACCCCAGACAATCTCAAATCTGATATTTCCAATCCGCGGTCCCAGAGCTCCTGACTCCTTCCTCGGAAGTACCAAGCCCCAGAGGCCGAAGTCGAGGCTTAACAACCGGATCGAACAAACAAAATATCGTCGGAGATCTAGGACTCAGCCCCGCACGAAAGCGTGCCGAAACGCTCGAACGAGCCAGGACGGGCCTCCAACGGCCCCGCCGACCGACCCCCCACGCACGATTGAGAACGGAGCCCCCTCCCCCAATGGGCGCCAGGTGCGCCCAGACCCGCGAGGGACGCCCGATGGGGAGCGCGTAAAAAGTAAGGAAGAACGGCGGGAACCCCGAGCCCCGTGCCGCCGGCGAGCCCGCGGGGGAAATGAGAAGGGGCGGGCCTGTTCAGAATGCTCGGAAGTCCCCTGGCAGCCTGAACAGTTTTGTTTGCACCTTCCCCGAAGACGCAGGAAACTTCTCAGGAGGCCGGACGGAGGGTTTCTGAGAAGCCCCGCCGCCTTCTGAGAAGGCCTCCTCCCCCTCACCTCCTCCTCCTCCTCCTCCTCCTCCTCCTCCTCCTCCTGCTCCTCCTCCTCCTCCTCCTCCTCCTCCTCCTCCTCCTCCCTCCTCGCTCGCCGCCGACTCTCACGGTGCTAGAGGGCCCTCGCGCTCCGGCGCGCGGGCTGCATCGCCGTCCAGACAGAACCCGCCGCCCGTGGCTGCACTTCCCAGCAAGCTACCTCTCACTGCACTGAGCGGGCCGAACGGCGAGAGGCAACGAGCGCCAACTCCGTTGCTCGAGCACGCGGGGGGCGACGCGCGGCCCTGGAGCACCATGAAAAATGAGCGTACCAGGTCGAGCACGCCCATCAGCAACAGCGGTCCCAGCAGGAGAGGCAGCGGGAACAGCAGCCATAGCAGTGGCAGTACGGATTCACCCAATAGTAGTGCGGGGAAAACGACTGGTACGCGGGCAGACCTTACCTGCGATGGTAGTAGTAGCGCTGAGAAGAATGGGCAAAGTCGTGGCTGCAGGATACAAGTAAGGAGCATGCGGATACAAATGATCACCGTGCACATAGCAACTGTTACAGAAGTACTGTTATTTGTAGTACATTGTGTAGTAATTTTAGAACTGGCACTGCTACACCTATAGACACTCCGCGTGGCACTCACAACGCGAAACCAGGCTTTCGCCATCGCGTTCAGCAGAACATATCCTGAGGAGAAAGATAATGCAAGAGGGCAATTGTGTTTGTTGCGCAGGACACCGGCGACGTCGCTCCAGCCGCACATCCCTCACAGCAGCCGCACATGCGCGCACCAGGGGCGCACTGCCGCCTAAGTAGGGGCGGAGCTGCGGTGCGAGCATGAAAGAATGTTGTAGACCGCGGGCGCCTATCGGCTACACGCATCAGTGACCCAAGGCAAGAGTGACTTTTGGTGCGCGGACCGAATGGGAGAAAAATGGCCAGATCCAAGCGCGCAATCAGCTGCTATCGCATCGCGCTCGGCGATCGGAAAGACCCCTGCGAGCCCGCACCAAAGGCCACTCCGGCGAGTCGAGCCAAGGTGTGCGAGACGGTCAGGCGCCAGTCAAAGCGAGCGGTGGGCTGCACAGGAAGCTAATGCAGGCACGAAGCGAAGGAGCAACAAACGAGGGAAGAGACAAGACGGGGCCCGATCAGACCAAGAAGGTCGGCGCAGGAGTGCCGGGAGGGCATGCGGCTGCGTACGAGCAGCAGGTCACCTGCGTGAGGTGGGAGGCCTTGTGAGCGAGCATCAAACAACACGGAATGGGGGATGAACACGACTTTCTTCACAGGAGGAGGATGTCGGCGGCGGCGATGACGGCGAGGCCTCGTCCGTGCGTCTCTGCGCTCCGGAGCGTCCAAACCTCGCCCCCTTGCAACAGATTGCACACATCAGCCACCTTTTTGTCAAACCGGCTGCCGGGTCCCAGCACACTGACCACAGGGGGCCGATCTGGCCATCGGAGCCGACGATCCGACGCTCCCGTAGAGCTCCCCAGCTGCCGAAGGGGCCCAGGCCCGCCATCGCTCGGGCGGCCCTTCCCCGCGCACTGTCGGGCTTCCGGGTGATATCCAGGAGGCTCCCGGACAGCCCTGGCCGAGAGGACGTGCACACGTCCGAGCGACGCCAGGGGGGCGGGCTCACGGGGGGTGGGCTCCGGGGGGACGGGCTCCCGCACGGACATCCTCGGTCGGACTCCTCGGGGGCTCTCTGGCCGAAGGCCTGCAGCAAAGCTGAGCTGGCCAAAAAGCACGCGTTGCCCGACCTATAGTCGCCGCATCCACCTTGTGTCCCGAGGGCACCTCGTCGCCAGCACATCCACCCCGTCGCCACATCCACCTCGTGTTTGAGCCAGCGCTCCCCGACCTCGTCGCCGGGTCCGGACCTCCAGAACACCTGCAGGCGCTGCCACGGCCCACCCCCTTTTGGGGCCACCGAAAGACGGCGGACGGACGCTCGCACAGGCGGCGTGCCAGCGGGCGCGGTCCCCCAAACATTGGAGGGGGGCGGGCGGTGGCGACGTGGCCGCCGAGCACTCGAGCTACGACCCGAGAGAAGCTCGACAGGCGTTCGAGCCGAACCACCTAGTATAGTCGAGGGTAACGACCAGTACCCGACAGGTACCCAACCCCTTCTCCACACGACGCGAACACGTGCATGAGCGCTCCGTACGCAAGAACACCTTGCCAGATGTGCACGACCTGCGCTACCCTCATCTCCGCCGTGCCTCCCACGAGCCCACGCACACGGCGACACTTGCACACCCTGCGACAATCGACAGGAGTTCACGAAAGTGGCGACCTTTGCGCAAATCTCAGCCCCGCGACTCCGCCGTGCCCCCCAGGAGCCCGCGAAAATGGCGACGCTTGCCCAGTTCGCAGCCCCCCAGTGGGCAGCCCAGTTAGCAGGCAGGAGGACGGAAGAGGGAGGCGGAATGAAGAAGAGGTGGAGGCCACAGTGCTCTGAGAACCCCACGCGCTGGAGGGTTGGACAAAAAAGGACCATCATTTCCATGGGGCGCCGAAGGTCCACGCGGACTTCACGGAGCGGCGCCGGGACCCCCCGCCCGCCCCCGTCGGGAGGAGCGCGCCAGGGGTGGCGCCAGAGGCGCCGCCAGGAGGCCCAGCGCCGATCCAAGAAGTCCGCGCGGAGTTCCGAGAGCTTCTGTCCTCCTCGTCCTCCTCCTCCTCCTCGTCCTCCTCCTCCTCGTCCTCCTCCTCCGCGTGGAGTTTCGAAAGCTTCTTCCCGGGCGCACGCCAGCACGGACTACGCATCGGGGCGAAGCACGAAGCCGGCGCCGCCAGGCTCGGCGACGGAGCGCGCCGATTCCGCCTGGAAGCGGGACCCCTCGCCGATGCACACGCCGTAATCCGTGCTTGCGCTTCCTCGAGGGGGGTGCCGCGCCGATCCGAAACCTCCGCGTGGAGCTCCGAGAGTTAACCTCTGCGCGGCTCGCTCCTCTTCGGAAGGAAGAGGGGCAACGGCAGGGAGGACTGGCACAGGGTGGGCAGACACATCGAACTGGAATCGGCGACACATCGCCGAGTGATCGGCGATAGGCGCCCGATAATGAATCCGAACGTTCCTGGGCAGGTTGGGGCTATCGGGCCCCGATCGGCGATCAATGGGCGATTCGGGAGAACAGAAGGTACGGATACCTCTACTCCCCGGATGCGTTCTGATCAGAATTTCGAGGCGAATCCAGCGGTGGCGGTCAGGGCCTCCCAGGAGGCCCGAAAGGCGAAAACAAGGGAACGATAGCGGTATCGTTACCTTTTCCTCCTCTGACTCATGTCTGCCCCCCCCTACCGTTGCCCCTGAGAGCACTGAAAGGAGGCGTCCGCTCGTTCTCCCCCATTGCCCCCGCGCTGCGGCGACCCTCCGCTTTCGGCCCCGCTCCTGCACCGCGATGACGATCAGCACGAGCACCCTCACCTGCGCGGCGCGCGGCGCGCGCCGGACGGGGGGATTTGCCCATCGCCGGCAGGGCACAGCAGGCCCTGGCTGTCCGCCCTCCCCCTCCTCCTCCCCCTCCTCCTCCTGCTCAGCCCGTCCTTGCACTGCCTCCTCCCCTCTCTCCTCCTCCCCCTCCTCTCTCTCCTCCCTCTCCTCCTCCTCCTCCTCCTCCTCCTCCTCCTCCTCCTCCTCCTCCTCCCCTCCTCCTCCTCCTCCTCCTCCTCCTCCTCTCCCTCCTCCTCCTCCTCCTCCTCCTCCTCCCTCCTCCTCCCCTCCTCCTCCTCCTCCTCACTCCCCCTCCTTGCCCTCCTCCTCCCCCTCCTCCTCATCCCGCTCACCAAGGCGGGAAACCAGGCGAAGTGAGTCATCCCATCCTGGGGGACTGCGAACCTCCCCATCAAATTGGTGGCTACGAACTCGAGGGGTCCACGAACCCGGTAAGGAACTGGAAAAAAAATTATTCTGACGCGCGTGCGAACCTTTCCATTTGCTTGTTGCAGCCGCTACCGCCTGCACGTCCTGCGTCTCCTCCTCCTCCTCCTGCTGCTCCTGCTCCTCCTGCTCCTCCTGCTGCTCCTCCTGCTGCTTCTCCTGCTGCTGCCTATCCTCCACCTCCTCCTCCTCCTCCTCCTCCTCCTCTCCTCCTCCTCCTCCTCCTCCTCCTCCTCCTCCTCCTCCTCCTCCTTTTCCTCCTCCTACTCCTCCTCCTCCTACTCCTCCTCCTCCTCATCATCAGCAGCAGCATCAGCATCAGCATCAGCATCATCATCATCATCAGCAGCATCAGCATCAGCATCAGCATCAGCGTCATCATCATCATCATCACCACCATCATCATCATCCTCCTCCTTCCTCCTTCCTCCTTCCTCCTTTCTTCTTCCCACTCCTCCTCCCTCATCATCTTCCTGCCTCCACCTTCTTCCTCATCGTCGTCGTCCCCCTCCTGCACGGCGACGCCTGTCACCTGCCAGATGCCTGTTTGCACCCGCAGCTCCGCGCACGCGCACGTATTTTCACGTCTAGAGAATTCTCCACCCCCAAGTTGGGTCCCTCGCCTGCGGCCCCGTCTTGGCCCGAAGCACGTGGAAACACATGCCCCGCGCGCACGCACGAAATTCTACGCGCGAAGAATTCGCCCCCCCCAAATCGGGCTCCCCTGGGGCCCCTTGGACACGTGAAAAAACGGGCCCCGCGCGCAGGCGCCGGTGGCATGTCGGGCTCCCCCCCTCCGCGCATGCCTGTGTACGTGCACGAGCATTCGCCGTCCGCAAGTTGGGTCCCTCGCGTGCGGCCCCATCGTGGCCCGAAACGCGTGAGAGCCGTGCTCCACGCGCACGTGCCAGGCGCATGCTGGACTCCCCCTCCATTGCCGCCACCCCCCCCTCCCAGCACGCAGCTCTACATGATATGATTTCGCCACCCCCGAGTTGGGTCCCCCTGGGGCCTCCGTCCGCGGACGCGTGAAAACATGTGAACACACGTGCCCCGCGCGCACGCGCCATGGGCATACCTGGCCCCTCCCCCCCTCCACGCACGCACTGCAGGTGTTAAAGGTATCGGCACCTGCAAGTTGGGTCCCTCGCTTGCGGCCCCGTCCCCCGTCTTGGCCCGAAGCACATCAAAACACGTGCCAAAAGCACGCGTGCCGAGACTCATCTTGGAGACCCCCCGCACACTCATTTTTTACGTGTCGCTGCTCGACACCCTTCTGCTGGAGGGTCTTTGGCATAGATAACCCTGGGCCGGAGCCCCTTCCGGGAAAAAGCTAGTCTGCTCGTTCGCCCGCTAGTCTATTTGCCTGGCCACGGCCGAGGATCTTAAGGAAGACGTGGGGGTCGCGGGCGCCGTGGAGGGTGAATGGGCGCCTCCCGTCGGATTGGTTGCCTCAGGGGGGTTGCTCGCGGGCCTGTGTCACGAAGGGGAACGCAGGTGAGGTTGTTCTAAAACTGCATCCCAGTTGGGATGTAAGGTCCCGTCTCAGAATCCAGGCCTCTCTACGACGGAGTCACGACACGACTTCGGCGTCGTATCACGGTGGTTGCAGGATTACTGTAGACTCCTTCAGGTTCGCTCGCTCGCTCCTCCTTCCTCCTCCCTCCTCATCGTCCCTTCTTCCCTACCCTCCTCCCTTCTTGTCCTTTCTCGCCACACGCTCCTCCCTCCTCGCTGCATCTGCTCCTACTCCTCCTCCTTTTCCTCCTTTTCCTCCTCCTCCTCCTCCTGCTCCTCTTCATTATCAGACTCAGCCTCCGTCTCCTTTTCGTCATCATCCTACTCCCTTTTCCTCCTCCTCCTCCTCCTCCTCCTCTTCCTCCTCCTCCACCACCTCCCTCTTTGTCCTGCTCATCCCTCCTCCATCCACTCTCCTCATCTTCCCTCACCTCCCGTAAAGGCCTCGCGCCACGATCATGAGACAGTGTTGGGCAAGGCAGCCACCATCAGCCCCATGCTCGCGCGTGAGATGCAGGAGGACGCCCTCAAACTCCCCGCCGACAACGCACTTGCTTCGCCCGGCGCCATGCTTTCACCCCAGAAGAAAAACCAGCCTGGTGAGGCGCCGAGTGGCGCACGGACAGCCCCCCCCAGGCAGTCGTGGCTGGCCTCCACAGGCCCCCCGAGTAGTCCGAGCTGGCCTCGAGAGGCCCCCGAGCAGCCCAGGGCGGTCTCAACACCCTGGCGCCGCCTCCGCCGGCGCCCCTGGGGAGCTCCACCGGGCTGCTCGGAGGCCTGCCGGGGCCAGCAGGGACTACTTGGCGGGCCCTGTTGATAGGGCGACGCAGTCTATACATATCCACTGCTCCCTGGCCAGGCCCATCCTGAACACAGCAGCTGTGTATACGCCACGCCCTCCTGGTTTGGCCAGGAGGGCGTATACACAGCTCCTGGGTTCAGGATGGGCCTGGCCAGGGAGCAGTGGATATGTATAGATGTCGTCCCCCGATGTTGAGTCCAGCCAGGACTAGCTGGAGAAGCTGTCTGTGCACAGCCCGATGCCTTGCCAAACCAGCCGTCGCGATCTTCGGGGCTGCCCGCACAAGGGGGTTGTGCGAGGGGAGGGGCTTGCCAAGAAGGCGGCATCTCTGGGCCCTGCTCAGCAGGGCCCTGCCTTCTCAGACGCCCCCCGCCTTCTTTAGAAGCCAAAACTGCATAAACATAGACTGCTGGCGCCCAGGGCGGATTTCCTGGATCTGCGCAGGACCCCCCTCCCTGGCGCGCGGGGCGCATCAGGGCGGCGCCGGAGGCGCCGCTGGGAGGCCCCAGCGCGGATCCGAGAAACCCGGGCGGAGCGGCAAAAGTTTGTCTATGGCGTGCTTTCTTCTTCGATCCTTAGAGGAACCCACCCCCTCGCGACACCCCCCCCTCGTGCGCTCTGCTGCGAGGCCTGTGCGACGCCCAGCTGCGAGAGATCCTCGACGTGCTGAGGGCCCTGGGCCCTGCTGCTCCCGCCCAGCGGACGGGGGGGGGGGGGGGCGCAGCGGCCTGCGCGTGGGCCCCCCCCCCCCCGGCTGGGGGTCCCTCCAGAGGCCTCCGGAGGCCCACAGGTAGGGCGACGCAATCTATACATATCCACTGCTCCCTGGCCAGGCCCATCCTGAACACAGCAGCTGTGTGTACGCCACGCCCTCCTGGTTTGGCCAGGAGGGCGTATACACAGCTCCTGGGTTCAGGATGGGCATGGTCAGGGAGCAGTGGATATGTATAGATTTCGTCGCCCGAACAGGGCGCCCCAGAGACGCCCCACCCGAGGAAGGAGAACAGCGCGGGCACACTTTTTGCCTTCTGCGCGCTGGCTGCGGGGAGACGCCGCCCAGTGCCAGGGGGGGCCCCGCGCCTCCGCGCGGAGCTCCGAGAAGCCGCGGCGCTCCTAAACCCCGAACCGTGCTCGCGCGTCGGGGCTCCTCCAAGGAGGAGGAGGAGGAGGAGGAGGAGGAGGAGGCCCCAGAGGGCAATTTGGGGGCCCGGGCGTCGGTCCGGCCCGGCCCGTCGCCGCCCGGACCGCCGCCCGTGGCCGCCCGTCGCCGCGGGGGCACGGCGTCGGTGCGGCCAGCTCGTCGACGCCCGGCATCGCCCGTCGATGACGCCGCCGCTGGGCCCCGGTCGCGGCGTGGCCAGCTCGTCGCGGCCCGTCGCCGCGCTGCTTGGCATTGCGTGGCAGTGGCGTGGCATTGCTGTGGCATTGCTGTGGCACTGGCTGGAACTGCTTCACACTGGTCTGTAATGCGTTGCATTCCGTGGCACTGCTTTGAAGCGTGTCGCATCGCTTTGCACTGCCTGGCATCGCATTGCAGTGCTTTGCATTGCTTCGCATTGATTTGCGTTGTTGTGCATCGCGTTGCAGTGCTGTGCATGCCTTTGCATTGCTTTGACTTGCTTCGTATTGCTTTCCATTGCATCGCATTGCATCGCATTGCTCTGCATGTATTGGTATTTTGCTATGTTGCTTTGCATTGCTTCGCCTTGCTTTGCATGACTTTGCATTGGTTTGCATTGCTTTGCATTGCTCTCCATTGACTTGCATTGCATTGCATTGTGCTGCAGTGCTGTGCACTTCTCTGCATTGCTTCGCACTGTTGTGCATTGCGTTACATGTGTCTGCATTGCTTTGCGTTGCCCTCTATTGCTCTAAATTGCCTCGCATTGCTTCCTATTGCGTTGCAGTGGTTACAGTTGGCCAAACCCTTGTCGACCCTCGACCCTCGAACTCGGACCCTCGACCCCCTGGACATCCGGCGATCCGGTTGTTGTTCAATCCGCGGCGCCGTGGCTCCAGACCGCTCGTCTAGAGGCCTCCCAGAAGGGGGTCCGGGCAGCTGGGGGTCGGAGGATCTCGCCGCATCGACGATGCATCGGCGATGCATCGGCGATGCATAGGCGACGTCGGCGATGCGTCCACGACGCCGGCGTGGCGAAAATCGGGCTCCACATCGAGCCGTCGCGCCGATGCATGCACGATGCGGCGCGATCCTCCGACCCCATCTGCCTCGAACCTGAAACCTCGACCGTCGAACCTGGACCCCCTGGACCCTCGACCCTGGCACACCACGGACCCCCGACCCCCCGGGAGAACCCTCGAACCGGTTGCTGCTCGATGCGCAGCGCCGTGGCTCCCTCGCCGACCCCGGGGGGTCCGTCTCGGAGGGCGCCTCGCGAGGCCCGCGAGCGGCCCCCGGCCCCCCGAGAAAGGCAACCGCAGGCGCGGAGCAGGTGCCGACCGTCCCGGCATTCCCGTAGGCCCTGCCAGGACATGCTGCGTTCTTGGGCCCTTGGAGCCCCCAAGTGTCCGAAGAGCAAACACGATGTATCGAAAAAACAGGACAGTCTCGGGCAGGAATGCTCCCAGAACGTGTCGCGCACACCAAAAGAGGCTCTTAGAACTGTCTTCGGTGGGCCTGTAGGCAAGCCAGGACGCTTCGCCACTGCTTGAATGTGAACCGCACCCGGCCAGGTCATACTTCTGAAAGGCAGGCTGGGGTGCAGAGTTCGGAGGATGCCTGCAGCCAAATGAACCTCAGCTGGTGTCCGATAGTTACCCGAGCGTCGACACGACCCGCAGGGGCAACAGGGGGCGGACACAAACGGGCACTGGGGGGCACCGGGGGGGCAATAGGTGACATCGGCCCAGGGTGGTTCGCTATCGGTCGCAGGCCCGTGGGGGCGGACATCAACCAGGAGCTACTCACACACACACAATCCACCTGGGGGCCCTGGTGCACGCCTCAGCACCGAGGGCCCCGGGTTCCGGCTAGGTCGCGGCGGGGGTCGTGGTCGCCGTGTGGTCGTGGTCGCCGTGGTCGCCGTGGTCGTGGTCGTCGTGGTCGTCGCGGTCGTCTTGTCGTGGTCGTCGTGGCCGTCGTGGTTGTGGTCGTGGTGCTCGTGTGGTCCTCTTTCGTGGTGCTCGTGTTCGTCGTGATCGTCGTGGGCGTGTATTCGTGGTCGTCGTGGCTGTCATGGTGGCGGCCGTGGTCGACGTGTGGTCGTCGTTCGGCCTGGTCTTGGTCGCCGGGGTCGTCGTGTGGTCGCCGTGGTGGTCATGGTCGTGGTCGCCGCGATCGTCGCCGCTCGCAGGCGTGCCCCCCAGACCTCGTCGGCCCCCCAGGTCGCTCAACTCCGCGCGCCACGCCCCGCGAGTGCGGGGAGCGCGGCTCCCCGCGCGCCCCTGCGAGGCCACCTCGGAGAAGGGCAGCCGTCCTGCAGGCGCCATGGTGCGAGAACCGCGATCATCTTCGCGCCCCTGGGGGTCGCCTGGGCGACGAAAAGAAGCAGGTCTCTCACGAGATGAAACAGCGACCTTACGCCGCGGCTAGCGCGGGCTGCCAGTGTGGCAAGCCGCGTGGAGAAGAGGGTTTCCTACGCGCGGCCGCGCGCGGGAAGCTTACGCGCCAATGTCGGCGCACTCGAGCCCGTTTTTCTATGTCGCTCACCTGGCCCTCGGCCATCGGCGTGCGCGGCCCCGCCTCAGGGGCCGGCGGACGGCGACGGCGCCGAAGACGTCGTCGGCAACGCTGGGGGCGGCGATGCCCCTGAGGCCTGACGCCGCGAAGAAACTGCAGCAGCGCGAGAAAAGTCACGACCAGAGCCCTGATCAGGCCCTACCACCTCTCGGTTGCGCTCCCCAAGCCTTGCCTTGACCGAACCGCGAGGGCCCCCAGGGTCTGGAAAACTGGGCGAGCAAGCCCGACGAGAACGCACTGCAACGACGCCGACGCCGCCGACGCCGTCGGCGTCGCCGTCAGCGTCGCCGTCGCCGTCAGCGTCGCCGTCGCCGTCGCCGCCGTCGTCACCGTCGCCGCCGCCGCCGCCGCCGTCGCCGTCGCCGTCGCCGTCGTCGCCGTCGTCGCTGTCGTCGCCCTCGTCATCGTCGTCGTCGTCGTCGTCGTCGTCGTCGCAGCGGTCACCGTCGCAGTCGGCGTCGGCGGCGCCGCCGCCGGCGTGGGCGTGGGCGGCGGCGCGGCGCACCACGCGGAAGCGCACGCTCTCGTCCGCGTTCTGTAGCGGCTCCACGGGCACGGCCTCGGCGAGGGCGTCGGTGGCGACGACGGCGACGGCCCCGGCGGCGACGTGGTCGACGACGTCGCCGGCGCCGGCGACGGTGGCGACGGCGTCGACGACGTCGGCGAGGCGACGCAAACGACGACGGCGTCGCCGACGTCGGCGACCCAAGGGCGGGCGGTCTTCGGATTGCCGTCGCCGTTGCCGCCGTCGTCGTCGTCGGCGCCGACGTCACGTCGTCGCTGACGTCGGCGTCACCGTCGTTGCAAACGACACCGTCCGATTCCATTTCGACTCCCCTCCTCTCGTCGTCGACGACATCGGCGTCGACGTCGTCGCCCTGCAGGTTGCCCTTGGCCTCGCCTCGCTGCATCCCCTCTTACACCTGCTACTCATCATCCTCTTAGCATCCGCCTCCTCATGCATTACATCGTCGTCTTCGTATTACGAGTGTCTTCTCATGTATTATTCCTCCACCTACTCCTTTTCCTTCCCTCCTCCCCCTCCTCATCCTCCTCCGCCTCCTCCTCCTGATGTCCCCCTCCCTCCTCCGATGTATGTGTTGCTACCCACGAGGTATGTGCTACAGCCGACGCATACCATCTATATGGATGTGCATATATATATATGTATATATATATATATATATATATATATGTGCATGCATGCATACACACATATACATGCATGCGTACATACATGTATGCATGCATGCCTGCATGCATACATACATGCATACACATATATGCATACATACCGACCTACATATATACACGATTGCATGCATACATGCATGCATACATACATGCATGTGCACAAACAAACATAGATGCATACAGCTATACATATAAACAGCCATGCATCCATACATACACGCATACATACATACACTCGCCTACATACATGCATACATACATGCATGCATGCATGCATACATACATGCATACATACATGTACACACACATACATACACACACATACATACATACATACATACCTACATACATACATACATACATACATACATACATGCATCCATACGTACGTACATGCATACACACATACGTACATACATGCATGCACGCATGCATGCATGCATGCATATATACATACATATACACACACATACATATATACATACATGCATGCATACATACATACATACATACATACATACGTACGTACGTACGTACGTACATACATACATACATACATATACATGCATGCATGCATGCATGCATGCATGCATGCATGCATGCATGCATGCATACATACATACATACATACATGCATACATACATATATACATACATACACACATACATACATACTGTAATCCATACATACACAGGCATGCATGCATACATACACACAAACGTGTGCTCTCAATCGACGTATAGCAAGCCGTCCTCCTCCTCCTCCGCCTGCTCCTCCTCCCCCTCGTCCTTGTCTTTCACGGTTTCACGGTTGTGTCTGAAGGCCAAGCGGGGCTCGGCGACAGACAAAAAATATGGAGGGGGAGAACTAAGGAAGCACCATGGAGAAGAAGGAAGGCCGAGAGGAGGGAGGAAGAGATAGAAGGAGGAGAACGGTGCTTCCGAAGTCCCCCAAAAGGCGGTTTGCCCGCGGCTCCCGCCATGGGCCTGCCCACACGCGGAGCTGGCACCTCGCCCAGCCGCACTGTCCGTGGGGTGACTTCGCAACCTTCCACCTGCCCCCCCCCCTTATCCTCATCCCTCCCCTCGAGAACTCTGCAGGCTATGACGGAGAAACCTGCTCATGCATCTGCTTCAGGAGGGGGAGAGGAGATGAGGTACAGAGACGCTTCGCTGTTAAGGGGGTTGGCAGGCTGGTGTCGGAAAGTGCGCGGCCCTGAGCCCGCTCAACTTCGGACGCCCCTGGGACGCCTCGGGCAGAGCAGATATGAAGGATGCTGCTCGTTCCCTGTGTGGCTAGTCAACAAGCCGTGGGAAACTTAACAACATCGTCGTAACGCTTCCCCCCCACCCCCCTGCCCACCCCTTCCCTTATAAAAGCCTACAAGTGCGGCTGGCTGGATGGAGCGGGGGTGGGTGGAGGGCGCGCTACACGCCAGGGCGTAGCCGTAGAACTCATTCCCGGGAGGGTCCTACCAGCCAGGCTGCTGGCGAAGAAGTGCGACAGCTCCTGCAATGACGCCCCATTGGCGAGCATGACCTGAAGGCTGCACTCCAACGAAACCATGAATGGGTCAAGGGTGTTCTGTGCAGATGGGGCACCGACTCTGGAGACCTTGAACATGTACTCGATGGCCGGGAGGAAGTCATGATCTGCACCTGGCCAATGGTCACGGCGTCCTTCTTGGGAGCCTCTGTCTTGGATCCAATGGCGCGCGTTTCCTGCAGCTTCTCCTCCTGCAGGGCATTGCGCGCGGTGGACCCGTAGTTCTCGAGGCCGTTATGCGCCCCAACCTCTGGGACAACAGCGGCCTGGGCGGTAACCTCCAGCATCGTCGACTTCTCGTCAAACCCAAATGGGTGGAAGTGTGCTGGGAGGCTGTCGTAACGATCTGTTGTCACCACCTCTCCATTGAGTGGCTCTTCAGCGGCCCTGACGTTGAGGAAGGTGCCGAAGCCTGCGGGGTCCACCTGAACACCCACTGTGACAATGTCTTTCTTCTTCTGCTTGATGTTGTCACACACAGCTGAATCCGTAGCCTTCGCACCAGCGGTGTCGACAGCACTCATAAGCTTGTCCTTGAGAAACCCAAGATCCATCTGCAGCTTCTGGATCGAACCCTGCAACTCCAAAGGCTGGCTGAGCACGTCCGCCCTGAGAGTCAGCAGCATGTCCGTGATGTCTGCCAAACGATCCTGAGAGTTTACTTGCGCCCTGCACCTCACTCGAAAGGTTGGAGCTGAGTGCGCCCTCATCGTTCTCCGAATCGCCGATGAAGCACTCCCAAACCGTACTCGAAGGTGCTGCCTCGTTGCTCGCCTCGCTAGGGAGCCCAACCTTGGTGTCCGCAGGCTTGCTGACGACCAACGGCTTCTCGAGCGCCCTCTGCACCCGTTGACGGATGCTGGTGGGAGGATGCGCCAACGAACGCCTGCCAGCCCTCTACTGAGCGTACTCCTTGGCGAGCTCCTCCTCGCCTCGTAGGACGAGCCCAACTCTGACGTCTTCCGTCTGCGCTCGCCGCTGGAGGCCCAACTGCGCGGGAGCCTCCTGGAGCACTGCGTGGAACTCGCTCGAGTGCTGCGCGCCCATGAGCGACTCGGCCTCTGGCCCGCTGGCGAGCTTAAGCATCAGGCTCGCCGCCTCGTCCACAGAGCGAAGGTGGGCTAGAGACGAACCATGCCGAACCGTGATGCCCGCCTTCGGCACTAGGTGAAGAAGCCCTGAGAGACAGCAGGGCGGCCGTAAAGACAAATCCGATTGCAGTGTATCCCCCAAAAAGTCTTGGGCCCAAATGGCTTAAGCCAAAATGGCTTGAGCCAAAATGGCTACGGACCTCGTCCTCGTCCTCCTCCTCCTCCTCCTCCTCCTCCGCCTCCTCCTCCTCCTCCTCCTCCTCCTCCTCCTCCTCCTCTTGCTCCTCCTCCCCCTCCTTTCGCACGATCTGTGGATCAAACTATGTCGTTAGAATGATTGGTACATCCCGTCAGATTTGCGAGCGCAGCGCCACGTCCGCCAAGGCTCCGAAGCGGCGTCGGCGACGCGAGACTCATAGGGGCACTGGGGTGGAGAGGCCACGGACATTAGAAGCGCACGGCGCGCAGCTGTTCGAGGTGCTGGGCGGAGGAGGAGGAGGAGGGGGAGGAGGAGGAGGAGGATTACCAAGCTCGCTATAGGCTTCAAGTGTGCCTAAACTCACTTTTGAGGACTAAACGGCCGTGGGAGAAATACTGGTGCCTGCGAACTCGCAGGAAAATCCGTACCCAGTACGTGGCCAGGAGCAGGGCCCATGCTCAAAGTCGGAGGCATGGCAGGAAGCTATCCACCAGTGGCTGGCGCTAGGGGGAAAGTACCCATAGTCGCCTTTTGCTCGCCAGCAGTCGTGATGGAAGTGGTCCCCAGTGATCCCTGTCATAGGTTTCGGCCGTACCTCGGGAAGTGCATCCTTGGGCACCTCCTCGGGCACTTCCTTGGGTACTTCCTCTTGGGGGATCTCCGCCTTCATCCTGTCCTCCTCCACGGACGCCTCCAAAAAGGGGAGGAGGATCGAGGTCCGAGGGTCGAGGCTTCAGGATCCTCGCAAGCGCGCCGCCTCAGGTCCCCCGACCCACGCGCGCTGCCCCCGCCAGTGGTCTGCCGGAGACCTCCAGGGAGGGAGGAGGATCGAGGTTCGACGCGGGTGGGGGCGCAAGGGGGGGCGGGGCAGCGGGCGTGAAGCAGGCGGACCTATTCAGGCCAAGGGGGAACAGCCCTAACGACCCCCTCTGACCTGTGGGGCAGCGCCCCTGGCCCGGGCGCCCCCGCGGCGCACCTCCGCAACAGAAGAGGGCAGGCCCCGTTCTGGGCAGTGCTCCCCGAGTGGGAGGCCTCTTAGGGCCGACGGGGGGGGGCAGCCCCGACGAACCCCCTGACCTGCGGGGCAGCGCCCCTGGTCCAGGCGCCTCCGCGCCGCACCCCCTCAACAGGAGAAGGTCTCTCAGAGGCCCGGGGCGGGGGGCCCCGAATGGGGGGCCTCTTAGGGCCACAAAGGAATAGCCCCAACGACCCCCCCTGACCTGCGGGGCAGCGACACCTGTCCAGGCGCCTCCGCGGCGCACCTCCGCACCAGGAGAGGGGCCCTCTCCCGGGGCGGGGGGGGCCCCCGATGGGGGGTCTCCCAGGGCCAGAAAGGAACGGCACCAAGGACCCCCCTGACCTGCGGGGCAGCGCCCCTCCGCCCGGGCGCCCCCGCGGCGCACCTCCGCAACAGAAGAGGACTCTCGTGGGCCCCGTTCGGGGCGATGATCCCCGAATGGGGGGTCTCTTAGAACCGAGGGGGGGACAGCCCTCACGACCCCCCCTGATCTGCGGGGTAGCGCCCCTGGCCCGGGCGCCCCCGCGGCGCACCTCCGCAACAGAAGAGGGGCCCAGAAAGGAACGACGGACATTGAGGACAAGGGCGGAGGCGCGGAGGAGCGAGGAGCGAGGAGCGAGGAGGAGGAGGAGGAGGAGAAAGAGGAGGAGGAGGAGGAGGAGAAGGAGGAGGAGGAAGAGGATCACCATGCCGCTCCTCCCTGGCCTTGGCCCACTGTTCCAAGTGCCAGGCGCCCCCGAGTGTTTCGTCTGGGCCTCCAAGGCGGTCGCTTCCTTGGCTGGCTCCGCAACGACTCCTGGGGGCCGCGATCCGCCGCCCTTTATCGGTGGGCACAGGCGGACCGAAATGTGTCCTACATCTGCTCGATCATAACAAAGCATGTCCGGGACACCCGTCAAAAGACACCATGAAACCGCCGAAGCGCCCCTCGATACCCCCCACCCGGGGGGTAGGAGCCCCAGCGGGCCTCGCAGACCCGGGGCGAGGACCCCCGAATGGGGGGTCTCCTGGGGCCAAGGGGGGACAGCCCCAACAACCCCCCTGACCTGTGAGACAGCGCCCCTGGTCCAGGCGCCTCTGCGGCGCACCTCCGCGCGAGGAGGAGCAGGAGGAGCGAGGAAACGAGAGGGGGGCAGGAAGATGAGGGAGGAGGAGGGCGAGGAGGAGGAGGAGGAGGAGGAGGAGGAGGAGGAAGGAGAGAAAAAGAGAGGGGCGGACGAGATATGAGGAATGAGGATGGAGCAGGAGCCAGAGGAGGAGCCCGAGGAGGCGTCAGAGTAGAGGCCAGAGGAGAAGAACGTGGAGGCGCACCCGCGCCTCCTGCGCACGTCGCGAATCCTTCGGCACGGGCCCCTCCACCTCGCGATCCCCTCCCAGGGACTGGCCGTGTCCTCCACCCCCGACGCCTTTCTCTCGACGTCCGCAGCGGTTCCCCTTCGCAGGCCGAGCAGCGGCGCAGAGCCTCCGCCTCCATTCGAGGGGCCACGAGACAGGGGGGGTTGGCTCCTGGGGGAACTCGGCGAGCTGGATTCAGATTCGGCGACACATCGCCGACTGATCGGCGATGGGGGCCCCCCACAGCGAGCCCGCACTCTCCTGGGCGGGGTGGACTGTCGAGGCCCGCGCGGCGATCATCGGGCGAGTGAGAGTCAATGCCCCCCCTGGGCCTGCAGCCATGAATCCGATCAAGAAAACTATACTGTAAGAGATCTGTGCCAGCTTCCCAAAAGTTTTTGGGGAAAACAAGCCTGGGCCAAGTTCTACTGTGCCGACTGAAGGGGCGACCGTGCTCAAGCAACTGGGCCAGATCCCTGGCAGGCTGGCTGGGAGACGCTGGCCCAGCATTTCGGGAGGAGGCTCCTTAAGCCGATGCCCGACTGCATCCCGACTCCCTGTTGCCCATGATGGCCGTGGTAGGAGAGCCAGGTCTCGACCGTCACGGGGGCCCGCGGGGGTCCCCACAGAGCCCCAGACAACGGACGCATGGCCTCACCGCACGCCTCCTCTCCGTTCCGGGAAAAAAAAAGGGAGGAGTGGTGCTAGCCAGCGTGGGTTCCAAACGCGGTGTTTCTAGCCAAAAATGGTGCGCAGTCTTCGTGGAACAAGAGATATGCGTGGTGCGACCTGCGTCGCGCAATTCCCTTCGACTTCCTCGCGCGCGACCATCCCCCACGCTCGCGCACTGTCCACCCCTCCATCCACCCGCAACTTGGTTTGCAAAACCCATGCGGCGGCGAGTGCGGCGGCTGTTCGGCGCTGGCTGGTGCACCGCTGCTGCCGCGCAAACGCGCAAGCTGGGGCGCAGAGCGCCCAGCTAACCTGGCGCGACCGACGCGGCCGCGGTAGCGCTGACCGCTGGGAACTTCCCAACGCGTCTCGCAGGCCACGCTGACGCACGGGCACATCAGTGCGAGTCGGTAACTCGGTCGGGCGCGGTACCATGACGACGTCGACAACGGCACACAGGATGATGGTAGTAGTGGTGCTGGTGGCGATGGCGACAATGACGACAGCACGGGCAATGACGGCGCCGATGCTGATCATGCCGATGGCGATGATGCCATCCTCGCGTCGGTGATGAAGGTGTTGGGAAGATTTCAACATGCGCGCGCGGTCGGCGCGCGCGACTGGCCCGCATGGTATTATTTGGCTGGTTTCGTCCCCCCTCGCACGCGCGCAAGGGCGTTCGAATGATTTGGACATGTGCGCGCAAGAAGCACGTTTGGTAACATGTTAAAACCACGTGTTTGTTTTGTAGTGCTAAACATATAAATAAAAAAGGAACAGACGTGGGCGCGAGCGCACATTTGTTTGAACATTCGCGCTGCGAAAACACTGGTGTTTGACGGGTTTTCGGGACACTCGATTTCGAATCCCTTCAGACACGCCGGGTGTTTGAAGAATTTATGCATGTACGCGCGATGCCGCCCGCGTGTGGACGTTGTCTCATTTCTTGCATGAGGATCGCCCCCCAGCAAGAGCAGAAGGGCGTTCGAATGAGTTCGGCATGCGCGCGCGGGAGGCCTGCTTGACCGCGTGTGCTGAACAGGTTGCTAACAAATCGCAAGACCGCGCGCAGACTTCTGATGAACATTAATCAAGTTGGAAAACCATTGGTATGTAATTTGTTGCTGGGAACCTCGGTCATGCAATCTTTATGAAGTCTGAGGTACTTGAAACATTTCGGCATGCGTGCGCGACGACGCGCGCGTGAGGACCTCGTTTCTTTCCCTACCAAGGATTAGTGTCATTGTTGATTGGTGTTCTACGAGCGCGCGCTGAATATTATTTGACGAGGATGATGGAGGGGGCGATACTGGCTGGGCATGGAAAGAATGAGCTAATATTTTAAATGAACGATAGGGCAGAATCGCACGTTAATCATATGATCCCAGGGAATATCGATCAGGGGAGGTCCGAATTTCTTCTTTGAAAGGCGACGGGGCGGCGACGGCGAACACGGCGACGCCAGACTGGCAATCAGGCCCAGACGACGGGCGGCGACGAGGCGGCGATGTGACGGCGAGCACGGGGCTGCCAGATTGACACCATGCGGCGACGAGGCGGCGACGGGGCGGCGACGGCGAGCACGGAGCCACCGGACCAACATTCAGGGCCAGACGACGGGTGGCGACGAGGCGGCGACGACGAGCACGGAGCCGCCAGATCGACACCATGCGGCGACGAAGCGGCGACGGGGCGGCGACGGCGAGCACGGAGCCGCCAGACCGACATTCAGGGCCAGTTGTTGGAGAAAAGAAATAAGAACCCCAAAATCAAAGCACTGCTTGGGGAGTAAGGAAATAAGCTGAAGAAAAAGGAATCGAAGTACAAACCAAAAACACGGCGTAAGATTGTTTGGCCAATCCGCCGACCCCTCGTGGGTTTCTAGGCGCGTGAAATTTTCCCTCCCCCATAATCCCCCCCCAGGGACCCCAAACTGGCAATCCCCCCCCCGGGCCCGGCCGGACCCCGGACCGAACGCGTCACAAGGCTCCACAGCTCGCCAAAAAAGGTACCAAAACTCGCCAAAAAGGTACCAAAACGCTCCCGGGACGGCCCCCGAGACCAACCACGATTCGCCGACATAGCGCCCCCCTGACGCCCACGATGGCCTCCAGGCGGTCTCCGAAGCTGCCGAGACGCCCCAAAAAGGCCCCTAAGATGCGCCCCGAGAGGGTCGCAAGCAACAAAAATCGGCCCATTTCCTTCGAAAACCGCGCGTTACTCCGCATGCTCGCCTACTCGGCAATCGCAACGTCCACAACAGGCAAAGAAACCTTCAACATCGCTCCCAGACGGCCGAAGGGGCCCCAAAGCGGGGTCGCTGAGGGTCCAACCGCAGCCCACGAAGCCCCCAAGACAGCCCAAGAGGGCCCCCAGACGGCCCCAACACGGAGTCCACCGGGCACATGTTCGAGCCTTCGGCTCCAAGACGCTCCCAGCCTGCTCCAGGAACACCCCAAAAAGGGCCTGCGGGACCTCCCAGAAAACCTCCGAGGCCTCCAAGAAGCCACGAGGAGGTCCCCAAGAGGCCCCAAAACTACCTGCAAGACGACCCCGTCAGGCCTCGCACGAGACCTTCTTCACCCTCCGTGTGGCCGCCGACCTGTGCACCGGGCAATGTGGCGGGATGCGCCGCGCCCCATTCGACAACGAGTCGTCCAGTTTTTGGACCGCCGCATGCCGTCTATGGGCGCGGGTGTTGACAGGTGTTTTCCCCAAATCGTCACTCCTCCTTCTCCTCCTCCTCCGATGACCCTCCTCCGCCTCTCCCCCATCCTCCCCCTCTTTCTCCTCCTCCTCCGCCTTATCCTGTTTGGTGCCATGTCACCATCTCCGCGTCTCATCATCAACACCATCACCACCAGCATCATCATCGCCATCACCCGCACCATGACCACCGCCATCACCATCACCACCACCACGGATCACCATCACCACCGCAACGGATCACTGCCTTGTCACGTGTCTGGACACATGTGATGCAATCCGCATCCGCCAAACCCATTCGGGGCCTCCAGACGTGTAAGATTTGTCCCGTGAACGGCCCCACATGCCCGCGGACTCGCTCGGGGATGGCCCCGAAGAGCCTCGAGCCCGCCCACCCAAAGAAACAAGACAACACAAGTACGCCCCAGGACAGCAACACGACATCCCCAAGACGATCAAGGGGTCGGCGGATGCGGCGTAAGCCTATAGAATATTCAGCTCCAAGATGACCCTCACCAGGCCCCAGGATCGTCAACAAACAGGTCGGGACGAAAAACCCGCCCTGAAGAAGGGGTCTATAAACCCCTGCGGGCCCCCGCTGTGAGAAAATGCGCGACGTCGGAGATCTCGGCCGTTCCTCCTGGACCCCCTTTCTTCAGGCTCGGGGTCCAGAACTCACCCCCAGACCTGTCCTGGGGTGCGACGGGGCCAACTGTCTCGAGAGGAACACGGCCGTGGCGACAGGGACGCTCTGGAGAAGCCCGGGATGGAGGCAAAACCTAAAAGGCCTCAAATGGCGCGTAGGCGAAATCGAATCGGATGGGCTGCGCAGGGATGCACAATGGAGCCATGCGAACATAAGGCCGCATCGGATCGTGAGCATACCGGACTCGGATCGGATCGAGCCCCCAAGACAGATATCGAATCGGATCGGTCGGATCCAAGTGGACTCTGGCATTGTGGCCCGAGGCACGTGCGCAAACCAAGGGGGCCCTGCCATCCGCCGATGTGACTTCCTCCATCCGCGGGCCCGGAGAGCCCCACCGCCTCCCCAGGGGTCTCGTTGCGTCCGAGATCCAGTTCTGCGGGCCCCAGGGGCCCAGCAGCGGCCACGACGCCTGGTTGAAACAAAAATCCCAGCAAAGCAGTTCAGTAGCATCGAAGGTGAAGAGGCGGGTTGAGGAGTAATAGGTCGGCTGTAGGGGACAGGCGTGAGAGAACGGCCATGTGCACCGTAGTGTATTTTTCACTAGGGACCGTGGCCGTCTGGACCTGAAATGCAGCCGGCATTGAGCCGAGAGCACGATTGCCGAGCAGTCGTGGTCCTCTCACCTCCATCAGATTGGCGGCGAGCACAAGGGGGGAAGGGGAGGGGGGAAGGTTTCGTAGAAGGAGGCTGCTTCTTAGAAGGCGCTGGCCCTGCATGTGTAGATAAGGCCTACGCCTTCTAACTTCTAACAAGCAGGGGTGCTTCTAAGAAGCCTTCCCCCTTCCCCTTACACCCATCTGCGCGAGGCCGAATCAAAGAGCCCTCGAGCCAAACGCGATTAGGGAGCGCATCGTCGGGGATCTGGAGGGGGGACCAGCAAGCGCACTGGAGGAAGAAGAACTCGTATTTGTCCTCTCCGGGGTAGCGGTCGTTATCCAGTACCCGGGGAAGGGGGGTTCGGGCGGGAGGGGTAATGGCAACGGCGGCCGGGGCGTGCACCCGCCAGGGTGCGTCCGCGCCACTGGCGCATCAGTCGCCTGTGTGCACCAAAGCATGTTACGGCAGGTTCGTGTCGTGCCGACCCTGGCGTTGGTTTCTGACACCGCGGGGATCGTTCAACCTTGAACGATCGGCCGTTTCCGAAACGTCCAAATCGTTCCACATCGAACGATTCTGGGTCGCCCGCGGCGTTCCAGGTGGAACGCCGCTGGCGGGGTCGCCGCCGGTCGACACGACGCAAACCTACCGTAGGGGGGGGGGGGTGCAGGCCACCCCCCAAATCACGATCGCTGGCGCTGCGTTGCCCGTGTTGGGCGCCCGAGTTATCCGGGGTAACTCGGGTCCGGGGTAACTCGGGTTTGGATTCCCGAAAAAGGAACCCGAGTTAGCCCTGACCCGAGTTACCCCTGATGATTCGGGGCTCTGGACGCCCGAGTTATCCGGGGTAACTCGGGTCCGGGGTAACTCGGGTTTGGATTCCCGAAAAAGGAACCCGAGTTATCCCTGACCCGAGTTACCCCTGATGATTCGGGGCTCTGACCGTGGGTGGGCGGGAGGCCTGGCCCGGGTAGCGAGCGTCACCCTGCAGGACGGCGGGGGGGGGCCGTGACGTCCGGGAGATGCCACGGCCCGGCGGCGGGCGTCCAGCGGGAGGCCACGAGCGAGGAGCGCGTCCGTGTCTGCGCCCTGCACTGCATCCGGGGAGTCCCGACGACGAGTTTTGGACGCGCTTCCCCACTAGAGTTTCGCTCGAGGGTCCTCGAGAGAGCAAGGAGGATTGAGCAATCCAAGAGTGGAGACGGGGAGCCCCATGCCGCCCTGTCCAGCCGCAGTCTCGCCGGAGCCGCACGTCCCTGCAATCTGTTCAGGAATCGTGCTCTCGCCCAAATGCCAGCTAAATGCAAGCTCTCGCCTCTCGACTCAATGCCAGCGGTCCAGATGCCCACGATCTTCATGTTTTCTGTATGATATGTAAGATGTTACCGTTTTGTCTTATATCCAAAAATATGGCCGCATCTCGAACTCCTACACTTCGACCCGCCTCTTCGTCGTTGCTGCTACGAAGGTGTCTTGCTTGGGTGTTCTGCCTCTGGGGCCGCGGGACAGGCAGAGAAACGACTCGGGATGGGACGCTGGCCCAGAAGAAAGAGGCTAGATCCCTGGGGACCCCCGCGTCCCGCACAAAAACCGCCACGGCGGAGGAGAGGGCCGCGGTCTGGACCCCGCAGCGCGGTCCCCGCGGGCGCGCTCTGCGCGGGGACATCCGCACAACCGCACAAGAGGCCTCCCCACACACCGACGAGGGTCGCGGCCCAGGACAGCCTGGACGTTTCCCGCCCGCGAGGAAGGAGGGGCGCCGCCGACCACGAAGGGAGTGACCACACTCGACATGCAACGAGAAAAGGAGGGAGGGGCACTTCGAGGGGTAAACGTCGAGGTCCTCACCGACCCTCCCCACGCGACGTTCCTCCCTCTCGTGGCCCAAGGCCTGCGCCTCCTCCGCCGTCAGGCAGCGCCAAGCCCCTCACCGCTTCGACCGCCGGTTCCTCCCTCTGTTGCGCCGAGGAAGGACAGGGCGGCAGGCGATCCTCAAGGGGGGGAGGAACGAAACGAACGAAACCTTTGGTGCGTATCCGGGGTGCTACACAGGCAGAGCATCAGGACGGGCCCCTGCGACCGAACTCTGCGAGGCGAGCCAGACGAGCCCGCCCAGAGAGACGCAGGTTTTCGGGCCCCTGTCTACTGCCCGACGAGAGGACGACAGGGTGATGCGAACGAGGGAGTGGGCAGGCGGGTCGGCCTGGTGAGAGCGAGCAGAGAGAGAGAGAGAAAGAGAGAAAGAGAGAGAGAAAAACACAAAAGAGAGAGAGAGAGAGAGAGAGGGCCCGCCCTGAAGGTTCGGTGCACGGCACACCCACACCTTTGAGCGGTGCTACGACCCCCCCCCCCCCCCTGAACCAGCGGACAGGCAAGTCGCGCCTGCAACAGGATGGGGCGGAGGAGGATAAGGAGGAGCCGAGGAAGAGCAGAAGGAGCGGGCGGGCTCTGGGGGTGATGGGGTCTCCAGGGACGCCTAGAGGAGCAAAGGCGGATGAGGAAGACGAGGACAAGTCCGAGGGTGACAAAGAAGAGGAGGAGGAGGAGGAGGAGGAGTACAGTACAGTACTCAAGCCCTTCAAGACCACCCACTGACTGTTATGTTCTGGCTCGGGCTGGGGCTCGATAGACATTGCTACGCCACCCATTTCGACAACTCGCCATGCTGGCAACCATGCTGCTACCGCAACACCTTACAACATGCTGAATCTACTGCGCATACAACAGCTGCTCTGACACACGAAGAGTAGAATACAGAGAGACAGGAACACCACTGAAATGCAATACACCGCGCACGTGTGCGACATGACTAAGGAAAACATGCAACTGCGAGCGATACACATGCAAAAAGAAGATTACGGAGGCGCGGGCAGCAGGCTGATGGCCTGCAGGAAGCGGCCCAGCGCGAGGGCGCGGCCGCAGGTTTGACTCACTCACTTACTTATTGCCCCCCCCCCCCTGCGTTTCCCGCCAAGCTGGCGGGCCATGCTGTTGCGAGGGGCTCGATTCATTTTCACGTCTCCCCCCATCCCCCGCAGAGCCTCGCTGATCAACTGTTCGACTGGAATCCAGAGCCCTGGGATCTGCATCATCTCTGACGGGACCTCCACTGGGCTGATCATGAGGCCTTTCACGGGGATGTTGGGATCCTCGGGGTTCTCCTTGAGCTTGGCCTCTAGCTCGGCCGCGACCCCGCCCTCGCGCGGAAGGAGCACGTTGCCGTGCAGCGCGAACGCAATGCGACTCTGCGGCGTCACCCCTGGCTTGTCGCACGCGGGGAGCGCCACTAACTCCCGAATCCACGATGCCACCTGAACTGGTACCGATCGTCCCATCATGAGCGCAAGCCTCTCGCAGCCTGCTACGACCGCTTTCATCCGCGGTGAAGAATCCTTGAAGCTGTAGTTCTCAATAACGGCTAGAAGTGCGAAAAGGGCTTAGGACGCGGGGCCTGCGAGCTCCTGCTTGCCTTTGGCCTTCTCCTCCTTGGTGCTCTTGACGTAGTCCTGGAAGGAGTTGTTGATGGCCTCGATCGCTGCGGACTTGCGACCGACGATCGCGGTGGAGAAGGCTGCGTTCTCGAGGCTCCTGACCCTGGCCTCGAGCTGGATCAGAAGGGCGTCCCTGGTGGAGCTCTTGTCGTGCAGCTCGTCTTCCTCCTCCACGTCGCCCCCATCCGTCCCGGCCTGCTTCTGCTGCGGCCCTGGTCCCCCCAGCAAGCTCAGCGCGCGTGGTCTCACCAGTCCCGAGCTTGACCCTGCGCCCTCCATCAAGACGAACGTGAAACTTGGAATATATATATATATATATATATATATATACTCACGCACATGAAGAAAAAGGTGCTCGAGATATGCGTCTACGGATTCAAGCTCTTCCAGACAGATGCGGCACTTCATGTTGGATATTTCTTGAACTGCATTATCATATCTACCACGACTATAGGGGCAATATTGTCTGATCAAGCTCTTCTTTGTGTGTTGTTGTGCTACTGTGCGGTCACGAAAAACACTCCCACATATGGTGCACGTGTTGGTCGGGGTACAGATCCTTGCTACATGTAGTTGACCATGAGTACCACCTTTTGTAGAGGCTATGTGTGCTATTAATTGTTTTCTGGTGGCCCATCGGGCGCAGCATTGTGCCCCGTCGTCCAGAAACTCTCGGCAGACGAAATCACCTTCGACCCCATCCGCTTGAGTAGCTGCGCTGGTGGCAGCTGGCGAGAGAAGGAAATGAGCGCGCAGCTGTCCGACATCAAGTGCTTGAAATTATTCGCTGATGCCGGGGTCAAACATAATGGCATCAAGGCGACCCTCTGCCTGCAATAAAAGATCCTCGCCAGGCTCTATGGCCCCAAGAGAGTCTATGTCCTGCTGAAGCTGAACGGCCCATGGGTGCTTCTGAGGAGGAACACGACCTTCTAGTAACACATCTCCATCTACTGCCATAGAGCCTAGCATAGCGGCCCAAAACTAGCCATGCAACTCTCTGGCTTTGCTTAATTCCTGATACCACTTAAGTCGTCGTAATCTAAGCTCGAGAGATAGAGGCCCCACTCCGACCTTCTTGAGGACCTGATAAGACGTGAGCGACTTTGCGTGCCCCGACTCCCAAGTGCAGGTCCCAGCCAGAATAGCCCTACACTTGTGCACGACGAACGTTTCGAGAACCCGGATATCCCTCGGCGAAAGGGGCCCTTTGGACTTGGCCCGGACTTCCATCCCAGAGAGAGCATTGTTGATCAAGAGGCCTTTCACAAGATTCACCTTGAGCTTCCAAGGCGCGGTCGAGAGCCAGAAATTTCCCATCGTATAATAACTTACTCGGAGCGACTCCAAGTCGCTTCCCAACTTCGGGAGCAGGCGGAAAAGTTGATGAAAGATGCCCTCCGAGGTATCGCGCGTGATGTCGGCACGCTCCTGCGATATTCTTGCACTCGCCGCGATGCAAGAACCTCGTTAAATTATGAGCGCCCGTGCCTGCAAGAAATACGACGTTCTCCTGGTTGGAAACGGTTTGCACTGCTCCCACCTCTCCCATCCCGCCTGATACTGCTTCGTTCTCGGCTGCTGATCCTGCTGCTAGCTGCTGAATAGCGCCCCCATTCCCGATCTCCAGTACTTTGTTGGCGATGTCGTCGACAAAACCTGTGAGCGCAACTTGCCGCGCGTCCACGCCGTGCTCGTCCCACGGGAGCCGTGCCTCGACAGCTACGTGCCGCCCGTGCGTGCAGAACTGATCGGCAACGTGCTGCATCATTGGCTGAGAAAACGACCGCACAAATAGTAGAGTAGCTCCAGTACCTCCAGGAAATACACCTGTCCCAGGACGAAGCCAGAAACACCCTGATTCATCTTGAAGTTTAAACACACCCCTGGTAATCCGATCTTCGATAACCCGAGGTCTTCGAACATATAGATCGTATCTGCGGAATCAAGTACAACATAATGCTTGAGCGAACAACAACGCGTTTGACGCATCATGGCATCGTAGCACATGTGATACTCCTCCTTTCTGCATTCGGTAGCTGCTGATGATCTGGACTGCCATGGCTGTCTCACGACGCCGACGCTTTAGGCCACCATAGACCCAATCTGGAGGAGTCCAGGGATTGAGTTTTCGGTGAAGGGCTCCTGCATTGAAATTCCTTCCCCGGGTGCACATAACCATGATGATTCGTTCTCAGTCGCAGTCCAGCTTACCATTCTTGGGTAGCCTGGCCGCCTGAGCAGCATGCCAGGCAACGGGCGTGCGCCTCCAACGCCGACAGGCAACAAGTAGCTTCTTGAGAAGTTCTGCAGAACGATTCTCTGGAAGCTCCACTTCTCCGAGTCCAATGCCTGCTCGCGCTCTGGGTCGTCGATCATTGACCCGTGTCGGGCGAAAAAGAAAACGCAATAATTCTGGTGGGCAAGGCCATTCGGGCCAGGTTCTCCACAACCTAAGCTTCCAGACTGCCCGAGACATTGATTCGACATCTTCCACAGCCAAACCGATGGCCTCGAGTTCTTGCCTGGGTTCCCGAGGGAGGTCCTGCACTTCTCGCTGAATGGTCTCCAGGGGAGGACTCCGTGGCGGAGCAGCCGCCCCCCCTAGACGAGAGCTTCATACGTTCGGCCCACGTCGAGGCCGAGGCTGCAGACTGAGGTAGAGCACGGTACTGTCTCCTGCGGGGCCCTCGCCCTTTGCCGGCCAGCACGCGGGATAATGTATGTGCCACGTAGTAGTTGCGCTGCTCGAGAGCTTGCTCTAGTTCGGCTACCCGCCTGTTGCGAACGCCCTCCCAGTATTTCCGAGCCGCACCCCTGAGTTGGCGACTGGGTTGCTTGATCGCGTCGGTCATTTGCTGGGCGACATAATCGCTAGTGGACCTGCCAAGCAGTTCACGCTGTCGTCTTCGCTGCTGCAATAATACACCCAATAGCTGTGCGCTAGCAAGTCTCTCCTCCGTGCACAGCGGGGAGTTAGTAAACGCTTCGCAGGCTGCTGAATTGAGCACTCTCATTAAAGTAGAGTTCATGTCGTCCACTTTGCCCTCCTCGTACATCCTCTTGAAATCCTCCATTACCTCCTCCGCCTTCTGATTCACTACATTGATGAACCCCTCCCGCTTAAAACCGCGATTGGGCCGAGCTGGCCGCTCGGGAAGAGGAGGGGTGGAGGCGATGACGTGTGCAACTAGTACAACTGGCCTGTGGTCCCTGGCTGAAGCCGTCTGGTGCAATTGCAGTCGCCTGGCGCTTCCAGCGTGAATTTGGCAACTTTCATCTGCGGGAAGAAGAGCGCGAGGGACCCCCACATGCTCGATGTGACTTTCTCCCGTCTCACCGACGTAGGAGGCAACATTCGGGAAGAAGGTGTTCGCGGCAGAGAGGTCCCAGGCCTGCAGCACGGGGCGGATCGCAGCAGAGGCGGGGCAGGGGTTGCCGACGCCGTGTTCTCCTGCAACATAGTCATCTTCAAAGTGCCTGAGACCTCCATTGAAGTCCATGTACAATAGGGGAAGTGCATGCTTGCTGTCTAGAAACCAGCGTATTCTGCAACCATGCCACGAGGGAGGTGACAGTTTTGTCGTATACCTGCTTCTGTCCCGTCTTAGAAACACGAGGTGGAAAACACAGCCCAATCATACCAAACGCTTGCTCCTGTTGCCTGACTAGAAGACATCCTGCTCTTCCCCACAGCTGCCTGGGTACTGGCAGAATTCGTTTTACAGCATGCTTCGGGAACCGACTCTTCTTCAACAGTATAGAAATCCTTCACGATGGTGTGACCAGCGGACCTCTTTTGTAACCGAACTGATAACATCAAAACGAATCCACAAATCTTTCTGGATCGACAAGCTCGCCTGTGCTGCGCAACTGCGTCCCGCCTAGCACGATGGCGCCGTGGGAGGGGCACTCGGCGGCTATGTCTGCAATCCTGGCGACGCGGGAGGCCGCGCAGGGGTTGAAGCCAACGAATCGAAATAATCCAGCGTTCATGAGCGAGTCGACCTCGGGCATGCCGCCGCCATGACTGCCAGGCGTGAGAGCCCTGTCGAGTGTGAGATCTGAGTGTGGCGTGAGGTGGATCTCGCTCTCTCATCACCCGGGCCACCTGCAGGAGGAGGAGGAGGAGGAGGACGACGATGAGGAGGAGGAGGAGGAGGTGGAGGAGGAAGAGGAGGAGGAGCCGGCGAAGCCCGAAGAGGCACGCTTAAGGACAAGCAACACTGGACGACGACGACGACGACGACGACGACGACCGACGACGACGACGACGACGACGAGGCTGGGAGGCCGAGCGCCGGGCATCGTCCACTCCGACAGAGCTCCTCCTGAACGTCTTGGACACCACCTTCGGAAAGGTGGGAAGTGGCAGGAAGGCAAGGACGGGGCGGAGGGCGAGGAGAGGGGGGAAGAAGGTGGAGAGGGAAGGTGGGGGAGGGGAGGGGTGGGAGGGGGACGGAGAGGGGCGGAGGGGATGGATGGGAAAGGAGGGGGGGCGAGCGGAGGGGAGGAATGGTAGGAGAGGGGCGGGGTGGGGGAAGGGAAAGGGGACGGGAAGGGGGGGTCGGATCGGATAGGACCGATCGCGGAAAGTATGTAGCCAAGTCACTACCCCTGCGAATGAGCATCCGACTCAGCCCAAGGAAGAGGCTACAGGGTTCTGCTGGTATGTAGACAGCGAGGGGGGGGCGGAGGCGAGCGTCGACTGAGGAACAGAGCACGGCACACATGTAACTTCTTGGGGGTCCGCACGGACCGCTGAGAAAGAATGTGTCTGCAATGTTTGTCGTGCTCAAATGTATCGGCTACACGCAAAAGTGACCCTGGGCAGCAACAGTGACCATTGGTGCGCGGCTTTTGGGGGGCCGCAGGGGGGGGGGGGGGGGGGGGGCAGACCCGAGCGCGCAAGACGCTGCTACCGCCTCGCGGTCGGTGATCAGGGGGCCCCAATGGGCCCGCACCACCAAAGGTCACTGCTGCAGAGGGTCACTCCTGCGCGTAGTCGAATGCAGAGCGAGGGGGGCGCGGGCGAGCGTCGAGGGAGAGCGCGGGCCACCGCGACGGCTGCCCGCTGGGCCGAGAGACACGGGCGCGGTCGCCGGACGAGTGGCAGCCCCTCGGAGCAGGCAGGCCACACAGGGGCGGCACGGGCGGCGCGGGCAGCACGGGCGAGCGAGGGGACCTGCTCCTCCTCCGCCTCCTCCTCCTCTTCCGCCTCCTCCTCCTCCGCCTCCTCCGCCTCTTCAACCCCTTTTCTTCATATTCTTCGTCTAATAATTTCATTGCTCGCATTATGAATATTCGTATTCCTCGTCTTATTGTTGCTATCATGGGTATTCGTAGTTGTTGTCTTCGTGTTAGTCATACCATTATTGTCACGGTCCTTACAAGAATCCGGATTGGTTTAATGCTACGATCAGTGTTTAGATTCCTAGCGTTTTAGTATTACTAGTATGAGTATCCGCTTAGTGTTACGATCAGTAGTTTCACAAATCCTGACATAAATTTCGAATATTATTGGTAGTATGTCAACCGTGTAGTTTCTTCATACCGTTATTACGATGATTCGTCTCATCATTATCAGTAACCTCCGTAGTAGTAATAGTCTTACTGTTCTTCTTAGTATGGTTAGTGAAGGGCATCCTTAGTATCCTCCTCCTCCCACTACTCCTCCTCCCTCCTCCTCATCCTCCTCGCCCTCCTCCTCCTCCTCCTCCTCTTCTTCCTCTTCCTCCCCCTCATTCTCCAACTCCTCTTCCTCCTCCTCCTCCTCCTCCTCCTTCCTCCTCCTCGCTCCTCATCCTCCTCCCCTTCCTCCTCCTCCTCTCCTCCTCCTCGTCCTCCTTTCCCAACTCTTCCTCATCTCCTCCTCCTCCTCCCTCCTTCCTCCCCTCCTCCTCCTCCTCCTCTCCTCCGCCTCCTCCTCCTCCTCCCCGCTCTCCCTCCTCCTCCCTCCTCCTCCCTCCTCCTCTCCCTCCTCCTCCCTCCTCCTCCTTCCTCCTCCCTCCTCCCTCCTCCCTTCCTCCTCCTTCCTTCTCCTGCTTCCCTGCTCCCGTCCTCCTTACCTCCTCCTCATCCTCTTTTGTTTTTTTTTTTTTTTCCTCTGTTTTTTTCTTTTTTTTTTATTTTTTTTTCTTTTTTTCCTTTCATTTAGTTTGTTCTCCTCACTCCTCCTCCTCCTCCTCTCCTCCCCTCCTCCTCCTCTCTCTCCTCCTCCGCCGCCCCTCCTCCTCCTCCTCCTCCTCCTCCTCCTCCTCCTCCTCCTCCTCCTCCTCCTCCTCCTCCTCCTACTCCTCCTCCTCCTCCTCTCCTCATCCTCCTCCTCCTCCTCCTCCTCCTCCTCCTCCTCCTCCTCCTCCTCCTCCCTCCTCCGCCTCCTCCTCCTCCTCCTCCTCCTCCTCCTCCTCCTCCTCCTCCTCCTCCTCCTCCTCCTCCTCCTCCTCCTCCTCCTCCTCCTCCCCGTCCGTAGCCATTTTGGCTCAAGCCGATCTTTCCCGCTTTTGCCATTCCCATTTCCGGGCGATGGCGCCCCGGGCGGACGGCGTGGCTACGGGGGGCGGCCAGGACACCTGGCTGCCTGGTCCGCTGCGCGCCTCCGAGGCCATCGCCCTCGGCGCCTCCGCTGCCCGCCGGGCCGCCCGCCGCAGGAGGCGGGAGGCGTGCGAGGCGGGCCTGCGAGATGCCGTTCGTGCTGGTGGCCCTGGCAGCTGGCAGGACCGCCCTCCAGCTGCTCGCCTCCCCGCCCGCCCTCCAGCTGCTCGCCTCGGGCAAGCGCGTCCCTGGAGCGTCGCGCAGGAGGCGCAATGCTTCCTGGCACTCAGAAAGGGTGCCCCCTGGCGGCTTCGCCAGGGCATCCGACAAGGATATCGAGTGGGCAGCTGCTGGGCCGCGGTTGGGTATGGGCCACTCGGAGCGGGATGCGCGGCAGATCGACAAGGACGTGCCGATTGCCGATGAGGCGCTGCGCGTACCGCTGGCCGGGTGGCTGGCGCCAGGCGTGTGGCACAAGGGCGACGCTCTGGCGGAGGCCCAGGCCTTCGGCGACGGCTTGGCAGCGGGCTGGAAGCTTGCGGAAAGCCAGATCGAGAGGGTGCAGCTGGAGACGGATACGAACGATCAGGTGCTGAACAGCATCGAGCGCAAAGAGGCTGAGCGACACAGAGGGGCATCGGCCTCTCCAGGCTCTGGCCCTCCAGGTCCGCTTCCGCATGGAGCGAGGGAGCCGCGTACGCGCGGACTGCAGCGTCCCCCTCCAGGCGCCCTGCAGCCGCGGCCCCCGACGGGGGGGTGGTCGATGCCCGCGGCCACAGGTGATAGCGTCGACCTCGAGGGCCCAGCTCAATCTGCTAACGAGTACAGCGTCACAGAGACCGCGAACGACGGCATCTGCGAGGTGCCGAACATGGAAGAGTCTGTCAAGGACGTGTGCGCCGTCACGGCTTTCGGGATCGACGGGGTCACGAAGCTCGACGACGGCAGCGGCGTGCACATCGGCGACGAGGGCGCCGAAACCGACGGGAGCGAGCCGATCGAAAGCATCGCGGTGCTGGAGGCGCTACTCCGTGGCGCCACGGAGAAGGTGAACACGGCCGCGCTCGCGCTCGCGGTCGGGCAGAGCAACGGCGCCATGGCGACGCAGGCGCTGCACGACGAGCTCGATGCAGCGGCTGATCGCATGGTCGCGCTCGAGGAGAAGCTCGCCTCCGTCAAGGCGGCTCTGGACGGCTCTGGGATCGTGAAGGTCCCGCACGGGAGGGAGACCGCCTTCCCGACAGCGGGGCTGCTGCAGCTGACCAGTGGCGCTCGCCGCCCTCCGGGCCCGTGGGCGGACAAGTTCGTGGTCGACGAGGGCCAGAGCGACGGAGTCTCGGACGCCGAGAGCTCTGTCGACGGCGACGCCTTCGCGGACCTCTTCGTGGAGGACTGGCAGGAGCGCTACGCGGCGCTGTGCCAGTCCGCCGCCGACAAGGTCGGCGTGGGCCGAACCTGGGGTTAGACCCAGGTTTGGCCTACGCTCAGGGCGGTGAGGCCTCGGCAGGGGTCCCGGGGCTCCTTGGTGTCTCGCGGGGCTCGTGGGGCCTCCGTGGGAATTCGGATGCATGACCCTCCTGGGTCGAGTCTTTCCTCCTCCTCCTCCTCCTCCTCCTCCTCCTCCTCCTCCTCCTCCTCCTCCTCCTCCTCATCTCCTCCTCCTCCTCCTCCTCCTCCTCCTCCTCCTCCTCCTCCTCCTCCTCCTCCTCCTCCTCTCCTCCCTCCTCCTCCTCCTGCCTCCTCCTCCTCCTGCCTCCTCCTCCTCCTCCCCGCCTCCGCCCTCCTGCCTCGCCTCCGACCTCCTCCTCCGCCTCCCTCCTCCTCTCACTGCTCCTCCTCCTCCTCCTCCTCCTCCTCCTCTCTCCTCAGCTCCTCCTCCTCCTCCCCAGCCTCCCTCCTCCTCCTCCCTCCTCCTCGCTCCTCCTCCTCCTCCTCCTCCTCCTCCTCCTCTTTCTCCTCCTCCTCCTCCTCCTCCTCCTCCTCTGCACAAGGCGTGGCCAGTCGCCCATGTGATTCGTACGTGTAGGTGCTATTCCCCATTCTTGTTCGTGCCCCAAACTGCGGCGGCCGTGCATTGTCAGTCTTTCGCAGCGCTTTCGCGAGCACCCCATGGCCGCGCCGCTTGCCCCCGCGAGCCCATCCAATTACCCGCGCCTCGGTTGTCTTGCGTTGGGCCGACGCTCAATCATCCCGTGCGATGCGTTGTGGAATTTGCAATGATCGCGCAACCAAGCTTGACATGGCTGGGAATAGTGCCACATGTTCCGATCAGTCATTGCTGGTTCCGTCAATGCTCCGAGGGCGAGGGGGAAGACGGGGCTGAGCAAGGAGGAGAGGAGAGGGGGAGCACGAAGCAATTGACGAATGATGGAGGAAGAGCATGAGGAGGACCACGACGACGAGGAAGGACGGACGGAGGGATACGGAGGCAAGAGGAGGAGTGAGGGGGAGCAGGACGTGGAATGGCGTGACTTGGGCGATGCATCTCGCCCGCTCGTTCGGGAAAGTCGCCGTCGCCGCTGCCTCTGCCAGAATCGCACTGGGCCTTCTCGGGGCTCCGCGGGCCACTTTGGGCGCGTTTCGGGCGCACCCTGACCTGACGTTTCTGGAGCCTCTTCCAATTGATTGGGTCTTCCTCGTCTGCCGCGGGAGCCTTCAATTCTGCCGCCCATGGGTTTACCAAGAAGGTGTCTAGGCCAGCGCAGGGGCCTCTCGGAGGTTTCTGGGCTGCCCGAGGCCTGGAGCGGGGGCCTTTCTGGCGGTCCGGTGGTCGTCTTTCGGGTCGTCTTGGCGGCCGCGGGGGGGGCCCCAGATTACCTCTTGGAAATTCCTCGGGGTGCGTTTTGGGCCGTCTCGGGAGCCCGGTGGAAACGCGAAGAAGGCGGTGCCAGCATTCCCTGGCTCTTCGGGAGCAGCGCTCTGTAATACGACTGTGGTTGCACAGTCGCGCCTCGGGTTTTAGGGACGAGCACTGAACGTCATGAGCCGTTTTGGGGGGTTTCTTGGGTCGCGTTGGCAGCATCCCGGGAACCACTCGAGCCTTCAGGGGAGCGTCTCTCGGAAGCGGCATGGGCAGGCTATGGGTCGTCATCGGGTACCCTGGGTGTTTTTGGAACGCCTCCTGTAGTGTTTGCTGGCCTCTGTGGCGGCCTTGCGGGTTAATTGGGAACGTGTCGGGGTTATGTTTGGCAGTTTGGGGAACTCGTCATGAGAAATATCGAGGGGGTAGCGCGGAACTCTTTCTGTCTCTGGGGGCCCTCTGGGCAATAGTAAACACCAACAACATAGGTTGTGCTGCGGCAGGGCTTGCACGTCGGAGTCTGGCCTTGCAAGTAATAGTTACATGATGCGCTTGAATCGTTTTTGGGGGAGGGCCTCGCCTTGGGGGGCGAAGCGGACGCCACCAAAGAGCGAGGACACCCGGAGTATCGCGCACTCGGGACGGGAGTCGCCAAAGCGCGCAGCGTGTCGGTTTCGCGCTCGTCAGGAGCAGGATTATTCGGCAGGGCCACGTCCCCGGGCGCTGTTAGTTTGCGCGATGTTCGGGCTTACCGGATGGCGCCGAAGGGCCTGGGGCGACGGCGCTGGCGGATTTGCGTTCAAGCGGCGGTCCCCACATCTGAATTTCAGATTGGCCCTATCTGAAGTTCAGACTGGGCCTGTCTGAATTTCAGATTGCCCCCCTGGGGGGCTGCCCCAGGGTTTTGCTCGACACCTCCACGCTGAAATGATTCAGATTTGCTCTTTCTGAAATTCAGATTGGCCCTTTCTGAAATGCAGGTTGGGCCCGTCCGAATTTCAGGTTGGGCCGTGCTGAAATTCAGACGTGGGGGCCGCCGCCTCGGCGCCGAATTCGGCCCAGACGCAGTTCTTAAGAAGCCCAGCGTGAGTTTACGAGCGCCCAGAAGCTGTCCGCGGAGATACGATACGGATAGGAAGCAAGGCATTCCCCAACTATCCTGTGATGTTGGATATTCGTTGTTCCTTCTCTTTTTCATTTTTCCTTACAGATAAGCGATATTGTTTGACATTTATTGAAAAAAACCACACACACACACACACACACACACACACAAAAAAAAAAAAGCCCCGCGTCTCCTCCCTCCCCCCCCTCTCCTCCTCCCCTCCCCCATATCCAGTTCGTCACGCCTCTCGCGAAGATCGTGGCCCCATAGGGAACTCCACCGACAAGCCCCAATGGCAGGGTCCGCACGCAGTTTCCGCACCCATTCCGGCGCACCCCTCACGAGGATCGCGGCCCAACAGGGCGCTCCACCGAGGGCCCCAGCGGCAGGGTCCGCACGCGGGCTCCGCATCCATTCCGGCACACCCCTCACGAGGATCGTGGCCCATAGGGACCTCCACGGAAAGACCCACAGGCAGGGTGCGCACGTGGGCTCCACATCGGTTCCGGCGCACCCTTCACCAGGATCGTGGCCCCATAGGGAGCTCCACCGAAGGCCACAGTGGCAGAGTCCGCACACGGGCTCCGCACCCATGTCGGCACGGCCCTCGCAAGGGTCCCGGTTCCGCAGGGAGCCCCGCCGAAGGCCCCCGCGGCAGGGTCCGCACGTGGGCTCTGCGTCAATTTCGGCACGCCCCTCACGAGGATCGTGGCCCCAGGGAGCTCCACCGGAAGCCCCAGGCGCGGGGTCCGCACGCGGGCGCCGCATCCATGTCGGCGCACCCCTCCCAATGATCGCGGCCCCATAGGGAGCTCCATCGAAGGCCCCAGCGGCGGGGTCCGCACGCGGGCTCTGCACCGATTTTCGGCACAGCTCTCACGAGGATCGTGGCCCAATATGAAGCTCCACCGAAAACCCAAGTTGCGGGGTCCGCACGTGCGCCCCGCGCCCACTCCGGCGCGCCCCCCGCGAGGATCGCGGCCCCATAAGGAGCTCCACCGAAGGCCCCAGCGGCAGGGTCAGCACGTGGTCTCCGCACCCATTTTCGGCACACACACACACACACACACACACACACACACCCCGCCAAGATCGTGGCCCCATTGGGGGCTCGACCGAAGGCCGTAATGGCAGGTTCCGCACGCGGGGTCAATGGCCCCCCCCTCCGCACGAGGATCGACCGTGGCCCCATAGGGGGCTCCACCATGGCGCAAGACCAGCGCGCGCGCACGGCGGCGACGCGGCGGCGCCTTGCTGTTTCGTCCGTCGGGACGCCGAAACGCGAGGGCTTGGCCCTTGGATATGAGCGGATTTCGCAGTCGTGGAAACGACTTACGGGTGAAAAGTATCGTCGTCTTTCCCTGGCACGGGCTGCAAGAATTCAACGCGGAGCAAACTGCTCAACTCTAGGCTATCTTCGACGCAGAGGGCACGCGGCGACCTCCTCTGCGTGGCCGCAGCGTCGGGATCCCTTTGCTCCCAATGCAGCGCAAAAAGCGCAGGGGAAGGCACTTTTTGTTGGGGCAGGGGGCGCGGGGAGACAAGGAGGAGGAGGGGGACGTCCCGCCCTTCCTCTTCACTTCTTCATGCGTTGCCCTTCCTCCCGCGCCGCCCAATTGCCCCTTTTCGCACTGACCCCCCGCGATCTGATGAAAAGCCGGTCCTGGGGAAGGGGTCCAGACCTATCGGGAGCCACGTTATGACAGAATCACGACGTCGGATGTCTGGGGAGGAGGGAGCGACATGGAGAAATCTAGAGGCTGGCAGTCGATAGCCCGCTAGCCCAGAGAACGAGAGGGGTACTCCCCCAGGGCCTCCTCCTCCTCCTCATCCACCCTCCCTTTCTCCTTCTCCTCCTCCTACTCCTCCTCCTCCTCCTCCTCCTCCTCCTCCTCCTCCTCCTCCTCCTCCTCCGCCTTCTCACCTCCCCTCCCCCTCCTCCTCCTTCCGCCTCTCCATCCTCCTCTCCTCCTCCTCCTCCTCCTGCTCATCTCCTCCTTTTTTATTACCGTCCTCCTCCTCGCTACCATCCTCCTCCTCCTCCTCCTCGCTACCTCCTCCCTCCTCCTCCTCCTCCTCCTCCTCCTCTCCTCCTCCTCCCCTCCTCCTCCTCCTCCCTCCTCATCTCACCTCATCCCATCTCATCTCATCCTCATCCTCATCCTCCATCCTCATCCTCATCCTCAGACCTCATCCTCAACCCTCATCCTCATCCTCATACCCTCATCCCATCCTCATCCTCACCTCATCCTCATCCTCATCCTCTTCCCTCATCCTCATCCTCATCATCTACAACATCACATCATCAATCATCATCATCATCATCATCATCATCATCATCATCATCATCATCATCATCATCATCATCATCATCATCATCATCATCATCATCATCATCGAGCGGATCGTGTTGCTCTCCGGCCTTCCAGGGGGGGTGGGGAATCACCACCTTCAGGGGCAACGCTAGGGGGGCAGATATGCTCGGGGGGTGCATCAACCCCAACTCGCCCACTCATCGCCGATAGGAGCCCGATGGCCCACCCCGCCCTGGAACGTGCGGACTGCTCCTCGTAATTCTCCTCCGCACCCTATTCCCCCATCCTCCCTTCCACCTCCTCCCTCGACAAGGACGACGACGTCGGCGGCGGCGGCGGCGGCGACGACGACGACAACGAAAACGACGACGGCGACGACGACGACAACGACGACGACGACGGTGACGACGACGACGACGACGGCGGCGGCGGCGACGGACAAGCCGCACGCCACGCCCCGCGGTGAAGCCCCGGCCTTCATGCCAGGGGTGCTCGCGCCCTCCGCAGGAGGGCCCGCCGCCTGCGAGATCGGAATATGGAATGTGCCCGATCGGACTGCGAAACCAAACGAAAACCCGGCGACGCCGAAAGCGGAACTGCGAGAAAGTACCTCGAGCACAGCCGGGCCTAGGACAGAAGAGCAGCCTTCAAGAACAGGAGACCCTCCGCCAGCCCAAACTGAAGAACATTCGAGGGTGCCTTCCCCCAGGAGGCACGAGAACACCCAACAAGCACTAAGAACATTAGGGTACCCTCCCCGAACCGACCTCGATCTTATACCTCGGTCCGGCTGTAGTCGGCAAACCCGTGGGCCATAGCCCGTCCTCGAGACGCTGCCATGTACCGACGCCGCATGGCGCTGCGTGGGGCCTCGCATGGCCCCCGCAGGGGAGCCCTCCGCCGTGTGCTTCCGAAGTGCCCACACGTCCGCACGCGGGGGGGGGAAGGGCGGGGCCAGAGGGAGGTCTGACTACCGACCAGACCACCCCAACCCAACCCGAAGACCCGAATTTGACCCGAATTTCGGGTTGGGGGGGTAACGGGTCCCATGTGTTGTTTCAAGGTTCCCCGACCCCCCCTCACTGGAAATGGAGGGCAAATTGAGGCCTTCGGGTTGGGTTGGGGTGGTTTGGTGGGTGGTGAAGGTCAGGCTACGACAGCGCGAAACTGCGTCAAGTCTTGGGGGTCCCCAGGCGGCGCGGTGACGGACCGTGCGGTGACCTCGGAATCCCCAACGACCTCACCGCATCAATCGCCCGCGACGCTCTCGGAGAACAACCCGAATCCAAAAACTTACCTCACGGTATAGTCACCGCATCGCTGAGGACTTAGAACCCAGAAGATGACGTTCGCCGAGAGCGAGAGGTGAACTATAGAGGCATCTGGCCAGTACCCCCTGTCAGCCAGATCGATGCCGTCCCTGGCCACTCCAGAGGGGCGAGAGGGGGGCACAACCCCAGTCTCCTGGCTACAAAGTCAGGACGACAAGTGGTTTACCATTTCGCCTCCCAGAGGCCCTTACCAGGCCCCCGGGCGGTCAAACAACTACTCGGGTTAACAACGCGGTCCATGTAATGAGGCCCAGACTCCGGCTGGGTGGTTGGGGGGAAGCGGGACGAGGGGAGGACCCTGAGATCTGGGCGTCACATTTTCTCACGCCCAACGTTTTTGCTGAACCCCGCGGGCCCATGGACCCTGACGGATCGATCCCGCTCGAGCGATGCTTTAGAGAGAGAGCTGGGGTCCAGTGCTCTCTGTTCGAGATTCTTCACGACGTGGCATCTGTCTCGCGAAGTCGGATCTCACAGGAGGGGGGCAGTCACACAGGGGAAGGGGGGGCAGGCAGAGGGGCAAGGGGACGGGAGGTGGGGGAGGGCGAGATGGAGGAAGGGCTGGCTTGGGGCGAGGGTGACTCTGGGGGTAACTTGGGAACGGCTCTGGGAGTGCCATGGGGTCGGGGAGGCCCAAGATGGGCCGAAGGGAAGGGCCTTGGGGTGGGCTTATGGAAGGCCTGGGGGAAGGGACTAGGGTTATGTTGCTCCCATCGTACTTCAGCACCACATCCCAGCGACAATTCCGAGCACCCAGACAGAAAAAAACATCGAAACAGTGTCTGCCCGACACGCTGGCGAAGTGTCGAACTAGTCTCGCCTCCCAGGGCTCGACACGTGGAATTCATTCAGTTTTGGTACGTTCTTGGTGCTCAAGTTCTTTATGTGATCAAGGCAGAAATAGGTTGGAACATCATAAGACTAGGGGTAAAACTAGGGTAGGTCTATCTCACGGGGTTCCTGGGAGCCCTCGGGTGTTCCGTGACGTTTCTGGAGTGTGCAGCGCGCATGGTTCGATCGAACCTCGGACCCCAGACATCCGACGATGCGACTTATACAATGCAGCGGCCCCAGAGCCCCCGACCGCTTCCCAAGGAGTAGTTTATTTTCCGTGTGACGGCCCCGGGGACTGAAAGCGGCACCAGGTAGGGCCACGATACGTCTAAGGGGCGTGCCAGAATGGACATGCGGTGGGCGCATGTGAACGCTGCCATGTAAGCTTTCGGTAGGGCTCCATGTTGGGTCACGAAACGTGTGAGGGGTGTGCCGAAATGAGCATGCGGCGGGCGGGTAGGGCGCATGCGGACGCGGCCACTGGGACCTTCGGTGGAGCCCCCTATGGGGCCGCGAAACGTAAGAGAGGTGTGCCGAAATGAGGGGTGTGCCAAAATAAGCACGCTGTTGGCGGGGAGGACGCATGCGGACGCGGCATGTGAGGGGTGTGCCGACATGGACATGCGGTGGGCGGGGGGACGAATGAGGACGCAGCCACTGGGGCCTTCGGTGGAGCTCCCTGTGGGGCCGCGAAGCGTGTGAGGGGTGTACCAGAATGGACATGCAGTGGGCGGGGAGGACGCATGCGGACGCGGCCACTGGGGCCTTCGGTGGAGCTCCCTATGGGGCCATGACGCGTGTGAGGGGTGTGCCGAAATGGGCATGCGGCGGGTAGGGCGCGTGCGGACGCGGCCACTGGGGCCTTCGGTGGAGCTCCCTATGGTGCCACGCACCGTATAAAAAGGTGTGCCAGAATGGACCTGGCCACTGGGGCGGTCGGCGGAGCTCCCTGTGGGGCCACGAACCGTGTAACGGGCGTGCCGACATGGACATGCGGTGGGCGGGGAGGGCGCATGCGGACGCGGCCACTGTGGCCTGCGGTGGAGCTCCCCATGAGGCCACGAAACGTGTGAGGGGTGCGCCGCAATTGGCATGCGGTGGGCGGGGAGGACGCATTCGGACGCGGCCACTGGGGCCTTCGGTGGAGCTTCCTATGGCGCCACGAACCGTGTGAGGGGTGTGCCTGAATGGATATGCGGTGGGCGGGGGGGACGCATGCAGACGCGGCCACTGGGGCCTTCGGTGGAGCTCCCTGTTGGGGCCACGCACCGTATGAAAGGTGTGTCGAACTGGGCATGCGGCGGGCGGGGAGGGCGCATGCGGACGCGGCCACTGAGGGGCCACGAAACGTGTGAGGGGTGTGCCGAAATGGGCATGCGAAGGGCGGGGAGGACGCGTGCGGACGCGGCCACTGGGGCCTTAGGTGGAGCTCCCTATGGGGCCACGAACCGTGTGAGGGGTGTGCCAAAATAGGCACGCTGTTGGCGGGGAGGGCGCATGCGGACGCGGCATGTGAGGGGTGTGCCGACATGGACATGCGGTGGGCGGGGGGGACGAATGAGGACGCGGCCACTGGGGCTTTCGGCGGGGCCCCGTATGGAGCCACGAAACGTGTGGGGTGTGCCGAAATGGGCATATGCGGTGGGCGGGGAGGACGCATGCGGACGCGAGTGAACGCGGGGACCGCATATCCAAAACGGGACCCAACACCACAGGACGGCTGGGAACAATCGGTTCGATGGGACCTCGAAATCCTTCGCGGCGAGAACGGTTACCATTACCAAGACTGAACGCGGAAGCGTCTGTGTCGATCGTGGTCATCGTCATCTCGTGGATCATGACTATTTGGCGACGGCCGGCTTGGG
The DNA here is from genome assembly GCA_963575745.1 of Prorocentrum cordatum. Classification (NCBI taxonomy): domain Eukaryota; class Dinophyceae; order Prorocentrales; family Prorocentraceae; genus Prorocentrum; species Prorocentrum cordatum. The sequence continues at coordinate 49,346 of CAUYUJ010000210.1, forward strand.
CCATGGCCAAGATCGGCGTCGACAAGGTCCCTCGACATCACGGTAATGGTAATCGCGCCTCTTCCCTCGACCTCTGGGTACGCCTGGAATGGGGACGGAAAGTGGGAGGCGGCCAGTGGGTCTGACCTGGATGGGACCCCAGAAAATCTGCCAGGACGGGGGCGAGGCGGCGCGCAGAGGAGGATAAGGGGAAGGGGGAAGGCTTCTTAGAAGCAGGCTGCTTCTTAGAAGCCGCCGGCCTCACATCTACAGGAGCCTTCTAAGAAGCAAGGGTGCTTCTAAGAAGCCTTCCCCCCTCCCGCAACCCCCCTCTGCGCGTGGCCGAGGGGGCTGCAAGTGAGGCCGAATCCGCTCCGAATCGGTCCATGCACTCCTCTCTTGGTCCATATCTGGTTGAGTGTCTCACCCCGGATCCGTTCTTCGCGGCCCCGGAGCCGGAAGACATCCCCTGGGGGCCTGAAGCAAGAAACATACAAACACACACACACACACAAAACAAAACAAAACAAAACAAAAAACAAAAAAAACAAAAAAAACGTCCCCGAACCCAAGGGCCTCGAACCTGCCCCCCTTCCTGCTGGAAGGAACCAGCGCCCGGCCACCCCGGGCCCCCAGGCGGCTCCGCACGGAGAGTCCACGAGCATGCGCGGCCCCGCACGGGCAGCGGCAGCTCGAAACAGCAGGCGCTGGGCGCCCCCGAAGGGACACGGAAGGACCCGCGGCGGCACCGGCAACGAGTCCTGCTCCCAACGGGCAGCAAGCGCCGCTGAGACCTTCGCCTCCATCCTCTACTCTGCGTGGGATATGAGGCGAGGGGTGGGCGATTGACCTTCCGACGGAGCTTGCCCATCCCCACCCCTCCTCCACCTCCTCCTCCTCCTCCTCCTCTTCCTCCTCCTCCGCCTCCTCCTCCTCCTCCTCCTCCTCCACCTCCTCCTCCTCATCCCCCTCCTACTTCTCCTCCTCCTCCTCCTCCTCCAACCCCCCCTCTACCCGTTCCGACAGCACGTGACCAACCCCTCCAGCGGATCCAAGGGGGGGCCGATTATTGTCCCATACAGAGTAGAGAGCATGTTCGATTCGCGGCGATCACGGGTGTTACAGGGGTGGGGGGGGGCGGGGCGGGAAGGTGACATA
>CAUYUJ010000210.1:50582-53082 GCA_963575745.1 Prorocentrum cordatum
AGTGGTCGGGGCGGAGGGGGCACTGGGCGGGCGCTGGAGCCGCGGGAGGGCGCTGAGACGGAGGAGGCGCATGATGATGATGATGTGGATGATGATGATGATGGTGATTATGATGATGATGATGGTGAGGATGATGGTGATGATGATGATGGTGATGATGATGAAGGGGGGGGGGTGCGGTGCCGAAATAAAGTGGTCGGAGCTCTAGACACCCTGTGCAAGAGAATAAATACACACAAATAAAAATACTCCCCATATTTTCCCATATTTTTGGGATTTTCGTCTTCCCCCCCACTTCCCATATTTTTCAATATTTTCCTAAAAATCGACGAATCATTGTGTCTGTGTGTTTTTTCCCCTCCTGAGTTTTGGCTGCAGCGTGCCGCGCCGAGGCGGGGCGGGCCAGAAGATCCGCGGCGCGACGCGCTGAGCCGACGTTCCGGGCCGCAGGCGGAGGCCTTCCAGGACGAGCAGCGGCATCGGTACCGTTTGCCCCCTCCGAGAACGGTCTCGGGGGCCCCTCTGACTACCTACCAGACCACCCCAACCCAACCCGAAAAGACCCGAATTTCGGGCTGGGGGGGGGGTAAGGGTTCCACAAGTGTTTCCTCGAGGTTTCCCGACCCCCCCCCCACTGGAAATCGAGGGTAAATCTGAGCCTTCGGGTTGGGCTGGGGTGGCTTGGTGGGTGGTGACCCTCTCCCTCAGGACCCCGTCCCCTTTTGTCCACGGCGATGCGGTAAATAGCGCGGCCCGGGCAGCAACAAAAAAGACGGAGGCGGCCGCGGCGCTGCCGGACGGCGGGGCGGCAGCGGGCGCGCTGCGGGCAGCGAGGGGGGGGCGCCCTCTCGTTCCCAGGAGGAGCAACAGCCTCCAGAGCGGAGGCCCGACCTCCATTCTGGGGCCGGTTGTTCCCCTCAGTGTGGAAGCGTTGATTCCCCAAACGGCGTTTGCACTCAGGGCCCCTACTTGGGTTTCGAAGCTGTTGGGTGGGCATGCCGCGGATTCGCCTCGTTGCCGCCCGTTGCCGCCCGTTGTCGCCTGAGGGGTATGCTGAAGATTCGCCATGATGCCGCCCGTTGCCGCTCATTGCCAACCGCTGCCGCCCGTTGCCGCCGCCTCTTGGGGTGCGCCGAAGAGCTCCTGATGGCTCCTGGAAAGTTCCTGGGAGGGTTCTCGACGGTTCCTGGGGGGCCTTGGGGGGCTGAAGTGTTCTCCCGGGCGCTTCTGAAGCGCTCCCAGGCGGTCCCAGGCGGTCCCAGGCGCCCCCAGGCGCTCCCAAGCGCTCCCAGGCGCCACCAAGCGCCCCCAAGCGTTCCCAGGCGCTCCAGGGGCCTCCCACGCGCTCCAGCAGCGTTCCCAAGCGCTCCCAGGCGCTCACAGGCGCTCCCAGGTTGCCGCCCGCTGACGCCCGTTACCGCCCGTTGCCGCCTGTGGGGGCACGTTGAGGACTCGCCACGTTGCCGCCCGTTGCCGCCTCCTTGCCGCGTAGTTGCCGCCTCTTGCGCTGCGTGGGTATGCCGAAGATTCGCCACGTTGCCGCCCTCTGCCGCCCGTGGGGGTATGCCGAAGATGCCACGGGTTCGCCACATCGCCGCCTGTGGGATAAAGGGGCGTGCCGAAGATTCGACACGTTGCCGCCCATTGCCGCCCGCGCGGGTATGCCGAAGATTCGCCACGTTGCCGCCCGTTTACCGCATCTTGGGATATGCCAGGAATGCGACACTGTGCCACCCGTTGACGCAAGGTTGACGCGTCGATACAGCCTCGCGCGCTGCTTGGATATGCCAAGGATTCGCCACATTGACGCCCGTTGCCGCCCGTTGCCGCCTGTGAGGGTACGCTGAGGACTCGCCACGTTGCCGCCCGTGGCCGTCTGTGGGGATGTGCCGAAGATTCGCCTCGTTGCCGCCCGTTGCCGCTCGTTGACGCCAGCGGGGGCACGCTGAGGATTCGCCACGCTGGCGCCTATGACCGCCCGTTGCCGCCCGTTGCCGCGACCCGTGTGTGGGTATGCCGAAGCTTGCCGCCAATGGATACGCCGAGGATTTGCTACGCTGCCGGCCGTTGCCCCCTCGTTGCCGCCCGTTGAATTGCCACCTCGTTGCCGCCAAGTGCGCTGCGTAGAGATGCCGAAGATTCGCTAAGTGACCGCCCGCTACCACCCGTTGCCGCCTCCTTGATGCCCGTTGCCACATGTGGGGTACGCCGAAGATTCGCCACGTTGCCGCCCGTGGCCGCTTATGGGGGTACGCCGAAGATTCGCCACGTTGCCGCCCGGCGCCGCCCGCTGCCTCCCGTTGTCGCTCGTTGCCTCATTCGGGGGCTCGCTGAGGCTCGCCACGTTGCCGCCCGTTGCCGCCCGTGGCCGTTGCCGCGTCGTTGCCGCAACGTGCTGCGGGCACGCCGGAGATTCGCCACGTTGCCGCCGCGTTGCCGCCCGTCGCCGCCTGCGCGGGCACGCCGAAGACTCGCCACGCTGCCGACGCGTTGCCGCCGT
>CAUYUJ010000210.1:58082-105568 GCA_963575745.1 Prorocentrum cordatum
CAAGGCCGGGAACTTGAACAGATGCAGCAGCTGCAACTGTGGAGGGCAGTTTCCCCAAAGTTGAGGCTGTACTTGAAATCGCTGCAAGTCATAAAAAAAACAAAACAAAAAAAACTTGAACAGATGCAACAGGTGCACCGATGGAGGGTGGGTGCGGTTCTTCGGCGCCCAGGGCCATAAGCGAAAACATGTCCAATCCGCCACCGTTCCTCTGAGCACGGAGGGAGCGTGTACTCAGGTCCTTTGCCCAATCCCTGGAGCCTCAGTCCTCAGTCCTGGGGAGTCATTGAGAAGCCCGGACCCAAAACATCCGAAATCTACCAGGGATCCCGGCGTGCCCTCTGAGCTCCGTCGCGGCTTGCCGCATGACTTTCTGGGACCCAAGAGGGCCCCAAGACGGGCCAGGAGGGCCCCAAGAGGCCCCCAAGACGGTCCAAGAGGACCAAGTCGCCCTAAGATCGGCTCAAGACGCACAAGATGGCCTCCAGACGGCCCAAGAGGCTTCCAAGACGCCCCAAGAGGCCTCGAAGCTGCCTCCCAAGAAGGCCCCAAATTGCCAAAATCCGAGAGGTTCCGTTGGATTTTGAAAGTTGTTGGCCTTCTCGTCTTTTCTGCTTTCCGACGCTTCAAGACGGCCCAAGAGGCCCCAAGACCACCCCAAAACGGCCAAAGAGGCCTCCAAGAGGGCCCCAAGAAGGCCCAGAAGCGCCCGAAGACGACCGAAGAGGCGCCCAGGACAGCCTCAAGAGGGCCCCAAGACGCCCCCAAAAGGGGCCGAAAGAGGGAACACGAACCGAAAATCCTAGCCTTCTGCCCCAAGAGGTGGCCCCAAGATGCCCCCACGAGGCCGCAAAGAGGCCCGACGGCATTCACATAATTCCACAGATCAGGGCGGTCCTTTTTCAAAGCGGGGACATCGTTGGAGGCCACTCTGAACTATATGATCACACATCCTGCCATCGCTCGGACGTCCATTGCCCGTGCAGTTGTCGATTGCGTGCGTGTTTGTTTTCTGTTCACGTCGCAAGATGACCCAGGATGCTCCTCGGTGGTCCCCACTGGGGAAAAAACATAGGTCCGAGCGAAGAAATCCGCGCGTTCCAGATCACTCGCTGGGAGGATGCAAAGCAGGTTGCTCCTTTTCCAAAGCGGGGCGCTCACCTGACCGGCAGACCCACAGGGTGCCGGTCGTTCCGAGTGGCGCCTGCGGAAGTGGAAAGGAACGCTTGGGGGGGGGGACTTAGGACGAGGGGCCTCGGTGCGGGACGGACTGGTTGGCGCAGTGTGGATATACTTCTGGTCCTCCTCCTCCTACTCCTCCTCCTCATCCTCCTACTCCTCCTCCTCCTCCTCCTCCTCATACTCCTACTCCTGCTCCTCCTGGTCCTCCTCCTCTTCCTCCTCCATCCCTGCTCCTCATGAGTAGCTCCCCTGCCGCACCCCGAGACGTGTCAATAGGGCGTGCCAGGCGCTCCGCCTGCGACGTCCTCACCATGTATGGTCCTGGAGCGAAGCGTTTCAAACAATGTCACGGATGGGGGCGGGCCGTTTCAAAAAGGAAGCCCTCGCCTCAACGCTGCAGACATTCGTTGGAGAGGTGTGCACAGGCTTCACGGAGGGAGGGAGGGCGGGTTTCAAAATATGGCTCTCGCGTCAGCACCGCGCACCTTCGTCTTCGAGAACTAGGAAAGCTTCACGGATGGAGAGCAGGTCGTTTTCAAGATGTGGCTCGCGCCATAGCGCCGGGCACATTCGCCTGAAAAGTGTGCAAGAGCATCACCGATGGAAAAAGGCTCCGTTTCAAAATGCGACTCTCTCCTTAGCGCCGCAGACACTCGCCTCAAAATATTGCAAGAGCATCACAGATGGAAGGCGGCTCATTTTCAAAATGTGGCTCTCGTTTATGCGCCGCGAACATTCGTCTTAGTTCGCAAGAGCTTCAAGGATCGAGGGCGGGTGGTTGTCAAAATGTGGTTCTCGCCAAGCGCCTCGGACAATTGGCTCAAACGTTTTTAAAAAAGCACCACAGATGGAAGGCAATTCTTGTTGAAACTGTGGCTCTCGGTTGCGCGCCGCGAAAATTCGCCTGAAAAAATTCCACAAGCTTCAAAGATGGAGGGCGGGTGGTTGCCAACATGTGGTTTCCGTCAAAGCGCCGCGAAGATTCGTCTTCAAGGTTCGCAAAAGCCTCACAAATGGAGGGCGGCTCATTCTAAAAATGTGATTATCGTCCTAGCGCCGCGCACAATCGCTTATCAAGTTTGCAAGAACTTCAAGGATGAGGCGCGGGTTGTTGTCAAAATGTGGCTCTCGCCAAACCGCCGCGAACATTCGTCTTAAAGCTTGCAAGAGCATCACAGATGAAGGGCGGCTTCGTTTCAAAATGTGGCGATCGCCTTAGCACCGCGCACAATCGCCTTAAAAGTTTGCAAGAGCTTCTCGGAATGCAGGTCGGGTGGTTTTCAAAACGTAGCTCTCGCCCACACACCGCGAACATGCGTCTTAAAGTTCCCAAGAGTGTCAATGATGGAGGGTGGATCGTCTTCAACATGCGACTAACGCATCAGCACCGCGCGCATCCGTCGCAAAGGCTGACAACTGTTCAACGGATTGTTGGGCGTCCCAAGAAAGGCGTTCTGGCTCGAATTAACACTGTCAGGACGCAACCGTGAAATTGATTCGCTGCGTTGACGTCGTCGTCGTCGTCGTTGCCAGCCTCAAGAAAATTGACGAAAAAGGAAGAGGGCCCCTTCCATTTATCCAGTCCCTGCCAAGGGGGGGATGGAAGGGGGGGGTAGTCCCAGGCTGGAATACCGACCGCCACCCCGGAGTCCTGGCGGGTATGGGAGGGGTCACCAGCGGGGGTCCCAACGGAGGTCCGTCCCGCCTTCAGTGTCGGCGACACCGGCCGCAAGGCCTTTGCATTAGGACTGCCATGGCGCAACAGTCACTGTGATTCGCGGCGTTGAGCTCCGAAGAATGCTGTTCTGAGACGATGCATGATCGTCAGGGAGACTTCGCGGATTGAAGACATGTAGGTTTCAAAATGTGGCTCTCGCCTTAGTACTGCTCAATTTAGTTGTAAGAATTTGCAAGAGCTTCACAGGTTGAGGGCGGGTGATTTCAACATGTGGCTCTCGCCTTAGCACCGCAGCCGTTGTAAAAGTATCGAGAGCTTCATGGATTGAGGGCGATTGCTTTTCAAAATGTGGCTCTCGCCTCAGCGCCGCGCACTTCGTTTTAACCAGTTGCAGAAGTTTTACTGGTTCTCATGGCTACTGTACCAGAAACGGTTTTGATATATTTCAGGATTGCCAGGGCATTCGCAGTGTTTAAATCACAAGATTGGTTTTCTGGCAAGATGCAAAAGTCAGGTTGACCCGTGGCGTTCAAATCCTGAGAATGGCGTTTTGGCACGCTTCACGATATTCACTCGGTTGCCCCCCAACTTGGCACTGCCCCCAGTGGAAAAGAACCCCTTGCATGGGGCCTATGAAGAGGAAGCTTGGATGGAGGGTGTATTCCAACATCGTTGATGAGTCTTGAGTTTGCACTGGTCCTCCTGCCCCTCCTCCTCCTCCTCCTCCTCCTCCTCTTCCTCCTCCTTATCCTGGTCCCTTGCTCCACTGTCCCCCCCAACACCTCGCTGGCGATATCAGGCCACGCTCACGAAAAGATTCCCTCCTACCTTCCGGATCAATCCCGGGACAGCACGGCCGCCATGCCCGACGACGACCACTGGTTGCACTTCTTGATGTCGTGCGCCGCCTTCTCGAGGAGGGGTAGCAGGAACAGAAGAAGGAAGGGGACAAGCCGAAGAGGAGGAGGTAGAGGAGGAGAGAGGAGGAGGAGGAGGAGGAGGAGGAGGAGGAGGAGGAGGAGGAGAAGGGAGAGGAGGAAGAGGATGAGGAGGATGAGGAGGAGGAGGACGAGGAGGAGGAGGGGAGAGGAGGACGAGGAGGAGTGGGAGGACGAGGAGGAGGAGATGGAAGGCAGAGGACGAGGAGGGGAGGAGGAGCAGGAGAAAGAGGAGGAGAAATACGAGGAGAAGGAGGAGGAGGAGGAGGGGGAGGAGGAGGCCGACGAGAAGCAGAGGGAGGAGGGGGAGGGAGAGGGGCAGGGAGGAGAGGGGGAGGGAGAGGGAGAAGCGAGGGAAGGGAGGAGAGGAACAGGAGCAGGGGAGGGAAAGGAAAGAGGAAGATAGACTGAGTAGTTGTTAATCCATGTTTGGCCCTTTTCGGGCCTTCGGCAGCCCCTGGAAGCCTCGGCGGGCACAACCTGAGGCCTGCTGGTTCCTCTGGAGACCTCTCTGCGGGGAACCCCGGCGGGCCCCGCCGAAGGAGCAGGAGGCCATGTGTGGAGACGGAGGGTGGGAATGGGAGAGGGGGAGGGAAAGTACGGAGGAGGATAACGGAGACGAATGAGGAGGAGGAGGAGGAGGAGGAGGAAGAGGACGAGGCGGCGGAGGCGGAGGCGGCGGGCGGAGGAGAAGGGGAGGAGGACGAGGAGGACCAGCGTAAACTCAAGACTCATCAACGATGTTGGAATATACCTTTCTCAAAGCTTCCTCTCCATAGGCCCACAGAAGGATTCATTACAATAAGGAAGTGCCCCAGTGGCAGACAATCATTTGAAGATCCTGAAGCGTGCCAAACGCAACGAATCAACCTTACTGTTTCGCCTTGGCGATGCTGGATCGCGCCAGAACACAATTCCTGGGATTTCAGCACTACCAATTAACATAACTCTGCGCCCTGACAATCCAGAGTCGCTCGAAGGCGCCGTTTCTGGTACATTAACGAAACCAACAAAACGAACAACGAATTTGCGCGGCGCTAAGGCGAGAGCCACATTTTGAAAATCACGTGTCACCAGTCCGCGAAACTCTCGCGAGGTTTACAATGAATGTGCGCGGCGCTGAAGCGAGAACACATTGTGAGAACCACCGAACCTCATTCCGCGAGACTATTGCAAATTCCGAAGACGGAACAAACCACGGAAAAAATAGAAAAATAGGGAGATGCCCAAACAACAACAAAAACGAATGTACGAGCCACGGAAGCGAGAATGACGTGTTGAAAATCACATGTCCTCAACCCGTGAAACTTTTGGAATTGTCAAACGAATGTGCGCCGCGCGAGAGCCACATGTTGAACACAACGTGCCATCAATACGTCAAACTCGTGCAATTCTCCCACATCCTAAGTGTGGTTCATGTTGTCTCTGGACACCACGCGCAGTCCTCCTCCTCCTCCTCCTCCTCCTCCTCCTCCTCCTCCTCCTCCTCCTCACCCCCCCTCCTCCTCGCAAACTCACACACCACCATCATCGTCATCATCAGCATCACCATCACCATCATCGCCAGCATCCTCATCACAATAATCATCATCATCATCATCATCATCATCATCATCATCATCATCATCATCATCATCATCATCATCATCATCATCACCCGCATCATCAACATATGTCGTCCCACTACGTCGCCATTCATCATCACCCACTCACTCTCTCACCCATTCACGTTCTCCCATCACTAACGCATCACCATATCATGGTCCCATCAAGACCACTAAGCATAACCATCCTCGTCGTCATCATCACCCGCGCGCCCCACCATCGCCATCACGATCACCATTCCATCACTAGCATCGACCACGGGGGGCCTCATCTGTGAGTGAAGCACGAACACGTCTCGAGCGGGAGCCCCTTCCCTGTGGGGACCGCACGTCACGTTGATAATCCGAGCGGGTCATCGGGGCCCTGTAACTGTCGTCACTTTTGGGTTCCTCAGGCCTGACTATTGGGGAAGTCTCAGGCGGGAGCCTCGTCTGTTGATGAATTGCGAGGAAGTCTTTGGCGTGAACCTTCCTTTTATGGGGTCCGCAACTCACGTTGGCAACCCGTGCGGGCCATCGGGATCCTGCAACCGTCGTCATTCTTGGACCCCCAGTCCTGAATGTTGAGGAAGTGTCAGGCGGGAACCTCGTGTGTAAGCGAATTTCGAGGAAGTCTCGAGCGGGAGCCTCCTCCCCATGGGGCCTGCACTTCATGTTGATAATCCGAGCGGGCCATCGGGATCTTGTAACCGCCGTCACTTTGAAGCTCCTGAGGAAGTCTCAGGCGGGAACGCCGTCTGTAAGTGAATGGAAGTCTCAGGCGGGAGCCCCCCCCCCTATGGTGTCCGCATCTCACGTTGGTAATCCGAGCGGGCCATCGGGATCCTGTGACTGTCGTCACTTTCGGGTTCCCCAGGCCTGAATATTGGGGAAATGTCAGGCGGGAGCCTCGTCTGTGAATGAATTGCGTCACTTCTGGGTTCCCCAAGCCCGAATCGCAAGGAAGTTTCATCTCTGGCGGGGACCTCGTCTGTGATCGTATTGCGAGGACGGCGTTGGCGGGAGCCCCCCCCATATGAATCCGCACCTCACGTTGGTAATCCGAGCGGGCCATCGGGACCTTGTAACTATCGTCACTTTTGGGTTCCTCAGGCCTGGGTATTGGAGAAGTGTCAGGCGGGAACCTCGTCTGCGAATGAATTGCGAGGAAGTCTTTGGCGTGAACCTCCTCCCTATGGGGTCCGCAACTCACGTTGGCAATCCCAACGGGCCATCGGGATCCTGTAAATGTCGTCACTCTTGGGCTCCTCGAGCCTGACTATCGGGGAAGTCTCAAGTGGGATCCTCGTTTGCGAATGAATTTCGAGGAAGTCTCGAGCGGGAACCTCCTCCCTATGGGGCCCGCACTTCATGTTGATAATCCGAACGGGCCATCGGGATCTTGTAACTGTTGTCACACTTGAGCTCTTCCAGCCTGAATATTGAGGATGTCTCAGGCGGGAACCCCGCCTGTGAGTGAATCCGGAAGAAGTCTCAGGCGTGAGCCCCCTCCGTATTGGGTCCGCATCTCACGTTGGCAATCCAACCGGGTCATCGGAATCCTACAACTGTCGTCACTGCTGGGTTCCTCAGGACTGGCAAAAAGAAGTTCCATCTCGGACGGGAACCTCGTCTGTGAGCGCATTGCGAAGACGTCGTTGGCGGGAGCCCCCTCCATATGGGTCCACAACTCACGTTGGTAATCCGAGCGGGTCATCGGAAATTCGTAGCTGTCGTTACTTTCGGGCTCTTCAAGCTTGAACCTTGAGGAAGTCTCAGACGGGGAGCCTCGTCTGTGAGTGAATTGCGAGGAACTCCCAGGCGAGAGACTCCACCTTATGAGGTCCGCGGCTCACTTTCGTAATCCGAGCGGGTCACCGGAACCTTGAAACTGTCGTCATTGTTCGGCTCTTCAAGCCTGAACTTCGAGAAGTCTCAGGCGGGAGCTTCGTCCGTGACTGAATCCCGAAGAAATCTCAAGCGAGGGCCCCCCCCCACTGGGGCCCGCACGACACGTTGGTAATCCAAGCCGGCGATCGGAGACCTATAGCTGTCGTCACTTTTCGGCGCCTCGGGACCGAATACGGAGGAGGTCTGACGCGAGGGCTTCGTTCGTGAGTGGATAGCGAGGAAGTCTCAGACGGGAGCCCCCCTACCTATGGGGCCCACACTTCACGTTGGCAGTAAGAGCGGGTCATCGGCAAATTCTACCAGGCAAAAAAAATGAGCACCCCACAGGGACAAACCACGAGGCGTTCCACACGCGTATGTGAATGAGTCGCAAGGAAGTCTCAGGCGGGAGCCCCTAACCCAGTCACAAAATCGCTCGAGGAGTTCGACCAGAGAGCGGTGGACTCCGGGGCTGAGGGGGAGCAGCTTGCGGCAGGGCTGAACCTCGCGCTGCCTCCCACCTGAGCGCGGCCGCGACTAACTCGGCGCCTGCGGGTGTGTCTCGGGTCGGGCGAAAGGGGGGATAGCAAAGGGGGGGTTTGAGAATCAGCTCGCGTAGCTGATTTTCCCGGCGCCTCCCGGCGCCGGAGGCGACCATGTATCGAGGAGTGGGCCCCTCGGTGGGGCCGAGACCAGCTGCATGCAGCAGATTTCGTAACCCCCCCTTTCCCAATCCCCCCCTTTCGCCCGACCCGAGTGTCCCACAGGCCTGCTCGCGCGCCCCAGCGGCTCGCGGGGTTGTCCCAACGACCGCTGCCCCGACGGCTTCGCGATCTTGCCATCGGAAAGCAGGCGCCCCTGCCGGGCGCCGGCGGCGACGGCGCCCGGGGAAAAATCGGCAGGCGCCCCCCGCGGCCAGGAGCCCCTCTGCCAAGGAGGAAGGAGGGGCGCATGAGGAGAACAGGCGGGATGGAGATGAGGTGGAGGAGGGGGGGAGGAGGAGGAGGTGGAGGAGGAAGAAAAAGACGAAGGAGAGGAGAAATTGAACAAGGAGTGCGAGCAGGAGGAGGAGGAGGAGGAGGAGACGGAGGACGGGGAAGACAAGGAGCTAAAGTAGCCTGAGAGGGACGAGAAGAGGGCAAGCGGGCACGACGCGAGAAGAGGGCAAATGATGTCTCTCCGCGCGGACCAGCTGCACCGAACTCATCGCCACAACAGTGCTTTGGCTGCGGCCGACGTTACAGCAATGTATGCTGGCGAAGGCGCTGCCAACTGCTTCATTTTGTAGAACAGGAGAAAAGCGAACGCAACCCTGCGAATCGACTGGCGCAACGAAAGATCGCGGTCAGGCTCGGACGTGTACGCCGCTGCAGGGCCCAGGCCCCCTGATGTAAGCGTGCTGAGGAGCGGGGGAGAGTCGAGGGTCCAGAGACGAGGAAGACAAGGAGGATGAGGAGGAGCAACCGAGGACGATACGGGGGGCTTCGGCCAGGGCGAAGAGGAAAGACCCAACGGCAATCAACATATATCATCATGCAGGGTCCTACCGTCGGAATAAGTAAAACGAATACTCGCAGCGCTAAGGCGAGAGCCACATCTTGGAAGCGGCCCGCCCTCCATCTGTGAAGCTGTTGCCAGTGTTTAAGTTTGAAGCTCAAAAATGCAAGGACTACCCAGCGAAACGCCCAGCCCGCCCTTCCGGGTGCGCTTCAGAGGCTCCAGCGCGTCATGACCCAGCTCTTTCCGTCTCGGCCGTTTCGGGGCCTTGAGGCGGCGGCGTTCGGCAATGACCTCCGCCAGCTCCCTCTCGCATGCCGCGGCTGCGCGGGCGATTTTGCCGAGTCCATCTTGCGCCTGCTGCTGATCCGGGCCGCTCCAGTCCGCGTGCGAGGCCGCCCGTTCACGAGCAGCCAGGCCGATCGTAGCGGGGTCAGGGCCGTCCAGGTCGGCAAGCCCCAGCACCTCCCAGGGGTCGTCAGCGTCGAGGTGGTAGCCCAGGCGCGTCAGGATGACGAGCATGTCGTCCCAGCAGTCGGGGTACTTGAACGGCTGCGCTGCGCGGCCAGCGCAGGGTCTCCGGCGTTGGCAGAACTGGGATTCGTGGGACCTGGTTTAGTGATGTGTACTGGGGGACGCCCCCCCCCCGCCCCGTTCCACTAACTGGAACTGCCGTCACCCGAAAAACACCAGCTACGGCAGACATGGTTTGGTGAGTCTGGCCACTTTAGGGGCTCCAGGGCCCTACTACTAAACGGGTCCCCTTTCCGGGGGTCGTGGCTATACCCGAGAGTTATGTTGCTCCCATCCTACTTAAGGACCACATCCCAGAAATAACTTCGAGCACCCGGAAAAGTGTCAAAAGAGTGTCGAAAGAGTGTCGAAACAGTGTCGGGCGAGTGTCTCCCAGGGCCCGACACGTGAAAACCCTTGAGTTTCGGTACTTTTCTGGGCGCTCGAACTTCTTCCTGGTGATCAAGGCTAATGTAGGTTGGAGATAGTCCAAGAGCGCTCCAAGACGCCCAACTTGATTTCTTCACAATCCGCGAGGCTTCGAAAACTCCCTAATGGCGCTTCGAAAGGACACCCAAGAAGGCCCAGAGAGCCAGAAACTCTGGATTCTCCAGTGGCGTTTGAAGGATTTAGCAGTCGTGAGAGAGACGCTGTCGTCGTCGTCGTCGTCGCCGTCAGTTCCAAACGAATTGAGGAACAAGGAAGAGAAACGTTGTAATTGAGTCGATTCCCTTTCGTATTTCCCTTCCCTGCCAGGGGGGTGGGGGGAGAAGGGAGGGAGGGGGGGGTGGGGTCCCGAGTCAGAATACCGCCCCCCCCCGGGGTCCCGGCAGGTTCAGGGGAGCGGGTTCACAAGCGGGGGTCTCGGGGGAGGTCCCCCCTTCAAAGTGCCGCCAAGAGGCCCCCGGAAGGCCTCCCAAGAGACCCCAAGACGCCTCCCAAAGAGGCGTCTTGTCCACGACCCACTTTGGCCTTCAGGGTGCCCCAAGAAGCCATCGAGAGGCCTCCTCCTCCTCCTCGCTCGCAAAGGGCACGCCAACAAAGCAACTCCGGCTGAAAGAGCGAAGCGCTTGATCGTCATCATCATCATCATCATCATCATCATCATCATCATCATCATCATCATCATCATCATCATCATCATCATCATCATCATCATCATCATCATCATCATCATCATCATCATCATCATCATCATCATCATCATCATCATCATCATCATCTCATCTTCATCTTCATCTTCATCATCATCAACATCATCATCGTCGTCATCATCAGCATCATCATCATCATCATCAGCAGCATCACCACCACCACCATCAGCATCAGCGTCAGCGGCATCATCAGCACCAACATCATCATCATCAGCATCATCAGCATCATCATCAGCATCATTAGCATCATCATCATCATCAGCAGCAGCATCATCATCATGATCAGCAGCAGCATCATCATCATCATCAGCATCATCATCAGCATCAGTATCAGCGTCAGAATCATCATCAGCATCATCATCAGTAGCAGCAGCAGCATCAACATCATCATCAATATTATTAGCATGATCGTAAGCATCATCATCAGCAGCATTATCATCAGCATAAGGATCATAATCATCAGCATCACGAGAATGACCATGATCATCAGCAGCATCAACATCATCATCAGCATCACCATCAGCATCATCATCATACTCAGATTCATCATCACCACCACCATCATCATCAGCACCACTGCCACCGACATCATAATCATCATCAGCAGCATCATCAGCAGCATAATCATCATCAGCACCAGCATCATCATCATCAGCATCCTAATCAGCATCATCATCGTCGTTGTCATCACCATCATCATCATCAGCAGCATCATCACCATCAGCATCAACATCATCATCATCATCAGCATCATCACACCATCAGCTCCACCACCATCAGCATCATCACTACCGCCAACACCATCATATACTCGTCAGCATCATCAGCATCATAAACACCATTATCATTATCACCGTCATCATCATCAACAACCATCATCATCAGCAGAAGTTTGATCATCACTGTCATCATCAGCAGCAGCATCCTCATCATCATTGTCATCACCGTCACCATCACTAGCATCATCAGCATCATCATCATAATCAGCATCACCATCACCATCATCATCATCATCATCATTATTATCATCATCATCATCATCATCATCATCATCATCATCATCATCATCATCATCATCATCATCATTACGATCACCAGCATCGCCATCACCACCACCATCATCATGATCACCACCACCACCAGCATCATCATCATCATAATCATCATCATCATCATCATCATCATCATCATCATCATCATCAACAACAACACCAGCATCAGAATTCGCTGGCCCAACGGGCCAAAGGCGTGCTAAGATCTCCAGTAACTGGTTAACAATATTTCTAGTTCGCGCGCGCGGGGCGGCCCCTGGGGGTCCCCCGTCGAAAAGTATCCCGACCGCAGCCCGACCAAGTCTACCCAGAGATTGTTTTGAGGGCCTTCCTTCGACACCCCTCATTAGGATCGCGGCCTCCGAGGGGGGTGCACTCGACTACCCCGCCCCAAGAGGCCCCCAAGAGCCCCCCAAGAGGCCCAAGGGGGCCCCAAGACGCCGCCAAGGAGCCCCAAGAGACCCCCAAGAGGCCCCCCTAGGAGGCCCCAAAGAGGCCCCCAAGAGGCTTCAAAGAGGCCCCGTAGAGCGCTCGAGGGCTGGCGGAATGAGCGAAGCGATTAAATAATCAGCAGCAGCAGCATCAACACCAGCATGAGTACCAGTGTCATCATGATGGCTATCATCATGATAAACAACTTCATCATCACGATCATCATTCTTCCGATCGTCATCATCATCATCATCATCATCATCATCATCATCATCATCATCAGCATCATCATCAGCATCATCATCAGCATCATCATCAGCATCATCAGCAGCAGCAGCAGCAGTTGCAGCAGCATCATCCCAGCGTCATCATCACTATCGTCATCACCGACTACACTGTAAGTGCCACCATCGGCAACATCACCATCGTCACCATCACCACCGCCAGCATCATCGCCGTCACCACCATCATCATCACGACCACGACAGCCACCGCCGCCCGCGGCCTGGGACTGCCCGAGCCGCGTCTCGCTGGTGTGCCGGCACAGCTCCGCAAACCTGCCCTCGCTGCTGAGACGCCTGGCCACGCGGCTTTGGGGGGGAAGCAAACTCAATCAGCATCGAATCAGGAACTCGGATCGAAGCAGAAACTCGGGTCGGGACGGTCCGCATCGGCACGGAGTCGAAATATAGAAGCCGATCGGCTGCACCATGATGCACAACAGCGCCGTGCACGCATCGGGCTCCATCGGATCGCCGAAATATCGAAAACCCGGCCCCCCGGAGCCTCCACATATCCTTCGGGAGCGGCCAAGAGGGGGGTGTCCAAGAGGGGGGGGGTGCAAATCATGACCGGCGGCATGTGCGCGGTCCAGCGGGGGGGCCAGGGACGTAATGAAACAAGAAGAGGCGCCATGAAACCTGGTGAAATATCATCGCCCCCGCCATGACATCCACCCCCCCTAGTCATCACCCCCCTCTTTTCCGCCCCCGAATCCTCCGATCTCACCTCTCCAGCCCGCGGCCCCGGAACTCCCGAACCCCTTCCCTTGGGATAGTTCTGCGTCACGGATCCGTTTCCGATGGCCCCAAGGCCCGATCACGGGCCCTGCAGGCCGGAATCTGGAAAAAACTGCTCCATCGGCAGAGCGGGTGTGCCCAAACGGTAGAGTGATGCGGAGAGCAGAGGCCGGGATGGGAGGAGGGAGGAGGAGGAGAAGGAGGGGGAGGAGCAAGGAAGGGAGGAAGATAGGACGCGGGGCGCCGTCTCTTCCAAACGAGGACCCAACACCACGGGAGGGTTGGGAGAGAAGCTGCTTCCTGGGCGGCGCTGGCGATCGCAGGCGCGCCTGTCGCTCCGGAGGGCCGCGCAGGGGCGCCTGGCACGCGGGGACGAAGCTGCCCAGGCAGAGGGGCGGCCGCGGAGGCGGGAGGAGGAGGCCCGAGCCGTCGAGAAGCTCTGGGCGGGGAGCAAAACACCCCCCGGACTGAAAAAGATCGTGTCGTCGGCGACCCGGGCCCGCGGCCCACCCCGATCGTTGGATCCTTGGGCTGTCCAAGGTCGCGACCCACTGAAGGGGCCCCGGGGACACGCAAATAAACGGACACAAATCAAAGGATTCCCCTATACTTGTGCATATTTTCTGGGTTTTTGTCTCCCCCCCCACTTCCCACATGTTCCCATATTTTCCTGGGGATCGACGATGAATTGTTTCTGCCTCCTGACCAACGAGAGATCGGTCACCACCGATTGCGCCTCCAATCTCGGATCGGTCCCGACCGCACTGCTCCAAAGACTCGGCCGCGGCCGATTCGGAGCGCCGATCGGTCGCTTGCCGATCGCGACCTGGAAGCTCCGGTACCAGACAAGCGCGCCCCACTCCTCGCAAACGTAAAAAACTGCCCGCAAGTGGCCCCGTGAGCCGCGGCGGGGGCTGCACGATCCTCTGCGTACATGGAGGCGAACAGGTGCTCAGGATTCGTTTTTTTGCAATCCTTCGTTTTTTTGCAATCCTTCGTTTTTTGTTTGCAATCCTTCGTTCTTTGTTTTGCAATCCTTCGTTTGTTTTGCAATCCTTCGTTTTTTTTTTGCTATCCTTCGTTTTTTTTGCAATCGGACGTTTGCGAGCAGGCACCCTGCGAGCAGCGGAGCGCGCTCGGTGAGGCACCCGATGATCCGTGGCACCCGCCGCCCCGCCGCTCCCCCGGAAGGGGCCCCGCCGGCCTGGCGCGCTCGGCAGCGAAGCGCCGCTCGTTGCCCTCGCGCGCGCGCGGGCGGCGGCCGCCCCCGAGGGGCCCTGGGAGATCGATGGCTGGCGACGTCCGAGCCCTGAGCCCCGCCAGCCGTCGACCCCCCCGAAGGAGGAGGAGGAGGAGGAGGAGGAGGAGGAGGAGGAGGAGGAGGAGGAGGGAGGAGGAGGAGGAGGAGGAGGAGGGAGGGAGGGAGGGAGGAGAGGGAGGGAGGAGGGAGGAGGAGGAGGAGGAGGAGGAGGAGGAGGAGGAGGAGGAGGAGGAGGAGGAGGAGGAGGAGGAGGAGGAGGAGGAGCAGGGGCCCGACCTCACCGCGTGCCCGACGCACTCCGCGGCCCCCTCCCCGCGGCCCACCGAGCGGCCCGAGTCGGTGGTCGGCGAGGCCTGGGCCCGGCTCTCGCCGCCGAGCTCGCGGGCGGCGGTCGAGGGTCGACGAAATCGGTGCCCTTCGGAGCGCCCTTCTGGCCCCTCCCTCCTCCCTCCTCCCTCCTCCCTCCTCCCTCCTCCCTCCTCCCTCTGGCCGCCCCTGGCACGAGACCTCCTCTTGGAGAGACCTCTGGACAGACGTCGGCCGTCGTCGCCACCGCCGCTGCCCCGAGGATCGAGGATCGAGGATCGAGGATCGAGGCTTTCTTGGGGGGGGGCCCGAAGGATCGGGGATCGAGGATGGAGGATCGGAGATCGATGATCGAGGATCGGGGTCCGCGAAGGCGACCAGGAGCGGCCATCAGAGGCTTCTTCCCCTTGCGGTCTGGGTCAGGGGCTGCGGCCCGCAGGCCGGCAGGGGGCTCAGGCAGGACTTCTTTTAGAACTCCGACCCCGATGATAGCCCGCAGTGAGCTCCTGGCGAGCTGGCTGAAGCCTCGTCGCATCGACGGTGGGAGATCCTGCAGGTTCCTGGGCTCCTTCTGAGCCCAAGGGGGGGGGGCGATGGTCGGACGGGGGTCGACCAGGGCCGCCGCCGCCGCCGCCATCGTCGTCGTTGCCGCCGCCGCCGCCGCTGCAGGAGGATGACGGGGGCGGAGGGCGAGGAGGTGAAGACCAGACCATGCGCTGCACGCGGCCCTCTTTGGGGGCCTCATGGACTGTCTTATGGCTATCGCGGAGGCCTCTCTGGCCGTCTTGGGCGGTCGGAAACCCGAGCGGGCGAGCACTCGTGGAAACCAATTGGGCAATCAATGGCTTCCTCGGGGGCCTCATGGGTCTCCACATCATCTGAGCACGTTGACCTCTGTGGCCAGGCTCGTGTGGCCTGGGGCTCTGCCGTCCTCGAAGGCCCTCAAGCAGGCCAGGCCTGTGCGTGTGGGGGCTTGACACTCGGAGAAAAAATTGCCCGTCGTGCGCAAGGGGGAGAGGGGATCTGGAGCTGGATCCGGAGCGAAGGCTCATCGGGCCCCAGAGGCACCACGAGCGCTGCCCCTGCGAGACAAAGACGGCGCAACCAAAGTGCAGAAAAAGCGTTCAGCTTCGGAGCGATCGGGAGAAAGCCGGACGAGGTGCTGGCAGGCCTGGTGGTCCAGGTCCTCCTGCACGCGGCTCCTCGTGTGGACGCGCGAGATCGCGGCCTGGCGGCGCGGGCCAGCTGACCCTCTCGACCTGAGCCCCGCCTGCCTCCGGCGCCGCCGTCTTCAAGGCTCCTGGCGTGCAGGGCGGGGACTGGGGAACAGACGCCTTGGGACCCCAGCGGGCGAGATGCTCCAAGGTCGATCGCCCAGGCGGTAAATCCCCGCCTCGGATGCGGGTCGCACGGAAAGGAGGGGGTCAAGGGGGGGGGGGGGGAGATCAGCTGCATGCATCTGGTTCTCCTGGCGCCTCCTGGCGTTGAGAACGGCCGGGTGGAGCGCGACAGGATCGTAAGAGCACGCAATGGCGATGCGAGGACCTTGGACGCCCACGCTGAAGCCCTTTGAGCAAAAAGTGGTCGGCGATAGCGGCGAATGTCGAGGGCGCGGACCGAATCAATTGCGAGGGAGTCCCACCCAAGAGCGCGATTCTGGTATAAAGTGTGAGGACGTCCCACACGAGAGCGCGGTTTGGGCATAAATTGTGAGGGCGTATCAGGCGGGAGCCGTTGTTGTCGAACTCCCACTACTGAAGAATTCGCCGGCCCAACGGGCCAGGGCGTGCTAAGATCTCCGGTAACTGGTTAACAGTATTAACAGTATTTCTAGTTCGCGCGCGCGGGGCGGCCCCTGGGGGTCCCCCGGCGAAAAGTACCCCGACCAACGCCCGGTCGCCGCCCGACCGCCGCCCGACCGCCGCCCGACCAAGTCTACTCAGAGATGGTTTTCCTTCTGGGTGCGGCCTCTCAGGCTCCCCAGAGCGCGCTCAGAGTGCCCCAAGAGGCCCCCAAGACTGCCCAAGAGGCCCCCGAGACGCCCAAAGAGCGCTCGAAGACGCCGAAGATGACCCCAAGACGGCCCAAAAGGCCCCCAAGACAGCCCAAGAGGCCTCCAAGACGCCCCAAGAGCCTTCCAAGAGGCCTCCGAAGAGAGCCCCAAGAGGCCAAAATCGTTGATTTTCATTGGTTTTTTCGATGTTTTTTGTGTTCTGGCTTTTTCGGCTTCCGGACGCTCCAAGACGGCCCAAGAGGCCCCCAAGACCGCTCCAAGACGGCCCACGAAGCTCCCAAGACGGCGCCGAAACGACCCAAGAGAGCCCTCAAGACGGCCCAAGTGCCGCCCAAGACGGACCAAGAGGCCCCAAGACGGGCCCAAGAGGGACTCAGGAGGGATACCGAGAACTCAAAAATGGAGCCCTCCGTCCCAGAAGGCGCCCAGGAGGTCCCAAAGAGGCCCCAAGAGGCCTCCAAGAGGCCCCAAGATGTCGCCAAGAGGCCCCAGGAGACTCCCAGGAGGCCCAAAAGAAGCCCCAGAAGGCTTCAAACATGTCTCCCAGGCGCCCCCGAACGGCCTCTCAACAGACCCCAAGAGGCCCCCCAAAGAAGCATCTTGACGACGACTCTATTTCGCCCCATCGAGAGACGACCCCCAGGGAACTGCTTCACCATCAAAACTCCCCACGCAACGCGTCCGAACGACACCCGCCCCCAAGAGCGCAACATGGGCAACGAACACACAGACAAAAACCAGCGATGCCATATCACGGGCCGGCGGAATAAGCGAAGCGATTCAATAATTATTGTTGACCCCTCCTTCGGGTGACCATTGTATTTGTCCATTGAAGTGCTCCCTCCAGGGCTCGCACCTCGTTTTTTTCCTATCAGGGAAAAGCCCTGGGGTCAAACTGTGCCCCTGGCCCCCGGTTTACAACAACAGCAACAGCAACAACAACAACAACAACAACAACAACAACAACAACAACAACAACTACAACTACAACTACAACAACAACAACAACCACAACCACAACCACAACCACAGCAACAACAACAACAACAAGAAGTTTAAGACTTCTCGCTCCATCTGCTCACGTGCTAATCATTACGTATATCCCAAACCCTCAGTACCCGCCCTCGTCGTCTTCGATCGGACCCCCTTGGGGGAGAATCTTCCTTACCTGCCACGTGTATTTAGTGCAGCCCCTAAAACAAGGGAAGAGAGGACGGGTGGAACGGGGAGGGAGAATAATGGAGCATGAGAGAAATTAGCAGGAGGGTGGCAAGGAGCAGAAAACAAGTGGTATAACCAGACGGACAGATCGGGTGGGCAAACCCATAGCGGGCAGGTCGGGAAGGCGGGCCCAGGCGACGAGGTCGAGCAGGCGGGTTGCTGAAGCGTGGGTCCTGCATGAATCGCGAGGAAGTTTCGAGCGATAGCGCGATTTCTAAGTGAATCGTGAGAAAAGCCAGCGTGGGCCACGAAGGGCATAAAATCCGAGGCCGCAGAGGGCAGCGACGCGGCCGCTGAGGGCAGCACCGGGGCCACGGAGGGCAGCGAGGGGGCCACAAATGGCGACAGCGTTGCCACGAAGGGCATGCATATGGGGTCACGACGGGCGCGAGAGAGCGGGGGCCACGAAGGGCATTCGTATACGGGGCCACAAAGGGCGACAGCGGGGCCACTGAGGGCAGCAACGGGGCCACGAAGGGCAGCGAGGGGGCCACGAAGGGCGACAACGGGGCTACAAAGGGCATACATATGGGGCCACGACGGGTGCGTGCGAGCGGGGGCCACGAAGGGCATATAATTCGGGACCACAAAGGGCAGCGACAGAGCCACTGAGGGCAGCAACGGGGCCACGAAGGGCAGCGAGCGAAGGCGACCGCGGAACCAGTACGGGCAGCGAGGGGCATCGAAGGCAGGCGAAAGGCAGCGACCGGCGACTGCTGTCATTAACGGGCTGGTCGGGCGGGCAGGCCCCGACGGGCGGGTCGAGCGGGCGGGTCGTTGAAGGTTGGGTCCTGCTTGAACCGCCAGGCAATATGTAGCGGGAGCGCGATTCCTGAGTGTCGAGGACCGGCATCTGGGGATAAATTGTGCGGAAATATCAACAACAACGGTTCGGTGGAAAACTGCGAAGAAATCCCACGCGAGAGCGCGATTCTGCAATATATTGTCAAGAAATCAAGCGGGATCCGCGATTCAGTGGAAAATTACAAGGAAATCCAAAGCGAGAGCGCGATTCTGCAATACATTGAAACAATATCAGGCGGGAGCCGTTGTTGTTAACCGGGGGCCAACGACACAGTTTGAGCCTCAAGACCTTCCCTGGTAAAAATCAAAGTGCGAGCCCCGGGAGGGGCACTTCAATCGAAAACATACCGGGGATCAACATGACACATGTTTCAAGAAAGAGAGCTCATCAACAACAACAACAACAACAACAACAACAACAACAACAACAACAACAACAACAACAGCAACAGCAACAGCAACAGCAACAGCAACAGCAACAGCAACAGCAACAACAACACAACAACAACAATCATGTTACCCTCATGCGCGATGTTTCCACACGAAGCATGCGACCATCATGATAACCATTTACATCATGAGGGACGCTTGTTCTATAGCGGGGTCCGTTATTCCATTCCCGCATCTCCCGCCCAATGAGGTCTTGCAAACACCCTTCCGAGGAATTTCGACAAATCCCTCCTCGAAAACACATGCCCGAGCCTTGCTGCGCCGATGCGAGACCGCCAGTGGAACCCCAGCGAAAGGTAAAGCACAAGGAAGTATCGAACGACAGGATTGCCTTGCTGGGGATGGGGGCTGTCGGCGGTGAGGCAAGGACCTGGCCCTGAATAGAAAGGGAGGAAGTCTCGAGCAGGGCTGCTGTTGTTGCTAGGAGCGGCGCCAATGCTGAAGAGAGTAGGGCGATAGTCCAGCGTAAAACAGAACGAAGTCTCGAGCGGGAACGCTGGTCTTGTTGGGACGGCGGCTTTCGGCGGCGAGGAGGAATACCGCCTTGAGTAAGAAATGAGGAAGCATCGAGCGGGAGCCGCGGTTTTGTCGGGACGGGGGCTGTTGGCGGCGAGGAACAGCACCGTCCCGAGGAAAAAAAAGGACATCTCGAGCGGGAGCGTTGTTCTTGCTGGGAGCGGCGCCAATTCAAAAGAGAGCAGGGCGCCAGTCCAGCGTAAAACGGAAGGAAGTCTCGGGCGGGAGCGCTGAATTGTGGGGGCGGCGGTTTTCGGCGGTGACGAGGGCACCGCCTTGAGTTTTAAAAAAGGGAAGCCTCGAGCGGGAGCGTTGTTTTTGCTGGGGGCGGCGCCGATGAGAGAAAGACGAGCGCGCCAGCCCAAGGTAAAACGGGAGGAGGTCTCGAGCGGGAGCGCTGGTTTTGTTAGGACGGCAGCTTTCGGCGGCGAGCAAATGGACCAGCACTGAGTAAAAAGTGAGGAAGTTTCGAGCGGGAGCCTTGTTGTTGATACGGGGGCCGGTTTTGGCGGCCCCCCAAGCCGCTCGAGCGTGAGCCTCGTTTTCAATGAAACTGTAGCCGGCGCCTCGGCGAGAGCGCAGGGGCGCATGTAAAGGGCCCAAACAATAACTATTTTGGGTAGTTAACACTCAACAACAACAACAACAACAACAACAACAACAACAACAACAACAACAACAACAACAACAACAACAACAACTACAACAACTACAACAACAACAACAACAACAACAACAACAACAACAACAAAAACAGCAGCAACAACAACAACAACAACAACAACAACAACAACAACAACGACGACGACGACGACGACGACGACGACAACAACAACAACAACAACAAGGTCAACACTGCACCTAACCACCCGTTCACCGGGCAGCTAGGTCAAGGTTTGTCCTTAAGGACAACCCTTGACCTAACCCCCCGTGGTCAGCACCCCCCCCCCAGCAACCAGCAACCAGCAACCAGCAACCAGCAAGCGGACCTCAAGCTTCGCATTTTAAATCCTCTGGGCTCCTTAAGGCAGCCCATGCACTCCCACGACCTGAAACCATGTGCACGCCGCCGAGCCGACCACCGGGACACAGACTCCCTGTGGCATCCTATAGAATCCCTAAGGAAGCCTATAGAACTCCTGGGGAATCCTATGGGATTCCCAAGGAGTCCTATGGGATCCCTAAGGGATTCCTAGGGAATCCCAAGGAATCCGATGGGATTCCTATGGGAATCCGATGGGATTCCTAGGGAATCCTATAGGAATCCGATGGGATTCCTATGGGAATCCGATGGGATTCCTATGGGAATCCGATGGGATTCCTATGGGAATCCTATAGGAATCCGATGGGATTCCTATGGGAATCCGATGGGATTCCTAAGGGAATCGTATAGGAATCCGATGGAATTCCTATGGGAATCCGATGGGATTCCTATGGGAATCCGATGGGATTCCTAAGGGAATCCTATAAGAATCCGATGGGATTCCTATGGGAATCCGATGGGCTTCCTATGGGAATCCTATAGGAATCCGATGGGATTCCTATGGGAATCCGATGGGATTCCTATGGGAATCCCATGGGATTCCTAGGGGAATCCGATGGGATTCCTGTGGGAATCCGATGGGATTCCTATGGGAATCCTATAGGAATCCTATAGGATGCCTGGGGAAGCCTATACAAATCCGATGGGATTCCTAAAGAGTCCCATGGGATCCCTAGGGGATTCCTCTGGGATCCCAAGGAATCCTATGGGAATCATATGAGAATCCTATAGGAATCCGATCGGATCCCTAAGGAAGCCTATAGAAATCCTATGGGATTCCTGAGGATCCCTAAGGAGTCCCATGGGATCCCTAGGGGATTCCTATGGGATCCCAAGGAATCCTATGGGAATCCGATGGGAATCCTATAGGAATCCTATAGGATCCCTAAGGACGCCTATAGAAATCCTATGGGATTCCTGAGGGTTCCTGAGGAGTCTCATGGGATCCCTAGGGGATTCCTAGGGGATCCCAAGGAATCCGATGGGAATCCTATAGGAATCCAATAGGATTCCTATAGACTCCATAAGGAAGCCTATAGAAATCCGATAGGAATCCTGGGGATTCCAAAGGAGTCCCATGGGATCCCTAGGGGATTCCTCTGGGATCCCAAGGAATCCTATGGGAATTCTATGAGAATCCTATAGGAATCCGATCGGATCCCTAAGGAAGCCTATAGAAATCCTATGGGATTCCTGAGGATCCCTAAAGAGTCTCATGGGATCCCTAGGAGATTCCTAGGGGATCCCAAGGAATCCGATGGGAATCCTATGGGAATCCTATAGGAATCCCATAGACTCCCCAAGGAAGCCTATAGAAATCCGACGGAAGCCGATGGGATTCCTAAAGGTCCATAAGCAATCCCATTGGATTCCTGAGGAATCCTGGGACACCTCATGGGAGTCCGAAGGCATCCTTAGGAATCCGAGGGAATCCCTGGGAATCCTAGGGAATCCCTAGGAACCCTACGGAATCCGAATGGGATTCCTAAGGCATCCCTAGGAATCCTAGGGAATACATAGGAATCCTGTGGAATCCCCACGAATGCTAAGGCACCCCTAAGAATCCGAAGGAATCCCTGGGAACCCTACGCAATCCGCACGAATGCTAAGGCATCCCTCGGAACCTAGGAATCCCTAGGAATCCGATGGAATCCTCACGAATGCTAAGGCATTCCTAGGAATCCTAGGGAATCCCTAGGAATCCTATGGAATCCTCACGAATGCTAAGGCACCCCTGGGAATCCTAGGGAATTCCTAGGAACCCTATGGAATCCTCACGAATGCTAAATCATCCATGGGAATCCGACGGAATCCTTAGGGATCCCTAAGACCCCGATGGAATCCTCACGAATGCTAGAGCATGCTTAGGAATCCGATGGAATCCTAACGAATCCCTAGGAATCCAAAGCAGTGCCTCGGAATCCGGAGGTATCCTGCGGAATCCCTAGGAATCCTAAGGAATCCGAGGGAATGCCTAAGACTCCTAAGGAACCCCTAGAAATCCAAAGGAAACCCTAGGACGCCTAAGGGTCCTGTAGGAATCCCTGGGACTCTTTAGATGTCCCTAGGACTCCTGAAGGATCCCTGGTGTTCCTTCGGGGTCCCTAGGAATCCTCAAGAATCCGTAGTCATCCCTAAACATCCTTAGGAGATCTAAGGAATCCCAAGGACTCCTAAAGAATCCCTAGGACTCCCGAGGAATCCCTAGGAATCCCTGGGAATCCTTTGGGTATGCCTAGGACTCCTAAGGAACCCCTAAGGAACGCCAAGGACTCCTAAGGAATACATGGGACTCCTGGGGAATCCTTAGAACTCTTTAGGAAACCCGAGGACTGCTTAGGAATCCCTGGGAATCCATGGGAACTTTTGGGGATCCGTGGGGCTCCTAAGGAATCCCTAGGACTCCTCAGGGATCCCTAGGACTACTAAGGAACCCCTGGGACTCCTAAGGAACCCCTGGGACTCTTAAGGATTCCCTAGGATTCCTAAGGAATCATGAAAAATCCTTTTTCGGGATCCTCATAATCCTGGGGGATCCATGGGGCTCCTTAGGGATCCCAAAGGTACCCTGTGTAAGCTAAATTGTAAGGAAGTCTCAGGCGGGAGCCGTTGATGTTGTAACCCGGGGGCCAAGGGGCAAGTTTGAGCAGGAAGACTTTCCCTGTCAAAAAACAAGGTGCGAGCGTCGAGGGGCATTTTGATTGAGAAAAAACAATATGCACCGGTGAGGGGCGATCTACAATAATTATTCTTCAGAAATGAAAATTCAACAACAACAACAACAACAACCAACAACAACAGCGACAACGGCAACAACAACCACAAGAACAACAACAACATCAACAACAACAACCACCACCAACAACAGCAACAATAACAACAACAGCAACAACAGCACCAAACACAATCATCAACAACAACATCAACAACACGGCATCAACGCCTATGTACGCCCCTCTCCCCAGGTGCACAGGGGTCGGGTCACTCTATTCGCATGACCGGACTCCGGTGCCTCTCCCCGCCCACGAGGGGGGGAAGGGGGGCGGCCAGCAGCCAGCAACCAGCATCCAGCACTGATACAAACAACGAACCACCATTGGAATCCATGTGCGGGTCAACTCGGCCCTGCCTTCGCCAAGCGCTCGCACGCTGGCGAAGCGACGCCGCTGGTTGCCTCCTCTACTAGGATCCTACCAGAGATGGATGGAACTCTAATGCGATCCTATCAATAATGGATCGAGCTCTAATATGATATCATTACACATGGATGGGGATCTAATAAGACCCAAGTAAAAACGAATGGAGCTCTGACAGGATCCTGTTAGGTATGGATGGAGATTCTATTAGATATGATTAGAAAAGGATAGAGCGTTGATGGGATCCGATTCCGGATGGATGGAGCTCGAATGAGACCGTATGAAATATGAATAAAATTCTAATGGAATCGGCTCTAGGATGGACGGAGCTCGAAGAAAATCCTGTTAGAGATGGACGGAGCTCTCATAAGATCCGATTAGAGATGGATGGAACTCTGATACGATCCGCTTGCTCATGGATTAAGCTCGAAGGCGATCCCATTGGAGATGGATGGAACTCTACTCGGATCGTATGTGGAAATTACCAAAACACGGATAGGATCCCATTACAAATTGATGTAGCTCTAATAGGATTATATTAGATATGGGCGGAGTTCTCAAGGATCCTACTGCGAACGGACGCAGCCCGAATAGGATCCTACTAGGGATGAAAAGGGTTCGACTGAGATCATATTAGGGACGGATGGAACTTTAATAAGATCCGGTTGGGGATGGATGGAGGTCTGGTAAGAGCCAATCAAAGATGGGCGGAACTCCTACTAGGATCCGATCCGACATGGACGGACCCCAGACAGGATCCGATTAGGGATGGATGGAGCTCGAACATGATCCGATTGAAGATGGATGGAGCTCTAGTGGGATCCCATTAGATATGGATGGAGCTCTAGTACACTCTTAGTAGGAATGGATGGAGAACATCGAATTAGGGATGGATGGGGTTCCAACAGGACCCGATTAAGGATGGACGGAGTTCGGTCAGGATCATATCAGGGATGGATGGAGCTCGATTAGGATCATTTCAGGTATGGGCGGAACTCCTAATAGGATCCGATTAGAGACGGATGGAGCTCGAATAAAATCAGATTAGAGATGTATGGGTCCGACTACGATCCGATTGAGAATGGATGGAGCTCGACTAAGATCCGGTTAGGGATGGACGGAGCCCGAAGAGGATCCTATTCTGGATGGGTGGAGCTCTATGGGGATCCGATCGGAAATGATTGGAGCTCCTATTAGGGATGGATGGGTCCCGATTAGGCAGGGATGGATGGAGCTCGAATAGTCTCCTCTATACGGGTGGATGGAGCTCGTATAGGATGCAAACCAGGATGGACGGAGCTCGGAAC
Organism: Prorocentrum cordatum; assembly: GCA_963575745.1. Lineage (NCBI taxonomy): Eukaryota > Dinophyceae > Prorocentrales > Prorocentraceae > Prorocentrum > Prorocentrum cordatum. The sequence goes on from CAUYUJ010000210.1 coordinate 83,079, forward strand.
AAATCCAATTTGGGACGGATGGAGCTCGAATAAGATACGAAGAATACTACTAGCGTTGGTACATGTAAACATGAAAATAGAATTAATACTGATACTGATAATGTTAGTAGTAGTAATGATAATAACTAGAATAGTAGCAGTAGTAGAAGCAGCAGTGGTAGTAGTAGTAGTAGTAGTAGTAGTAGTAGTAGTAGTAGTAGTAGTAGTAGTAGTAGTAGTAGTAGTAGTAGTGGTAGTAGTAGTAATAGTAGTAGTAGTAGTAGAAGTAGTAGTAGTAGTAGTAGTAGTAGTAATAGCAATAGTAGTAGTAATAATGAAGTAATACTAATAATAGCAATGCTGGTAAGTGTAAGGAGGCCCCAGGCGAGAGCGCGATTCCTGAGTAAGCTGCGAGAAAATCTCAAGCGGGTGCTGGGGTCCTGGCTAAATTCTTGGGAAATATCAAGCGGGAGCCGTTGTCGTTGTCATCCAAGGGCCAACAACCCAGCTTGACCCGAGTGACTTTCCCTGATAAAAATCCGGGTGCGAGCCCCGGGGGAAGCACTTGAACTGAAAAAACAATGGTCACCAGAGGGGGAGGACCAACTATAATTTTTCTTCAGTAGTGAGAGTTCAACAACAACAACAACAACAACAACAACAACAACAACAATCAGTATAAGACTGTTCGCTCTTACTTGCCCGTGTGTCATTCAAAACGAGTTCCCCACACCCTCGATACCCACCCTTTTTGTCTTCGATCACATCCCCTCTGGGGAGATTCATTCTCTTTGCGTGGGGCGGCGGGCTTAGACAGGCGGGCAAGCCTGAACGGGCGGACAATCCTTCGTGGGCGCACATGTGCCCGCCATTGGAATTGGCGTGGGCCGTGCAAAAAGAGGAGGGGGAGAACGAGGGAGAGCGGGAGGAAGGGAGGGGGAGGGACAAGGAAGAGGGAAAACGCCAGGAGAGAAGGAGCGAAGAGGGGGGCGGTTGATTAGAGACAGAGGGAGAGAGAGAAGAGAGAGAGAGAGAGGAAATAAAAACAAGAAAGGTAGAGATAGAGAGAGAGTGAGGGGAGAGAGAGAGAGAGAGAAAGAGAGAGAGAGAGAGAAACAAAAAAAGAAAGAAAGAAAGAGGGAGGGAGAAGGCAGGAGAGGGGAGGGAGAAGGGAGGAGGGAGAGGAGGGAGAGGGGATAGGGCAGAGAGGCATAAGGATGAGGGAAGAGAGGAGGGAAAGAGAAGGGAGGAGAGGAGGGAGGAGGAGGGAGGAGGGAGGAGGGAGAGGAAGGAGGAGCAGGAAGGTAAGAGCGTGAACGTTCGAGGAAGTCCTAGGCGAAAGCGCCGTTCCTGAAGGAAGTCTCGTGCGGGAGCCCACGACGGGCGGGCGATCCCATGACGGGCGGGTCGAGCGGGTGAGTATGGCTAGAGCGCGATTCCTAAGTAAATTGTGACGGCGTCTTTGGCGCAGCGTGTTTCCTGAGCGTCGAAAGCGCGATTTCTGAATAAATTGCACGGAAGTCACAGGCGAGAGCGCAATCCCTGAATAAAATGTGAAGGGGTTCTCTGGCGGGAGTGGGTGTCTTGACTGAATTGCGAGGAAAATTTGATTCAATTGCGAGGAAGTCTCAAGCGGGAGCGCCGTTCCTGAGTAAATTGTGAGGAAGTCTCAGATGGGAGCGGGGGTCCTGACTAAACTGCGAGAAAGTCACAAGCGGGAGCACCGATCCTGAGTAAATTGTGAGGAATTCTCAAGCCGGAGCGGGGATTCTGAGTAAATTTGAAGGAAGTCTCAGGCGGGAGCCGTTGTTGTTGTAATCTGGGGCGCAGTTTGAGCATCAAGACTTTCCTTGTCAAAAAACAGGGTGCGAGCATCGAGGGGCACACTTTGATTAAGAAAAACAGTCTGCACCGGTGAGGGGGGATCAACAATACTTATTATTCTTCAGAAATGAAAGTTCAACAACAACAGCAACAACAACATAAGAATAACGACAACAAGGCACGTTGTAGAGCAACAGGAACCACGTCGACGGCCGCGACGTGATTTGGAAAGGCGTCGTGGAATGCAGCCCTGGAGGCGCCGTAGGTCACATGGGGGTCGGCAGATGTGGCGTGAAACGGTCAAATCGAAGAGGAACGTGTTTCCCATCAATCCTGTGGTGTTTAGTTGTTGTTTGAAGAGAGGGCCTCGCGTCTCGCCTCCCGCTGCCCCCCCTCCCTCCTCCATCCCCCAATATCTCTACCGGTGCTCATTTCAGCACACCCCTCAAACGTTTCGAAGCGCTCCACCGAAGGCCTCAGTGGCAGGGTTCGCATGCCTGGTCCACGCCATGTCAGTGCACCCCTCGCAGGCTTCGTAGCCCCGTAGGGAGCTCCAACTAAGGCCCAAGCGGCAGGGTTCGCATGCCTGGTCCACACCATGTCGGCACACCTCTCACACGCTTCGTGGCTCCACAGCGAGCTCCACCCCAGGCGCCAGTGGCTGCGTTCGCATGCCTGGTCGATCGGCGCACCCCTCACAGGCTTCGTGGCCCCATAGAGAGCGTCACCGAAGGCCCCGTTGGCTATTCTCGCATGCTTTCTCCACACCACTCCGGCGCACCCCTCTCACGCTTCGTGGCCCCATAGGGAGCTCCACCTGGAGCCCCAGATCCAGGAATTGCATGCGTGATCGCGCCCATTTCAGCTCAACTCTCGCACGCTTCGCGGCCCCATATGGAGCTCCACCGAAGGCTCCAGTGGCAGGACTCGCATACGTGACCGCGCCCATTTCGGCACACACACACACCTCACACGTTCCGTGGCCCCACAGGGAACTCCACCGAACGCCCCAATGGCAGGACTCGAAAACGTGACCGCGCCCATTTTGGCGCACCTCTCAAACGTTCCGTGGCCCCATGGGGAGCTCCACTGGAGGCCCCGCCGCATGCTGCCCCCCAGGGCCGCACTGACAGACGCGCAGATCAGCCGCAACGGGTTGCACTCAGGTGTAACCCGTCACGGCCGACCTCAGCGACCCCACCAGCAACGTCGCTCCGTCCTTCCCACGCATGCCTCTGTCCTTTTTGTCCTGGCCCCATTACCTTAGGCCCCGCCTGTTCTGTGGCACTCGCAGCTGCATACGGCTGGGTCCTTCGCCAAGCTCTTTGATACGCCCCCGAGCCGCGCTACACCAGATAGCGCGCGCCCCCCTCCAGCCCAACCTTTATCCTCTCGCAAGACGGCGACGAGACGCGGGCGGCCTCGGCGCCGCAGAGAGGGGGAAGGCCGCGGCCCACGCGGCCGCCCGCCGCCTTCGAGCAGGCCGGCCCTCATCTACGAAGGTGCGCCTGCGAACCCTCAACCAGTGGTCTTCCAGCCAGACACCGCGACCTTGTCGTGCGCGGCCTCCCCCGCTTGGCCCAAGTCGCACGTGTCCGCTCCCGTTCGGGCTGTCAAAAACGCGGTTCTCTTCGTCTTCTGGTTCTTCGCAGGGAGGGCGAACCAGAACCCGCTGTCCACAGAAGAATCCTCCTGCAGACACCCAATGTTTGGAAGACCTGCACGTGCCTGGAGAAACACGTCTGGTCCGGTCAGACCCAGCTGACTGCGGCCGTACATGTTGAGGAGGTGTGGGAAGCTGACGATGATCCGGTGCCTGCCAGTCAGCCGTTTCAAGTCGGAGATCGCCTTGTTGTACTCGTTACTGAGGATGCCGATGTAAAGGTTCATCAGCACCCCGAACCCCAGGGCCATGGCAAGGCAGAAGAAAGGCAATTCGTTCGTCATCGCAGTCTCGGTCGCCGCCGTCTTCGGCATGCTTCCGGTGTGGAATGACTTGGCGGTCCTGTTAAAGGTGAAGAAGATGCTCCTCCCTCTGCCCTCGATGACATCCTCGTCGAAGTCCCCCATAAGGGTCATCCTTTGCACGATGTAGAGCGCCTGCTTCAAGTCAACGAGAATGCCAGTGTTGCCGTTGCTGAACATGTCTGGCCCAGGCACCTCGTTGAACTCCCAGCTCAGCCTCGGAAGCGAGATGAATGAAAACAGGACGCCGAATATGGCGAGCACCAGGATGCCCAGGAAGGACGTGGAGGCTTTGCTCATGAGAGCGTGCCAGGCAGGCAGAACGGAGTCTTTGAAGCAATCAAGGGTCATAAACTGTAACTCGAGCTGCAAAAACTTGACAAATCCGCCGACCCTGTCGGCGTGCATGTGGAGGATGCGTCGTCGTCGTCGTCGTCGTCCTACTCCTCCTCCTCCTCGTCGCCGTCGCGGTCGTCGTCGCCACTCCCCGTCTTTTCCCTGAGTCCTTCACCTCCAACGTTCTAGCCGAAACGACAATGACAGACGTTGAGATTAAATCGAAAGAAGGCCCCTTCCCTTTGATCCCTTCCCCGCCCTGGGGGGGGTCCCAAGGGAGGTCCCCGGGGGGGTCCAGGGGGGGGTCCCGGAGGGGGGGTCCCAGGGATGTGGGGGGGGGGTTCTGGGTCAGAAAACCACCCCTCCGGAGAAAGGTTCCAGGGGAGGGGGGTCCCAATGGGGGTCCCGGGTCAGAAAACCACTCCTCTGGGGACATCCCGGGGCGTCGTCGTCGTCGTCGTCGCCGTCGTCGTCGTCGTGATCGTCATGGTCGTCGTCGGCGTCGTCGTGAAGGGTCGGCAGCACTAGCCGTAAGGCCTCTCCAATATTAAGGCGGCCAGTATCAGAGGGTGATGGTATATGAACGTGCTTCTGACATCTCCACCTATAAACCCGTCTTTCAATAGAGAGACTGCCACCACGAAGATGACGAATTCCAGAATTTGGTTCAAAATGCTAAACGGCTGCATCACAGGCCGGCAATGGTCAAACACCGTCTTGCATGACCACATCTCGAACACGAGCACTGTCAAATTGAAGACAGACAGAAATGCAAATACAAGTATGGTACCCCGGTTGGGGGTCATCAGCCGCTCGTCATGCGCAGCAACTGCTTGGTTCAATCGACTGTGAAAGCCGAGCCAGATCAGCTGGCAGAGCATGAAGCAGTCCACCGCTCGGCGTTGCAAGTATTTCCAGTACACCTTATTCCAGCAGACCTCAACCATCGCCAGCACCAGCGGGGTCTCGAAGACCTTCGTGTCCTTCGACGAGTGCAGCGCGAACAAGAAGTGCAGGAACGAGCGCGGCTCAAAGTACAGGCCGCACCAATAAATGTCCACCTTAATGTTGCTATGGCGGCGGAAGCAGATCGGGCCCATGCCAGTTTCCTTGTTGTACTTCGGCGCGACGTCCTCCAGCGGCCTCACGGGTCCGGCCTTCCACTGCCTCCTCGTCCAGCTCGCCACGTCGTGCCAGTCATCCTCGGCGAATGAGCCGCCAGAAATGCGCATCGTCGAAAAATGCTGCACCTCTCGGCCTCGCAGCATGTGCTTGTTGGTGATCTTCACGCACATCACCTCGATCAGCCTGTGGAAGTCGGGGCCAAGGATCCCGCTCATATGGTCAAATCTCCTGTCCTGCAGCCACGCTTTGCTTTCCGAGCGTGTTCGCAATCTCCCGATCCCTTCCCCTCTGCTCCAGAGGCTGAATCCCCTTGAAAGAGTGGGGGGTTCTGCAGACAGAGTCGAAGTGACCGTTCTAGCTTGCTGTAGCTTGCTCAAGGAGTCGACCTCGAGAATGTCGAACCATATCTGCTGGAGCTTGCGTAAGGAGTCCCACTCTAGAACCTCTCGGCTGTCGTGGAACTTCTTCTGCAGGGTCTCCATGTGCTTCACGTTCCTGAAGGCAAGTGTCTCCTCATTGTCGTCGTCCTCGCTCCCCTCGGTGGAGCTCGACCCCTCGCTCTCCTCGGTGGCGCTCGATCCCTCTGCTGCATCCTCCGGAGACAGCAGACACGTCCTCATCCCGCCAGCGCCAAAGGCCGCGCGGCGCAGCGAAAGCTTGAGCCAAAATGGTTGTGGAGGAACTCGAGGAGGAGGAGGAGGCGGAGGAGGAGGAGGGGAAGAGAGGGAGGAGGAGGAGGAGGAGCAGGAGGAGGAGGAGGAGGAGGAGGAGAAGAAGAGGAAAGAGGGAGGAGGAGGAGGATGAGGAGGAGGAGGAGAAGGAGTAGGAGGAGGAGAAGGGGGAGGGGGAGGAAGAGAAGAAGAAGCAAAAAGGAGAAGAAAGAGGAAAATCATACAAGATCATTGGACGTTTTCGGGGGGCGCGCTGGGATCGCCTGGAGGGCCTCGTCGAAAACGCCGCCGATCCGGCGTGTGAGTTTCTGAGAGCGTGGACTTGAGCTCGCTCAAACTTCGCTCTGCAGGGGGGGGGACGCTATTTCCGACGTCATTTCCGACGTTTTTCGGTACACGGTGATATTTCCGACGTCATTTCCGACGTTTTTCGGTACCCGGGGACAGGGGGGTATAGAAAACTCCACTTCCGGAGCCCCGACCGCCCAAGACAGCCCAAGAGGAAGCCAAGAGAGGCCCCAGAGGCCCCCTAGACAATGCAAGAAGGCCCCGAATCGCCGAAACATCGCTCGAACCGCCCAAGATGCCCCGAAGACAGTTCCAGAAACCTCCAAGACGTCCCCAGGATCCCTCACGACACTTCCCAAGAATGCCCAAAGACTGACAAATAGACCCATTCCGTTGGGAAAACGTACATTTTCGGCATATTCATTTCTTGGGTCTTCACAATGTCCAAGACGGCCCCAGAGCTCCCTAAGACACGCCAACAGGCCCCCAAGAGGGCTCCAAGACGGCCCCCGAAGGGCCCAAGACGGCCCCCGAAGCGCCACAAGACGACCCAAGTCCAGAGCCCAGACCGCACAAGACGGCCCGAGAAAACGCCAAGAGAGGCCCAAGAGGCCCCCTAGACGGTCCAAGAGGGCCCCGACTCGCCGAAACATCGCTCCAAGCCGCCCAAGATGCCCCCAAGACGGCTCCAGAAGCCTCCAAGACGTCCCCAGGATCCCCATCATCATTTCGCTCTCACCCCCCCCCGGATCGGCGGCACTGGCCGGAGGCCAGCCCAATAATACAAGATCATTGGGCGTTTTCGGGGGGCGCGCTGGGATCGCCTGGAGGGCCTCGTCGTCAACGCGCGAATCGCATGGACAGTCCGGTCGACACGCAACCCTGGAGAGGTCCCGGGATCGACTCTGACCTAGAGGAAAGAAGGAGCAAAGCAAACCTTGGATGCATCAGGGATGCTGCATGTACGGTAAATTCAAACTCGTGCGGCGTCGGCGCGCGCAAAAGTTTCGGACACCGCGTCCACCGCTCAATCTTGAACCGATCGCGGCCCCGATCATTCAAATTGAATTCCGTCGGGTCCTGTGGTGTTACCGTGCTCCTCGGTGTTTCCGCGTCGTTCGATCATGCGGAATTCAACCTTGAACGCCTTCGCTAGTGTCGCCAGCGCGCCATCGACGCATGAACCCACAACGACCAGAGTAAACCCTGGATGCATCAGCGCTGCTGCAAATAGACCCAAATCCCCTCCCAAGTACCTGCGGCTTTTCGCTCCACTGCGTACGGGAAGCACCCCCTTGAAAGACAGGAACAAACCTTGACGAGAACCCCATGTTCCGAGGATCTCCCGTCGATCCAGCTATCAGGGACACAACACAGAAAACCAGGAAAGTCATAGGGAAACCATATGAGAGCTGCGTGTTGGTGAGAAGCCGCCTTCCATCTGCCGCACAACTCAAATGTGCCGCCACAGCCATGCAACAGATCAAACACGCCCATCTGCTGTCAAGGAGCCGGTCTCTCTCGGTGAACCTGTTCTACATGCTACAACTTTCCGAGATCAAACCTGAGGACGTCTCAAGTAACAGCCAAAGTCGAACAGGAGCGGGTCTCGTTCTGCAAACCCGTTGCGCAATGTTGCACGGATGGTCGGAAAACCTCTTGGGATCTCAATTGAGAGCGCAATAATGGGAAAAAAAACTCCCTCCATCTGTGTAGCCGCTGGGAGGGATGTAAGCAAATTCGCGCGGCGTTGAAAAGCGAACCGAATGCTGAAAACGATTCGACCCCCATCTGTGCAAAGTACCTGGGAATACTTAAGACGAGAGTGCGCGGTGCTTGAGCGAGAGAGGCAATTTGAAACCGATTCGCCCTTCAACGCTAAAGCGTCACCAAACATTTGAAAACAGCAATTTGCCCAGTAATGACCAAGTGGAGGATATCCGTAGTCGCAAGCATGCGATTTGATGATCATGTCGCTCATGTACTTATTCGTGTTGTACTTGTACGTTGCGCAATAATGGTCCCAGGTCATGCTTCGGGGTAGTGGGCCTTACGGTCGCCATGGCGAATATGTACACTAAGCGAAGCGTAGAAACAGGCCCGCACGCGCAGTGGGTGGCCCCAAGGAGGGAGGCCAGCCGCGCGCACACCTTTTAACCGAACGCAGAAACAACGATGCACGATCACATGTCGAAGCAGGCACCACCAACCTTCTGTTTGGAGGGGAAGGGGCGGCGCAGGATAAGGGGCGAGGGGGGCGTTGCTAATGACTCCCCCCGCGGCCGTCGACGCACAGGGACTCTGCGCGCCGATGGACATTAGCACGTTGGCCAACGCTCCGCGCTCCAGGCAGACTGCCCGGGGCGCAAGAGCGCACAGCACGGCGGGACGCGCGGGCCCGATGTCGGCAAGTCTGAGGGTTGCAAGCCGTCGCGCCACCCCAGGGCGCATGGGCCCCCACGGCGCCAAAGGCAGAAACGTTCAACGGCGCGCGCGGCAAGGATGGCACCCACTAGTGGCAGAGCCAGCAAGACAAACCAAAGCACGCCAACTTATTCCACAGTTACCGCCGACCCTCGCGCCGCGCCAGCGTGCCAGGACGCCCACCGCGGAGTGGCGAGTCGCCCTTCCTCACTTCCAGGACGCTCATCACATCGTGGTAATTCGCCCACCCTCAGCATGAGGATTCGCGCCAGCGATCATCCCAGCCCCACCGACTGCCCCAGCCACGCCAGTTAGACCAGCTGCCAGGGCCCCACCACGAGTTGTTCCACGACGACCACGGCGAACCCCCCTCCTGGCCCCGACGGGGCTCCTCGTCAGCGGTTGTCTCCCACATACCCCGCGTCGAGAAGCGCCGAGGCGGCGGGGGCCGCCGTTGACAATGCCCGATCACGGGCACGCAACTCCCACGGCGTCGGCGGGCGGTCGCGGCGCCGCCCTGGCGCAGGGCGATCGCGGGGCCCCCGCCTTTGCCAGCGGCGGCAGGGGAGGCCCCGCGGCCTGACCCCACGGACCTGCCCTTCCCGGTCGGAGCTAATCGCGCAGAACATGGGCGCGCCGTGGGCTGACTGGACCGGAGGGCGCTTGCTGCCCGCGCGACCGCGCTGCCGATCGGGCTCCGACGCAGCGCCCGAAACATAATCTCGAATCACTGGCGGCCCCCGCGAACTGCGCCTCGGACCCATCGGGTTCGGCCGAGGCACGTCTGAATTGAACCAGATCTCGAACACGACCAACGCAGCGTCGACGATGCACCCCTGGAAATGCTGAATCGCCATGCGCCGAAGGGCAGAGCGATCAGGCGACCGGGCGTCTTGCAGTACGCCGCGGCGCTGGTGAGATGCCCACCGTATAACGTTGCTGAAGATATGGCAACCAATCCTCGACATTCGGGATGTTCGCCTTCACCGTTCCCTTCGCGTCGTCGGCCACGTCCGCGACACAGTCGCGGATCATGGCGACGGTCTCCTTGTGCGCGCGCACGATCTTCAGCTGATGCTTCACGCCGTCCACGCACTTGAGCTACACTGGGGCGTCGTCGCCCAGGTCCCCCGCACTGCGCGGGCACGCGAAGTCCTTCGCCTCCTCGATCGCCACGCGAAGTGTCCACATGGTCCAGCAAGACCCATGCAGCACAGATTTATGGTCGCAGTCCGCGGGAGCCGGTGGCTCCGCCCAGCTGCTTCACCTCGGATAGCACCTCCAACGAAGATAGCTTGGAGCCGAAATCTGGTGCATTGTGCACGTTGATGAAGTTGGTCGCAGCCTGAATCATAGAGCGGTCCTGTCCGGTGAAGTCGCTGTCTCCCCTGACCGCCTTCATTCGGTCACCGCGACGTAATCGCGCCCTGGAGACGCATTCCCTGGTCGCGCGGGCGGACCCGAGCACCTCGGGCACTGCCGACATAGCCGGCAGCTGCCTTATGCACCGCGGGTGTGGGTCTCTCTTGGCCACTCGCACCCCGACAATCTCGAAGCGGCGCGGCACCGCATGGCGGGGCGGACCCGGCGCCACAGAAGACCTCGAGATGACAGTGGAAGCATAGACGATGCCCAGTACGTTGCGGCACCTGGCACTGCAAACCAAGAAGCCGTCGTCACTCCACGGGGGAATCGCATTGTTCGTAGACTCCGTCGCGGAAAGCCCGGCATCTTCGTCGCCTTCAGTTCTCGCGATCTGCTCATCGCACTTGATCCTATCGACGCGCGCAGACTCGGGCATGGGAATGAGGGCGACACCGCGGGGCCGGCGATCGCACGTCAGCACCCGCGACGCCTCGCGCACAACCTTACCGACAATCAAACTGCAAGCCTGGCGCGAGCCCCGGACCTCAGAGGCGACGCAGGGCGATGTGGACCCCGCCAAGCATGACCCAGAACTCGCGCCCATCGGAAATGCGGGCCGCAAAGGTCAGCGCGATGTGTCCGTCGAGCTTCGTCGAGCCACCCAGGTCGAAAGCTTCGGGGTCCAGACCGTCGCCGGTCGGACCCCGCGCCCATCCATCTGGGCGCGTCAGTTGCAGCAGGCCCCCACGGCCCTTGCCGCGCACGTTCCGCTCGACGAGCCGGGCGCCACCGCGCGCGCCCAGGACGACCTGGGGCCCCGCCCACATCGCGGCTGGCGACCTCGTGGCAAGCGCGCCTCGCGGGCGAGAAATTGAAGTAGCGGCGCTGCGGCGCTCCCTCGAGATCTGGCTCTCGCAAGACGAACGCGCCGTTCATGGACTGCCTCGCGGCGGATTCGTCGAGCGGGGCAACGAGGGGCGCGCGCATTTCACGGCAGCTGGGCTCGCGACGCACGCGCTGCCCTTCGGCTGCCGAACTCGGATGGAGTGCCGATTTCACGTCCGAGTAAGAAGCGGCCTCGCTGCCGGTGGCTCGCCATCTCCGCCGACGGCCGCACAGTTGCCCCCCCGTCGCTCGCGGCCAAAGCGACCCTCCTACAATGCGCGCTTGGATGCGGCGGCGTCTATGCCGTCTGCGACCTCCGCGCACAAGAGCCAAGATCTGGACCGCGTTCTTCGGCAGGGTGGCCACGGCCCACGGCGCGCGCGACGCGCACCCGAGAAAGGTCGATCCCCGCAAAGCCAATCCGATTGACCAACGCCCCGATCTCCAGCCAGCCACCTGAGCTGACTACGTGGAAAGAGCTGCGCCTCAGCACAATCAGAATGACGCCCGCCAATCTCGCCGTCTATTCCGTCGACGCGCCACTGCGACGAGCGTGCATTTGCGGCCCAGGCGAAGGAACTGGGCGCGGGCTCGCGACACTGCGCCTCGCCAGGAGATGACGATCGGCCGCCTCGCGCTCGCTGATCACCAGGGCGCGAGGGTGCTCGAAGAGGGCGTCGCCCACCATGTCCCCGCCGTAATTAGCTCGATTGCCCGCCGCTGGCCTGCTCATGGAGCGCCCTGGCCGACTGCGCCGCAGAGCCAGCGTCGCGCGCAGAATCGCAACCACGCGCGGGGTTGGCACCCAAGCGGCGCTAGCAGTCGGCCAGGCCCCCCTCGCCCAACACATGGCCGACCATGCGCGCCTCGGAATGCTCGAGCCTGTCGCACGCAATGTCGCCTTGCCCCTGTACGCCCCCCCCTTGATCACCTCTCGTTGAAGCTGAATTTCCCTCGGCGGGGGCGGCGCCGCCGCCAGCTCGAAGCATGGCCAGAGGCCGTCGCAGGGAATTCCGCCGGGGATGGCGAGCAGAATCACGGCTGGGGGATGATGGATGGCCTCCTCGCCGGCGCCGACGCTCTTCACGTCTTCCTCCTCCGCTGTCGGGGGTCCGCTGACATCGCAAGCCTCTCCCCCCTCTACCTTCTGAGCCGCATCCAGTCCTCCTGCGTGTCCGCTTTCACCCCCGCGTCCTCTGCTTCCTGCTCGGCGCCCTCGGACTTCGCAGATCGCGGCCCCTCCTCGTCGTCGCCCGCGTCTTCCTCCTCGCCAGCGCCCGCGAGGCCCACCTCGGTCACGATCCCGCGCGGGGCAGCCTTTGGCACAGGTGCTTGACTGGCCGGGGCCCGCGCCAGTCCTTGCGCGCGGTCGCTCGCGACACAGTCGCGAGACGACCCCGCGTTGTCAGATCCCCCTCCCCCTCGCACGGAATCCCCACCTCGGCCACCCCCCTCTGCAATCTCCTCTGCCGCGCCGGCGGCGTCGGAAGCTGGAGAGTCGGGCTCGCCCGAATCGCCGCTCAAGTCGAGGCTAGTTCTGGCTGCGCCCATCGGCTGAACCACCTCTCGCGCGGAGCACCGATGTCCCGAGTGCCTGGCGGTGTCCTCTTGAAGGGCGAGCATTGAATCACGGGGCGGAAAAGACTCCGCCCCCTCGAGCGTCTCGACGCCACGCGGAAACAGCCAAGCAGAGCGCACAGGTATACCTGACGCGCGCAGGCCTCGGCGCGCGCCGCGAACAGGCCAGGCGCATTTTGGGCCCGGCGCTGGAGCACGCTCATCGGGAGCGGAGGCGGTCAGCGACACGGGGGCCCCATCGCGCGGACCTGGCCCCTGGCCCGCCGGAGAGCCAGCGGCGTTCTCAAGGGCGGCACCTCGGCAGCATAGCAGCTGTCGACGAAGCCAGCCACGCCCAAGCGCCCCCAGGCGCTGCGTCCTGAGTCCAATCCCTTCTGTCGGAGTCGCATGGGATCCCCCTTCGCCCGCTGGTCTCCTGGCAACAAACGCGCACCGCTCCTGCCCTCTGCCCTCGAGCACTGGGCCGGCGCCTTGCCGGCCGCCGGAACGCCCGCGACATGATTGCAAGACGCCCCTTCGTCATCGCCCGCGGTTTCACCCCCCTCCTGCACGCGGCCGAAGCGTCTGAACTCACATTAGACATCTTCCGCGGCACGACGGGCGCAACGAATATCTCGGCCAGCGTCGGCGATGCGAACGTTGCCCGCGACGCCCATCATGCCCTCCACGCACGTAAATCTGCGCGTTCTCCGAGTGGACCGATGCCGACTTGCACATATGCCCCGCGTCGAGGTTCGAGGAGACGCACAGATTGGCGGGCCAGTCTGCGCGAAAGTCTCTCGGCAAGACCTCCACTACTGGATCTGAATATTCCTGCGCTCCTTGACTTCCTCCGTTCGTTTCGACTGTCTCTTGGGCCGCGTCGCCGCCCTGTCCTCTTTTGCGCCACATAGTGAACGTCCAGGCTCGCGGTGCCACGGATGCATTTCTCCCCGGCGGCTGCTTCGACGGCCCCCGAACCTCTGCCCGCGGCTCGATCCACGGGCAGTCGCGGCCCTCGAACCCCTGCGCGCGGACGGGCCGATGATCGGCTCGAAATCGCACTCGAAGGCGGGGGCCCAGACTGTCCGCGCCATATATATACCCACAGACCCCCGCGATAGGCATGCGCGGCGGATGCGAAATAGAACCCGACGGCTATCCTGAACACCTGGCCCGGACGGGGGCAGCAATACTGATTATTGCCGCGCTGCCCGGGGCCCGCGCCCCCGACGCCGGCCGGGGGCGCAACGAGTTCAACATCGCAAGTGACACAGAGGCCAACGCCACGCATTCCCCATGCCCCAGAATACTGCGCACGAAGGCACGGGATAATCCTGCCGCCCGCGAACGCATGGACCCCTTTCCGCCGCCACCCCAGAGGGCGAACAGGGTTTTGCTCTGCCGCCATCGGCCCCCCGCGAGGGGGCGAAGACGCCCGCGCGCGAATGCGCGGGCCAGAGGAGGAGGAGGAGGAGGAGGAGGAGGAGGAGGAGGAGGAGGAGGAAGAGGAGGAGGAGGAGGAGGAGGAGACCCCTTGCCCGACCATGGCTTCTCTGGCTACGCGAACGGGCGCGAAGGGGCGCCTGCCCCGGCCGAGGCACCCTCGACACCCACGGCGCGCAGTCGTCGAGCCGCCAGCAGCTCGACGATGCAGTCGCCGAGAGTGCCCGGGGCCGGCGCGGGCGAGCACGCCGCCCTGAGTCTCGCGGCAGGCAGCGCCTCGGCACTGGCAGGGAGCCCCCATTGCTTGCGGCGCTCTGCGCCATCGGCTGCAGACATTTGCCCGAGCTGCCGCGGGGCCAACTCTCCACGAGGACGCCTCTTCGGGGGCAGCTGGCAGTCACTCCGCGGGCCTGCCCGCGCGCGGGGCCCCGACGTCGCCAGCGGCGCGCCCCCTGCCAGCGGCGACAGAGGCCTTCTGATGCTCGAACGCGCGCGCGCACCACTGACCCCCCCCCCGTCCAACTCGCACCTCGGAGAAGCCCGTCCATCGGCAGACGTCGAACGCGCCGAGAGGCTGTCCTGGATGATGTGTAGTGCTCGGACGGAGTCTTGCGCCACGCCGCGTGAGCCGCCGACGCAATCGGCTGACTCCGCGGACTTGGCCGCGGCCGGCCGCGCAGTGGTACCAACTCCCTTTGGGCGGAGCATGGCTACTCGTGACCTCCGACTTCTCGACAAGTCGCAGCGCGCGTGCTCGCTGGGGATACCGCCCACTTGCCCCTCAATGGCAGCCCCTCATCGCAGCCCAGCTGCGACAATATCTGAGGGGCAACACCCATGTAGTCCGGAGCAGACAACGTCGGGCAAGCAGACGGATTGAACGGGCGAGTGTCTCCACAGTCCGTCTTCAGTGCTGAGCCGCCCACCGATATCCTGTTGACAAGGCGACGGGTCCTGGGCCGATTGGCCCGCGGCGGAGGCGGCGCCACTGGCGGAGGCGGCACGAGGCCGGCGCTCCCAGACGCCGAACCCCTTATCCCTCGCACCAGGAGGAGCCCACACGAGTGAGACAAGGCCTAGAAGGGCGCTCTGGAAGGCTCTACAAGGGCCACGGCTTCACGCCGTATGTTGTACTGATGCCTCACAATCGCCTTCTCGCTGTCGAGGGGGCTGAGATCGGGGGTCGAACGCGCGGTATTGTACACATGGTAAGCACGAACAATCCTCTCGACGATCTCAGGAACGGGATGACCGTCGAGCCCGAGACGCGAGGCTGGACAAGCAGGAGGCACCTCGAAGTAAAATACAAGCCTACACAAAACTGGGCACATGAAATAATGCGGAAAATCGCCCCGACAGGTAGCGAGACGAAAACAACAGATTCCAATCTCGGGCGCGCGCAGTCTGGCGCTGGCCAAACCAACCTCCTACTACTCTTGAGAACTGCGCTCTGCCAAGCTGGTGGGCCGCCATTCCGAACGAGGACTCTGAAGGCTACCTAGGACTGCTCTGAAAAAAAGCCCCCAGGAGGTCATCCGTTTGGCAAAATGTGCACTGGGGGATATCCGGATAGAGGAGGTCCGAAGAGAGGAGGAGAGGACCCTTCGCACGCGCACCCGCCCATGCCCCGAGGGTTCAGCGAGGGCGGCGAGCGCGATCCGAGCGACAGAGGCGCGAGCCTTCAGTGGGAACGCGGCCTCCGAGGCCTCAGCAATGTCGAGCACCAGTGGACCCTTGCCGATATCCGCCAGGCTGCCGCGCTCGAAGGTGTCGGCGCGCGGCTGGTCCAGGAGGCCGCTCCAGTTCCGCGCTGCGCCGATGGCCGCCCGCATGCGCGTGGCCAGGCTGAGGGTGATCATGCTCGCAGGCCGCAGCTAACCAGCCTCGAACGTATCAATATTCCCAAGATTAACAAGCCAAAAGTCGACTACAATCTTAGGGATGCACCCTGAGAAACGGACGGGATCCCTAAGATCGGCATCGAGATGAGGCGATGCCAATCATAGGGATAGGGATATGTTCCATGCTGGTGAGCAGCGCCGACCAACTTCCAACTCCGAGGAGGCCATCCCGCGAGACCGACTGAGGCGGCCCGAGCTCTCGCCAAGCCCAGGCGCGGGGGGCAGCGGCAGCAGCTGCGTGATGCAGCCCAGCACCAAGAGCACCCTCGCGTTACAGAGCACCGTCGTCACGTACACGGGTGCTCCGACTCGTGCCAGCTCGCGTGCGCGATGCATCCACTTCGCGCCCTGCTTCTGCCACGCGTCGTCCAGCGTGGCGCTGGGCCCGAGGATGAACCCCAGGTACTCCGCGAAGGGGGCCATCTGCTCCCAGCCTGGCAGCGCCTGCGCGAGCCACGCGGTCGCGCTGGTGGCGAGCTCCTGCGAGAAGCCCGCGCTGAGCGGCACCACCTTGCATTTGGCGAGCTGCGGTGCGAGGCCCTCTAGCGCCTCTGCCGCCGCGGAGACCCTCCGAAGGCTGAAGAGAAGGCGGCGGCCCTGCAGCAAGGCGCCGACGTCGCCCGCGCAGACGCCCAGCGCGGAGGCGGCTAAATCGGACAGATTGCTGTTCTCTGGAAACTCATGCCTAAGCAAGTCGTGGATCACCTCCGGAAGCCCGTGCCCAAGTAACTTGTTGCTCTTCTCCGCAAACCCACGTCCAAATAACGTGTTGCTCTTCCCCGAACCCCCATGCCCAAATTCGCCGGCCCAACGGGCCAGAGGCGTGCTAAGATCTCCGGTAACTGGTTAACAATTGTATTGTACTAGTTCGCGCGCGCGGGGCGGCCCCTGGGGGTCCCCCGGCGAAAAGTACCCCGCCCGCCGCCTGGCAAGGTCCCGCCCGGTTCAACTCAGAGATGGTTTTCCTTCTGGGTGCGGCCTCTCAGGCCGCCCTGAGCGCGCCAAGAGTGCCCCAAGAGGCCCCCAAGACTGCCCAAGAGGCCCCCGAGACGCCCAAAGAGCGCTCGAAGACGCCGAAGATGACCCCAAGACGGCCCAAAAGGCCCCCAAGACAGCCCAAGAGGCCTCCAAGACGCCCCAAGAGCCTTCCAAGAGGCCTCCGAAGAGAGCCCCAAGAGGCCAAAATCGTTGATTTTCATTGGTTTTTTCGATGTTTTTTGTGTTCTGGCTTTTTCGGCTTCCGGACGCTCCAAGACGGCCCAAGAGGCCCCCAAGACCGCTCCAAGACGGCCCACGAGGCTCCCAAGACGGCCCCGGAACGGCCCAGGAGGGCCCCCAAGACGGCCCAAGTGCCGCCCAAGACGGACCAAGAGGCCCCAAGACGGGCCCAAGAGGGGCTCAAGAGGGGAACCGAGAACTGAAAAATCGAGCCCTCCGCCCCAGAAGGCGCCCAGGAGGCCCCAAAAAGGCCCCAAGAGGCCCCCAAGAGGCCCCCAAGACGCCCCAAGAGGCGCCCAAGAGGCCCAAAAGAGGCCCCAAGAGGCCCCAAAACGGCCCCCAAAACTCGGCTAGCCCACAACGGTGCGACAATATGGGCCGGCGGAATGAGCGAAGCGATTAATAAATAACTTGGTGCCACAGGGGAGATCTCCTCCATGCGGGCCACGACGGGGTCCATGGCCACGGCCCACAGCGAGCCCGACCGAGGGCAGCCCTGCGCGATGCCTGCCGAGACCATCATGAAGCGCTGCAGCGCGCCCTCGAGGGAGACGAAGGCATGCGGCACCCAGTGCATGCCCATCATCGGCAGGAAGAGGCCGCCCAGGCACTCCGCCCGCAGAAGAACCGCCCTCAGAGAGGACACCGCCAGGGACGGGAAAGCGCTGCCGAAGACGAAGAGGACCATGAGCAACAGGCGCTGGTCCCTGGCGGATGAAAGGCCGACCCGACGCGCGGTGCTATCGAGAAGGGTGACGTTGTCGAGGTAGTTGCGCCCTGGTAAGATACCCCTCTGGGATTTGGGGGAGTGGCGCTCGATGATGTATTTGCCTCGATGGTTGACGATTTGCCTCGATGGTCGACGTCGCCGCCAAGAGCTCCGCGTCAATGTTCTTGAGGGCGAGGGGACGCGCGGTGGCAGGCGTGCGCGTAGGGCCCGAGGAGAGATCAGCATCCTCGGCCCCTTCTCTGCAGAAAGGCCATCGAATGGCCGTTGAGATGCGACGGCGGCGGGAAGCCCTGCGCGCTCTCGACGCCGACCCTCGCGGGGCCCTCCACGAGGGCGAGGACAGCCGCGGCGACTCCAGGCGTCGCGGGGCAGACCGTCGGGGCCTGGAGCTGGATCGCGAGCTCGCTGCGCAGACCGCTCGAGGTCGCGACTGCCAGGGAGGCGAGCGCCCCCAGGCCCGCGAGAACCACAGGATGAGCATCCAGACATCGGCCCGCAAGAGGAGGCTCGGAGGGGTCTCGCTGAAAGGTTGACACGGGTGTTTCTTCAATTCCTCTCGAGCACGTCAGCCTGGGAGTTTACGATCTGCTCAGCGCCATCCCGCTTGAAGCCTCGTATATACGTATATATGCGCTCAGTGGAAGGAAATTCCATGGGTCACCTCTGGGGGGGGGGGGGGGGGCAGGGCCACTTTTGCGGCCCCTTCCTACAGCGGCTGGGGGGTCATCTTCGGGGACGCTGGCAGGCGGTGGATTTAGATATATTTGGCCCCCACAGGGCCCGAAAACATCCATATCCACCCTCTGCCGAGGTCCCCGAAGATCGATCTCCCAGGCGGTGGGTATGGATGAATCTTCGCCTTGGGAGGGTCAAGACAGCATGCACGTACCGCCAGCAACTTGCCAAGGGTCGAGGAGGAGGAGGAAGGAGGAGGAGGAAGAGGAGGAGGAGGAGGAGGAGGAGAAGGAGGAGCAGGAGGGGGGGAGGAGGAGGACAAGGCTCCTCCTCATCCTCCTCCTCCTCGGCACTCGCTCCCACAGCGGCCTTGTAGGCTGGCTCGACGCCGGCGTGAGTGACCTCCCACACCCGGCCACCCGCTTCCCGCCGCCGTCGCCACCGCCATCGTCATCAGCCTTGGAGAGGAAAAACTGGCCGGTGACCACATGTGAACCCCTACCCCCACCCCTCACGATTTCTAGCTCGGGAGCTCAAGAAAGAGTGAGGCCCCTCCCCCCTTTAGAAATCGTGGGGGGTGGGGGTAGGGTTCACATGTGGTCACCGAGCCCAGAGGGCGGGCTGGAAGGGTTCCCTCCACAGCAGCACACTTAGTGCGGGCGCGTGCCGTTCACGCCACGAGCCAAGTGGGCAAAGAGATCGCGACGCCGACCCGCAACCCCCAACCGAGAGGGGTGGAGGCCGATGCTGCACTGTGCAACGCTGTGCACCGCCCAGGCTTGAAGAGGGGAGGGTGCCAAGGTTTGCACTTGACTCGAGTCATCATCATCATCATCATCATCATCATCATCATCATCATCATCATCATCATCATCATCATCATCATCATCATCGTCATCATCATCATCATCAGCATCGTCATCGTCGCCATCAGCATCAACAACATCAGCAGCAGCATCATCATGAGCACCATCATCATGAGGGCTATCATCATCAGGGCTATCATCATCAGCATCATCATTAGCATCATCCTTACCAGCATCATCATCATCATCATCATCATCATCATCATCAGCAGCAGCAGCAGCATCATCAGCATCATCATAATCAGCAGCAGCATCGTAATCAACATCATCATCATCATCATCATCATCATCATCATCAGTTTCATAATCATCACCAGCATCATAATCGTCAACGTCATCATCACCAGCATCATCAATATCAGCAGCAGCATTATCAGCATCATCATCAACAGCATCCTCATCAGCACTATCATCATCAGCATCATCCTCACCAGCATCAGCATCAGCATAATCAACATCATCATCAGCAGCATCATCAGTGTCGTCATCATTATCAGCATCATCATCGTCATCATCATAATCAGCAGCATCATAATCAACGTCATCATCAGCATTATCAATTTCATCATCACCAACATCATCACCAGCATCATCATCGTCAACCTCATCATCATTTTCGTCATCATTATCAGCATCATCAGCATCATCATCATCATCATCATCATCAATATCAGCAGCAGCATTGCCAGCATCATCATCAACAGCATCCTCATCAGCGCAGCGCTATCATCATCAGCATCATCCTCAACAGCATCATCATCAGCATCATCATCAACATTATCATCATCAGCATCATCATCAGCATCATCGTCATCATCATCTTCATCATCATTGTCGTCATCATCATCATCAGCATCACCAGCATCATCATCATATTCATTATCGTCCTAATCCTCATCCTCCTAATCCTCCTCATCCTCCTCATCCTCCTAATCCTCCTCATAATCCTTATTTTCATCCTCATCCTCATCCTCATCCTTTTTCCGAGTCCTCACCCTCATCCTCCTCCAACCCCGCGAAATTGCTCCCCTGCTCCTCCTCCTTCTCCTCCTCCTCCTCCTCCGAATGCTACTCTCCATGCTCCTCACCTCTCCACAACGACACACTATTGACACTGTCTGCGCTCTCCCCATGACTCTGTCCAGAAGTTGTCCTGCCCTCCCCGCAGATTGTTTTCCACACATCGGATTTCAAAAGTTTGAATTTCTTAATATGTTTCCAATCCGAACGTCTCTGGTCCTTCAACATGGTATTCCCGCTGCAACGCTGGCCTCATTTCTGCGCTTCCGGACCTTCGATATCGTGCTCCAGTTCTAGCGTTGGTCTCGTTTCCGCGTGTTCGGTCATTCCGAATGGCGCTCCCGCTGCAGCGTTGGCCTCATTTCCGCGTTTTCGGTTCTTCAAAATGTGGCTCCCACTGCAGCATCAGCCTCACCACCAAATTGTCGGTCCTCCAGCATGGCATTCCGGCTGCACCGTTCGTGCAACCAGAGTGATCAATGCTACGCTAGATCTATGTATACATATGTGTGTGTACTGTTCTTACGCGTGCGATTGCATGCCTTGCTCTGAAATGCTGTGATATGCAACGCTAGTCTACGCAGTCCCATGCCATGCTATAGTATCCCGTGTCATGGCATGCAATTCAATGCTATGTTGAGTACCCTTTGCGATGCAATGGCCTTGCGCTGCAATGCTATGATGTGCAATGATTGACCACGCAATGCGAAGCCATGCTTTGCCATGCGGCACTCTGCAGTATACTCTCTCACGCCATGGCACGCGATGCTTTGCATCACACGCCCCTTGGGGATCGCTGCCCTCTTGGCACTCCACGTCCGACTGCGCGAACAGCAAGAGGATCTATGCAACGGGAGGGCACGGAAGGAAGGGGGCAAGGACACCGAGTGTGGCGCGAGCGCGCCCCGCTTCTCACATCCCTTCTGCCATCTCCCCATTCCCTTCCCTCCCCCTCCCCTTCCAGAGGAAGAAAAAACGACATAAACATCAGCTTTTCGCTCTCCGCGCGGACTTCTTGGATCTGCGCCAGGGGCGGCTCCGGAGGCGCCGCAGGGAAGGGGCCCAGCGCGGATCCAAAGAAATCCGCGCGGAGCGCCACAAGTTTATGCTTGTCGTTTTTTCTTCTTCGACCTTCCCCAGAGCCACCCCACCACCCCTCCTGAGCTACGACGTCGCGATTGCCCGTTCTCGTTGACGGGGGGCTGGCCCTCCCCCCGCCCCTGCGCCCAGACCTGCTGCACTCGCCGTGCCGCCGCCTGCGCTCGCCACGGCGCCTCGCCCATGCCCGGCGACCGCCTGCGGCAGCGAGCCCGAGGAGCTGCAGCCCGAGAGATCGATGCCCGAGCACGCATCCGCGCCTGGCCTGAGGCATCCGGACGGCTTCGAGGTCCCTTCCCTCGGTTTCGGCCAGGTGCGCGGCGCACATGGCTGGACGATCGCGCTCCACTGCTCGCAGAGTAGCTGCTCGCAAGTGGCCTGGCTCCGCCGAGCAGGATTCACGACCCATCACATCGAGGCAGACCATGTTTTTTTGTTCAGGACGTCTGCGAGTAGACACTTCGCGAGTAGTGAAACGCGCCAGGTGAGAGAAAGTCCCTTCCCTCGGCTTCGGCCAGGTGTGCGGCGCACGTAGCTGCTGACCTGTTGACACCCCGGGCGCAGTGTACCAAGCAGCGTCCGCGGGCCTTCCTAGCGGCTTCCAGCGCAGGGCGAACACTTCACGCGTCACGCGTCAAGTGTTTGTCGTATGCCTCGATGCCGGTGCAGTGCAGTGCGGTCCACCCGGGCCCCTCGGCGCACCAGGGCTCGCAACCATATGGACGACGTGCGTGTGCGTGTGCGTGTGCGTGTGCGTGTGCGTGTGCGTGTGCGTTTGCGTGTGCGTGTGCGTGTGCGTGTGCGTGTGCATGTGAGTGCGTGTGCGTGTGCGTGTGCGTGTGCGTGTACGTGTGCGTGTGCGTGTGCGTGTGCGTGTGCGTGTGCGTGTGCGTGTGCGTGTACGTGTGCGTGTGCGTGTGCGTGTGCGTGTGCGTGTGCGTGTGCGTGTGCGTGTGCGTGTGCGTGTGCGTGTGCGTGTGCGTGTGCGTGTGCGTGTGCGTGTGCGTGTGCGTGTGCGTGCGCGTGCGCGTGTGCGTGTGCGTGTGCTTGTGCGTGTGCGTGTGCGTGTGCGTGTGCGTGTGCGTGTGCGTGTGCGTGTGCGTGTGCGTGTGCGTGT
>CAUYUJ010000210.1:105668-116782 GCA_963575745.1 Prorocentrum cordatum
TGTGGGTTGTGGGTTGTGGGTTGTGGGTGGTGGGTTGTGGGTTGTGGGTTGTGGGTTGTGGGTTGTGGGTTGTGGGTTGTGGGTTGTGGGTTGTGGGTTGTGGGTTGTGGGTTGTGGGTTGTGGGTTGTGCGTTGTGTGTTGTGTGTTGTGTGTTGTGTGTTGTGTGTTGTGTGTTGTGTGTTGTGTGTTGTGTGTTGTGTGTTGTGTGTTGTGTGTTGTGTGTTGTGTGTTGTGTGTTGTGTGCTGTGTGCTGTGTGTTGTGTGTTGTGTGTTGTGTGTTGTGTGTTGTGTGTTGTGTGTTGTGTGTTGTGTGTTGTGTGTTGTGTGTTGTGTGTTGTGTGTTGTGTGTTGTGTGTTGTGTGTTGTGTGTTGTGTGTTGTGTGTTGTGCGTTGTGTGTTGTGTGTTGTGTGTTGTGTGTTGTGTGTTGTGTGTTGTGTGTTGTGTGTTGTGTGTTGTGTGTTGTGTGTTGTGTGTTGTGTGTTGTGTGTTGTGTGTTGTGTGTTGTGTGTTGTGTGTTGTGTGTTGTGTGTTGTGTTTTGTGTGTTTTGTGTTGTGTGTTGTGTGTTGTGTGTTGTGTGTTGTGTGTTGTGTGTTGTGTGTTGTGTGTTGTGTGTTGTGTGTTGTGTGTTGTGTGTTGTGTGTTGTGTGTTGTGTGTTGTGTGTTGTTTGTTGTGTGTTGTGTGTTGTGTGTTGTGTGTTGTGTGTTGTGTGTTGTGTGTTGTGTGTTGTGTGTTGTGTGTTGTGTGTTGTGTGTTGTGTGTTGTGTGTTGTGTGTTGTGTGTTGTGTGGTGTGTGGTGTGTGGTGTGTTGTGTGTTGTGTGTTGTGTGTTGTGTGTTGTGTGTTGTGTGTTGTGTGTTGTGTGTTGTGTTTTGTGTTTTGTGTGTTGTGTGTTGTGTCCTGTGTGTTGTGTGTTGTGTGTTGTGTGTTGTGTGTTGTGTGTTGTGTGTTGTGTGTTGTGTGGTGTGTGTTGTGTGGTGTGTGTTGTGTGTTGTGTGTGGTGTGTGGTGTGTTGTGTGTTGTGTGTTGTGTGTTGTGTGTTGTGTGTTGTGTGTTGTGTGTTGTGTGTTGTGTGTTGTGTGTTGTGTGTTGTGTGTTGTGTGTTGTGTGTTGTGTGTTGTGTGTTGTGTGTTGTGTGTGTGTGTCACCCCCCGCGGGATTTCACGCACGGCCGCCTCCGCCGCCAGCTTGCCCCCAAGCAGCTTCCAATGGGTGATCTCGGAGGCCTCTAGGGCGTGGCACTGCCCTCCTGCGACAGGACGGCCTCCAGCGCCGCCAGCCAGCGCTGCAGCTGGTATGGGCAGCCCAGGGCCGCCTCTGCTGCCAATTCGTTGCCCGTCGGCCACACCTGGATGAACCCCCGAATCCGCCCGTGCGCCCGCTGCCGCCGTGGCGATCAGGCGGAGAGGGCCAGGGCCATCGTAGCCCAGCGAGAGAAAATCGGCCTGGCCTCCAGACGCCAGCTCCTCGAGCTGCCCCCGCAGCTGCCCACCGCCCTCCGCCAGCTCCGAGCGCACGTGCCCCTCGCAGACCGCGTCCGGCCCACCCGCAGAGTTCAAGGACGTTGAAGACGAAGGGCCAGCAGCTCCGCACGGCCTCGGGCAGCGCGCCTCGAAGCGCAGCTGCATCATCCCGCCCGTCGGCAGGCCACCGCCATGAGGCCCACGCCAGGGCCGCGGCACGTGCCCCCTCATGGCGCTGCTCGGGCCGCGCTTGTTCCCGGCGCGGGTCCCTGGAGCTCTCGACCCTTTCCCCGGGCGTGGCTCTTGCGCTCGGTTACACTCAGCGGTCCCGAAAAAGTCCGAAGCGGGCAACCAGGAGCCCAAGCAGGGAGAACAGACCAGGTACTCCATCGTTCGCGGTGCCTGCAGGGAGGGTTCTTATTTGCCCCGTCCTCCTCCCCGCCCTCCTCTTCCTCCTCTTTCTCCTCTTCCTGCGTCTTTTTTCATTATCAACAAATGATTCCTCGTAGCACCACCCAATTTGTCTATAAGGCGGACCAGACGTTTCGCAAGGGACTTCACATCCGCACAGCATGTCAAGGCTTGAAACCCCCAACAGCCCAACGATGGAGAATCTCGCCTCAGCGCCGCATATACTCTTCTTATGAATGTCAGACTATCAGAAAAGATGGAGGGCGAATGGATGTTCAGAAATGCGACTCTCGCCATGGCGCCGCGCAAATTCGTCCCAGGAAGTCCCACGGAAGGAAGGATGGAGACCAAAGACCTCGATCCTGGATCCTCGTCCTGCTCGTCCTCCTGGCGAACCTCCTTGGGCTTGTCAACCTCCTTCAGATATTTGTCCTCCCCCTCCTCCACCTCCTCTTCCTCCTCCTCCTCCTCCTTCTCCTCCTGCTCCTCGTCCTCCTCCTCCTCATTCTCCGCCTCCTCCTCCCCCCTCTCAATTCCTTTCCCTAATGAACAATTTCTCCATGCCGCACCCCGAGGGCAGTCGGAAGGGTGGGCCTGGCCTTCCACCCGAGATGTCCTTACCATGTATATCATGCAGCTTACAATTCGCAGCAGCTTCACAAATTGAGGGCGGGTGGTTTTCAAGATGTGGTTCTCGCCTTAACGCCGCACACATGTGTCTTAAACAATTGCAAGAGCTTCATGGATTGAAGGCGTGTGGCTTTCGATGTGCGTCTCTCGCCTAAGCGCCGCGTATAGTCGTTGTAACAAGTCCAAGAGCTTCACAGGTTGAATGCGGATGGTTGTAAATGTGGCTCTCGCCTTAAGCGACGCGCACATTCGCATGAAAACTTGCAGGCGCTTGACGGATTCAGGGCGGGTGGAGTTTCAAAATGTGGCCCTCGCCTGAACGCCGCGCACATTCGTCTTCGAAGTTTGCAAGAGCTTCAAGGATTGAGGCCGAATCGTTTTCAAAATGCGGCTCTCGTCCTAGCGCCGCGCAGATTCGCACTCAAAAACGCAACGGATTCACAGATTCTCACTGGTAACGTACCAGAATTTGTTTGGAGCAATTCAACTGTCAGGGCGCAACAGTTACTTTGATTCGCGGTGTCGAAGTCCCAGGAATGCTGTTCTGGCACGGTTCAGGATCGTCGAGACGCAATAGTCAAGTTGATTCGTGGCGTTGAAGTCTCGAGAACGGTGCACTTCCGACGGGGCACTTCCCCCAGTGGGAACGAATCCCAATAGGGGAATGTGAAGAGGGAGCTCGTTGATGAGTCTTGGGTTTACACTGGTCCTCCTCCTCCTCCCTCCTCGGGCTCGTCGGGGATCTACTGACCCGGGTCAATCCAGACCCAGGCCAGTCAGGTTTTGCTGGATCCTGCAAGATCCTGCGGGATCCTGCGCCGAAGCCCTCGTCAGTGCGCCCCTTGCTCTGCAAGATCTCGCAAGATCTGGCGCTCTGGCTGACCCCCGTTTGCATTGACCCCCGCCTCAAGGCTCCCGACCCCTGAAGAGACCGGCTCGGGATGAAGAAGCAGGTCATGGGGAAGAGGCCGAGACCCCTGGGGGTACACATTGTCGATCGATCAATCAATCGAGGCTCGAGGATCGAGGTTCGATCGATTGAGACTCGACCCATCGATCGACCGATCAATCGATCGATCAATCAAAACTCCCGATCTCGTCCTTCCCCGCCCCCGCCGGGCTCGGGCTCGTCGGCCGCGGGGAGCAATTGCCCGCGCGGCGCCGGGGCTGGTCCGCCGGCAACTCGCAGTACCTCCGCGCGAAGGGGCGGGCCCCGAGGTTTAGCGGAGGAGGCGGAGGAGGAGGAGGAGGACGAGGAGGAGGGAGAGGAGGACGAGAAGGAGGAGGGCAAGAAGGAGGAGGGAGAGGAGGAGGGCAAGGTGTGGAGGAGCAGGAGGAGGAGGAGGAGGAGGAGGAGGAGGAGGAGGAGGAGGAGGAGGAGGAGGAGGAGGAGGAGTGGGAGGAGGAGAGCGAGGGGGAACAGTAAAGAGGAGGAGGAGGAGGAGGGCGGGGAATGGGGCGTGGAGTGGAAGGAGGAGGAGGAGTAAGACAACGATGAGGGGGAAAAAAGGAGAGAGGAAAAGGGCGCGGGCCTCTCTGGGGGCCCTCTTGGGCCGTCGAAGAGCTCGCTTGGACTGTTCCGTGCGCCCCCACTGAGAACATCGCGGCAGATCGCGCAGAGGAAAGCGGTTGAGTTTTCTAATTTGAACATGTTCAGGACTTCCGCCAACGTGCCTTCAGCGCGTACTGCAATACCCCAATGCTCATGCAGATGTAAGTGTTAGAAGGGAAGGTCCAGACAACCTATTTGCCCGAACTCCCGAGAGCTCCTGCGCACGTCTGGCGCTTCTCATGTGGAATTGGGAAAACCCAAACCTTTCCACACTGCCTCCAACATCGCCGAAGTGTCCTCCAAGCAACTCACAAAAAACGCAAACCCTCCAGGTGGGCCCAAGGGCGCCCTATGTGTTGGTTGATTGCTTATCAATCCGTCGGGGAAGCATGGAGATCGGTTAGCAAGACTCTGCCTGGCTGACGTGTTTCGTGTTGCTTGGTACAGCTTCCACTAGCGCCACAAGCCATCGTCAAAAACACAACTTCAACATAGACCTCACATGTTGCACCGAAGCCAAGAAACAACTTGCTCACAAAGCACATGTGTTGGAGGAGGAGGAGGAGGAGGAGGAGGAGGAGGACGAGGAGGAAAGCTGCGGGGATGGGGCTCGACCACACAATTGGCGCATGCACTCCGCGGGCAGATATATCATACACTGTATACATGTTAGCAGGCAGATTCATTAAAAAAGGCTGCGCCCTAGAGCCATCCCAATCTGGGCAGCCGCCAAAGGAATCGAAGCCGCACGCTTACGTTTGCGGATGCCAGGACAATGGACACCCTAACAATCCGATCATTGAATGAAAAATGTGTTTAAAATGTTTGAATAGTGTTCAAAACATGTGGTTTACGCGTCTAAGACATGTTTAAAGCAGTTTTAGATGTCTGGAAATTGCTTGGCAACATGTGCTTCCTCTCTATTGATCGTCGTCCACAAGCTTACGTCGTGCAAGTGATGCCTCATCGTCCCCCTGTCCTTCCCCTCCTCATCCACCTCTCACCTGTCCTGAACTGGCGAGAACCCCAGAATATCGGCCAGGAGGGGGGGGAGAAGCCAAATCCGCTCAAAAGCAGGCCCCAGACCCCTCCCGGGGTCCATCTGGTGCAGCTTTTCACCCCGGATCCATTTTCACTGTCCCGGGTCGCGAAAACGACCCCCGGAGTCCGAAAAAAGCCCCCCCCCCCCAAAAAAAACGCTCCCGAACCAAGAACCTCGAACCTGCCCGCCCTTCCTGCTGGCCTGAACAAATGATGGGCCACCTCGGACCCCGAGACGGCTCCAGCTTCAGCCCCCCTCCCCTTCTTCCTCCCCTCCTGCACCTTCTTCCTCCCCTGCTCCTGCACCTCTTCCTCCCCGCCCCCTCCTCCTCCTGCACCTTCTTCCTCCCCTCCCCTCCCCCTCCTGCACCTTCTTCCTCCCCTCCTCTCCTCCCCTTCTTCCTCCCCTCCTCCTGCACCCCTTTCCGACTGCACGCGGCGCCCTCCGGGAGGGAGGGCGTCCACGGCACCGGCGGGAGACCCCAGGAGGAGGGAGACGTGCGGAGGCGGCGGCAGCAGGTGCAAGGCTGTTCCTGGCCTTCCCCCCCTCCTCCTTCTCCACCCCTCCTCCTCATGTGGATCTCGCCGTAGCGACGCGCACATTTGTCGCATAAGCGTGCAAGGGTTTCTCGGATGGAGGGGTGCTCCGTTTCAAAATGTGGCTCTCGCCTCAGCGCCGCGCGGATTCAGTTTCATAAATTTGCAACAGGTTCATGAAAGGAGGGCGGGTCGTTCTCAAAATGTGGCGATCGCCTTAGCGCCACGCACATTCGCCTCAAAGGACTGCAACAGTTTCACTGATGAAGGGTGGGAGGCTTTCAAACTGTGGTTCGCGTCCCAGCTCCGCGTACGTTCGTCTAAAATGATTGCAACAGTTGCAGCGAATGGAGGGCGAGGGGCTTTCCACCTGTGGCTTTCGCCTCGGCGCCTGGCACGGCCCTCGGTTTGCAGAGAGGGTCACGCATTGACGGCGGGTGGCGTTTTCAAGATGTGGCCCTCGCCCCAGCGCTGCGCACACTCGTCTTGAGAGTGTGCCGCGACTTCCAGGATGGGGGGCGGCTCGCATTTGGAATGTGGTTTTCGCCCCATCGCCGCGCAGTTCATCGTAAGAGTTTTCAGCAGCTTCACGGACGCAGGGCGGGTGGCGCAAAAAAGGCGGCTCTCCCGTTCACGAAGGACTGCAAAAAAAACCCTCCGTCGTTCGGGTGGCTCAGAAAAGGTGGCTCTCCCTGTCTCGCGCCGCGCGCATTCGTTTGAAAAGATTGGCAGAGCATCACGGATGGAGGGCGCTGTTTGCTCAAACTCTGGCTCTCGCCTCAGCGCCGCGTAGATCTGCCCTAAAAGTTGGCACCAGTTGTAAGGAATGGTATGCGGGCACGATTTAGGACTGTCAGGGCGCAACATTCCCTTTGCGTCGCAGTGTTGAAGTCATGAGAAAGGAGCTGCGGCACGATTCAGGATGGGCAGGACGGGACGCAACAGTAAACAAATTATTCGCGGCGATGAAGAACCAGGAGTGGTGTTTTGGCACGGTTGGAGATGACCAGACGGTTGTCTTCCAACGGAGGACTTCCCACAGTGAAAATCCGCCGGCCCCCTTGTGGGGCCACCAGGCTGTAGGCGCGGGTTCGCAGTTTCCTGTGTCAGTTGTAGCTTGTAGTTTCCAGTGTTACAGTTCTGCTTCTTGCTGGTTACTGTAACTAGTTGATTGACCGCGCGAGGGGGGGGGAGGCCCAAACCACATATTTAGCACCTCCTGGGCGCGTTGTCTGAATTGCTGGGGGGGGCTCGAAATCGACACCCCTCACGCAGATCCGCGGGGTCAGGGTCCAAAAACACAGGGATTTGCCACATTTCTGAAATTCGGTGCCACCCCTCACGCAGATCCGCGGGGTCAGGGTCCAAAAACACAGGGGATTTGCCACATTTCTGAAATTCGGTGCCACCCCTCACGCAGATCCGCGGGGTCAGGGTCCAAAAACACAAGGGATTTGCCACATTTCTGAAATTCGGTGCCACCCCTCACGCAGATCCGCGGGGTCAGGGTCCAAAAACACAAGGGATTTGCCACATTTCTGAAATTCGGTGCCACCCCTCACGCAGATCCGCGGGGTCAGGGTCCAAAAACACAAGGGATTTGCCACATTTCTGAAATTCGGTGCCACCCCTCACGCAGATCCGCGGGGTCAGGGTCCAAAAACACAAGGGATTTGCCACATTTCTGAAATTCGGTGCCACCCCTCACGCAGATCCGCGGGGTCAGGGTCCAAAAACACAAGGGATTTGCCACATTTCTGAAATTCGGTGCCACCCTTCACGCACATCCATCGCAAGGCGTGGTAACCCAAACTGCGAGAACTCCCTCGGCCCTTTAATCGCAAGGTGTGGTAACCAAGCCCGTAAACCATACACGTCTTACCAATCGCCAGGTGTGGTAACCCCTCTTGTGATCAGTTGGTTTGCTGATTGCGAATCGGCTTCGCATGAAGTTTCGATACTGCTTCACGACAGCGCCAAGGCCTCATGACTTAGCTCTTCCATGGCCCATTCTCCGAGAGAGGGGGCCGGCGGCAGGGGGCGAAGCCCTTACGGATAATTTCTAGTGGGCCATCACCATCATCATCATCACCACCACCATCATCATCATCATCATCATCATCATCATCATCATCAGCATCAGCATCAGCCTCATTAGCATAATCATCATCATCAGCAGCATCAGCATCGTCAACATCATCATCATCATCGTCGTCATCATCATCATCGTTCTCCTTCTCCTCCTCCTCGTCCTCCTTCCGCCCGCCTCCAGCCTTCCTCCTCCAGTTTCCCCAACCCTCCTCTCTTATCAAGCCCATTCAGCTCGGTGCCTTTCCCCGAAGGCCTTAGGTGGTCGGAACGGGGTGCATCGAGTCGGGCGCAGCGTTTCCAAATAGCACTGGAGGAGCACGCTCGACGATACGAGGGTGTCTCGTACCCGATTGGCGCTGCCAAAACTAGACAGCTTCAGAATACCTCGTCAACTATGTTGGGTAGTCACTGTTTGTTGATTGTCCCGAGTCTGTAGCGCTTATCCGAAAGCTCCAAACCTTTGTGTTACCCCCAACGTTACTGCGCCCCCCAGCTCTACAGCGCGCGCTGCTTGTTGTGTGGGTTACAGGTGCCGTACCTACTGGGTTGCGCCAGGTCGTACGTCGGCCCACCTCGACAGACGGCGATTATGCTGTCTATTCGTTCGGATCGGAGCCATCCGAGGCCAGTGGCATCTTTCACTACGTTCGTCCTGCTGCTCGCGGTGTTGGGCATTATGCTGGTCGTTCATAGGGTTGTTCATTGTATGGGGGTATCTCACAATTGATTCACAATCTGGCGACTTATACCACATGCGGAGATAGCTGGGGAATATGAGGTGCGCCGGATAAGGTAAATGCATTCCCGAGTGCCATGCCACGTGCTACTTCAAGTGGTGGGGCCGTGACTTGCCACGCTTTCTTTCTGGTGGCCGCGGCTGCAAGCTTGGATGTGCGGTGCAACATGCGGTCCAGGTATGGCGCCGAAACAAATCACACTCGCTCTGCCAGGCGAGGAAGCGCTCGTCCCATGGTTCGTGCACGAGCCCTTCCTGGTTGTCCCGTCGCTCCACGAGCTCAGGGCACGTGCTCTCTTCTTTGGGGAACCGCCTCGTGGCGGCGTCCACTCCGCTCCGCTCCCCGCCCCCCTCTCTTCTCTTCGGCATGCCATCGAACCGGGCCCGAGGCGTCCGAGGGCCAGTTAACGGGGCACGTGCCGCCTCCACGCGGCAGCAGTCCGCGTGCTGCGCGGGCGAGGGCACCTCCTCGTCCGTCCCAGCCCTCCCCGACCCCGGGCCCCTCCTCGCTGACGCCAGGCAAGCTTGGATCGACTGGGATCGTGGCGTCGGGAGGGCAAAAGGCGGCCGAGGTTAAGAAAGGTACCGACTCGGGCGCTGTGGCCGACAGGGTGAGCCCAGGTGAGCGCAGCTGGACAACAGGAGGCAGCGGAGCCAGAGGAAACGAAGAAGAAGAGAGGACCCGCGTGGGCATGAAAGGTGCGCTCACCTGGTCGTGGAGGAGGTGATGGAGGCAATCAGGACCCGCATCAGCCAGCACCCAGTCGAGAACAGATGCCCCCTCCTCTCCCTCCCCCTCCCCCTCCTCCTCCCCCCCCCTCTTTTGCCATCGCTCGGACGTCCGGCCCCCCTGCAAGTTGCTCGGCTTCGTGCGCCCCTCGCCTCGCACGCTGGCCCCCACAGGAGACCGCCTCCCCGACGGCCCCCCGGCCGAGAAAGGACGCGCGCACGCCCCGGGCGGACGCCGAGCCCTCCCCGGATGCCTCGGGGCCGAGGGCGCGGGCCCGCCCCCCCGCCAGGGGGCCGCGCGCTCGGGGCGGGGCGGGGGGGGACCTTTGATCCTCCTCCTCCTACTCCTCCTCCTCCTGCTCCTCCTGCTCCTCCCTCCTCCCTCCTCCTCCTCCTCCTCCTCCTCCTCCTCCTCCTCCTCCTCCTCCTCCTCCTCCTCCTCCTCCTCCTCCTCCTCCTCCTCCCTCCTCCTCCTCCTCCTCCTCCTCCTCCTCCTCCTCCTCCTCCTCCTCCTCCTCCTCTCCTCCTCCTCCTCCTCCTCCTCCTCCTCCTCCTCCTCCTCCTCACTCCTCTCCTCCTCTCCTCCTCCTCCTCCTCCTCCTCCTCCTCCTCCTCCTCTCCCTCCTCCTCCTCCTCCTCCTCCTCCGCCTCCTCCTCCTCCTCCTCCTCCTCCTCCTCCTCCTCCTCCTCCTCCTCCTCCTCCCTCCTCCTCCTCCTCCTCCTCCGTCCTCCTCCTCCTCCTCCTCCTCCTCCTCCTCCTCTCCCAGTCCATCTCGCGCCCGCTCGGCCCGCCCCCTCGCGCGGGGGGCGGGGCGCCGCTGCTGCCAGTTCTGCCTCACCCGCATCCGCTGGCTCTCGGCCGTGGGCTCCGCCAGCGCGCACGCCTGCGAGCTCGCGGCGGGAGGTGGAGGGTCCTGCTGTCGCCGTGCTGACCATTGAGGGGCGCCTGCGCCAGATCTCGAGTGAAACAGTAGGGGTCACAACCCTCCCAGACGAGCAGTTTTGACCCCCCCCCCCAGAGACTGGTGCGAAGACGGAGCCAGGACGAGGATGAAATCGGGTGAGGGTAAATCGAGAATCTCTGAGATCCAGGGGCTCTGGAGGATGTATCGGGCGTCGCGGCCTTCTCAGAGCGTTCCGGAAAGCTCTGAGAGCGTTCTGGAACGCTCTGGAACGGATGTATCCTCGTGCTAGCCCCGCCCGAATTCCTCCTGTCGCCGTGCTAACTCTGGGAAGACGTAAGACTCGGGTTCGGGGGACTCGGGTTGGCCTGACGGGGCCATCATGCAATGACGAGACCCCGTCTGAAATCTGACGCGAGCTCCCGCTGCAAACATCCCATGAAAACTGCAGTCAAAATCCGGGACGCGCTCGTCAAAAAGCGTCGGCTAACCCAAGTTCTGGAGCACTCAAGTCTCACGCTTCCCCGATGACCATGAGGGACGCCTAATCAGGAACGACCGGTTGCTGGACAAAGTCCTGCGCCTTATATTTTGACTCTAGTGAACACCCCCCGCGCCCCCAATCTGACTTTGGCGGGCTGCGCCGCGATGTGTCCGACCTGTCGACTGACCGGAATCCGGCGCCCCGCTGGCGATGCCAACCGACATTGCATCGGGGGCAGGGGGGCGCGTTGAAGTTTGCGCTGGCACCCCAGTCGCGCGGGTGGTGCAGGATTTTGCTCGACAGACCGTGCGGTGACCTCGAAGTCCCGACAGACATCACCGCCCCGTCCGTCATGGCACGGCCTTCGGACCTCCGAGGCCCCAGTTGCCCGAGACATCCTCGGAGAACGACCCGAGTCCCGAAACAGTTCGGCCACCACGACTCCCCACTGACTCACCACAGTGTGCTGACCACACCGATTGGGCGCTCCCGATCCTCCTCCTCCTCCTCCTCCTCCTCCTCCTCCTCCTCCTCCTCC
>CAUYUJ010000211.1:0-5000 GCA_963575745.1 Prorocentrum cordatum
CCCGAGGCCGCCCCGCCGCCGCCCGGCGGCGCGTCGCCCTCAGGGCTTGGCCCGTCGCCGCCAGCCGCCTGCCGCCTGGGCGGCCGCCGCCGCAGCAGCCGTGTTTTCGGCCGCCGCCGCCGCCGCCGTCGCTGGCTGCCGTCCGCGGAGCGTCGGGCCCGCAGCGGCCAGGCCCTCTTGCCAGCCGCGCCGGGCTTGGCCGCCAGCGCCTGCAGCCGCTTCCCGCCGGCGCCGGCCGCGGCGGCGGAGCCTGCTGCCGTTGCTCGCCCCCCCCCTCCGGTCCGCCGCGGGCTGGCCAGCCAGGTTCCTAGGCCCCAGTGGCGGGCCCGCGCCTGCCGAAGGCGCGCCGCCGCCAGCGCGAGGGGCTTGGGAGTCCGCCAGAGCCCGCGGCCAGAGCATGCCGTTTTCGCACGCGCCGACTTCGGCACTGTAGCTGATGAAGACGCTCGGCTCTGGCTTCGGATCCCGGGTCGCCCGGGAAACCGCCTCAGTCCGCGTCGACAGCATGCCCTTCTCGCTCGCGCCGAGTCCGGCATTGCAGCTGATGGCACCTAGCGCGGTTACCTTCGGCCCCCTGTCGCTGAGTAGCGGCAGTGCCCGCTGCCACTGAGCGCTCTTCGGGCACGCACCGACCCCAGCGCTGTAGCTGATTACGTCTGGCACCAGCTTCGCATCCCACATCGCGCTGAGCAGCGCCAGAGCCCGTTGCCGCTGATCGCCCTTCTCACATGTGCTGATCCCGGCGTTGTAGCTGATCACGTTGGGCCGCAGCTTTGATTCCCGCTGCTCCTGATCGCTCGTCGCGCCTTCCAGGATCCCTGCGCTGTAGCTGATTACGTCGGGTACCAGCTTCGCATCCCGCATCTCGTTGGGCAGCGCCAGTGCCTGCTGCCACTGTCTCCTCCTCTCGCACGTATTGATACTGGCATTGAAGCTGATGACGTTGGGCTGCTACTGTGATTCCCGCATCTCGCGGGGCCGCGTCCGGGCCCGCTGCCGCTGCCCGCCGCTCCCACATGCGTTGATCCCAGCGCTGTACCTGATTGCGTCGGGCTCCAGCTTCGCATCCCACATCTCTCCGAGCGGCGCCAGAGCCCACTGCCACTGCTCGCCCTTCGTGTAGGCTCTGATCTCAGCATTGGAGCTAATGACGTCGGGCCCCTGCTTCGCATCCCGCATCGAACTGAACGGCGCCAAAGCCTGTTACAACTGCCCCCTCTTCTCGCATGCGCTGACCCCAGCGTTGTAGCTGATGGCGTCTGGCTCCAGCCTCGCGTCCACCGTCTCGGCGAGCAGCGCTATCAGTGGGCGAGCCTGCTGCCACTGCTCGCCGTTCGTACACGCTCTGATCCCAGGGCTGATCCCAGAGTTGTAGCTGATGGCATCTGGCTCCGACCTCACTTCCCATATCTCGCAGAGCAGCGATCGAGCCCGCTGCCACTGCTCGCCTTTCGTGCACGCGCTGATCCCAGAGCTGTAGCTGATGACATTCGGCTCCGATCTCGCTTCCCACATCCCGCTGAGCAGTGATAGAGCCCGCTGCCACTGCTCGTCTTTCGCGCACGCGCTGATCCCAGAGCTATAGCTGATGGCATCTGGCTCCACCTTCGCCTCCCGCATCTCGCTGGGCAGTGAGAGAGCCCGTTGCCACTGCTCGCCTCTCGCGCATGCGCTGATCCCAGAGCTGTAGCTGATGACACTTGGCTCCACCTTCGCCTCCCACATCTCGCTGATCAGCGGGAGAGCCTGCTGCCACTGCTCGCCGTTCGCGCACGCGCTGATCCCAGAGTTGTAGCTGATGGCAGCTGGCTCCAACCTCACTTCCCGAATCTCGCAGAGCAGCGATAGAGCCCGCTGCCACTGCTCGCCTTTCGTGCACGAGCTGATCCCAGAGCTGTAGCTGATGACACTTGGCTCCACCTTCGCCTCCCGCATCTCGCTGAGCAGCGGGAGAGCCTGTTGCCTCTGCTCGCCATTGGTACACGCGCTGGTCCCAGGGCTGATCCCAGAGTTGTAGCTGATGGCATCTGGCTCCAACCTCACTTCCCACATCTCGCAGAGCAGCGATAGGGCCCGCTGCCACTGCTCGCCTTTCGCGCACGCGCTGATCCCAGAGTTGTAGCTGATGACATTCGGCTCCGATCTCACTTCCCGCATCCCTCTGAGCAGTGATAGAGCCCGCTGCCGCTGCTCGTCTTTCGCGCACGCGCTGATCCCAGAGCTATGGCTGATGGCATCTGGCTCCACCTTCGCCTCCCGCATCTGGCTGGGCAGTGAGAGAGCCCGCTGCCACTGCTCGCCTCTCGCGCATGCGCTGATCCCAGAGCTGTAGCTGATGACACTTGGCTCCACCTTTGCCTCCCACATCTCGCTGAGCAGTGGGAGAGCCTGCTGCCACTGCTCGCCGTTCGCGCACGCGCTGATCCCAGAGTTGTAGCTGATGGCATCTGGCTCTAACCTCACCTCCCGAATCTCGCAGAGCAGCGATAGTGCCCGCTGCCACTGCTCGCCTTTCGTGCACGCGTTGATCCCAGAGCTGTAGCTGATGACGCTTGGCTCCACTTTCGCCTCCCAAATCTCGCAGAGCAGCGATTGAGCCCGCTGCCACTGCTCGCCGTTCGTACACGCGCTGGTCCCAGGGCTGATCCCAGAGTTGTAGCTGATGGCATCTGGCTCCAACCTCACTTCCCACATCTCGCAGAGCAGCGATAGAGCCCGCTGCCACTACTCGCCTTTCGCGCACGCGCTGATCCCAGAGCTGTAGCTGATGGCATCTGGCTCCACCTTCGCGTCCCGCATCTCGCTGGGCAGTGAGAGAGCCTGCTGCCACTGCTCGCCGTTCGCATACGCGCTGATCCCAGGGCTGTATCTGATCCCAATCGGCTCCAACCTCACTTCCCACATCCCGCTGAGCAGTGATAGAGCCCGTTGCCACTGCTCGTCTTTCGCGCAGGTGCTGATCCTAAAGCTATAGCTGATGTCGCTTGGCTCCACCTTCGCCTCCCGCATCTCGCTGGGCAGTGAGAGAGCCCGCTGCCACTGTTCGCCTCTCGCGCATGCGCTGATCGCAGAGCTGTAGCTGATGACGCTTGGCTCCGCCATCACCTCCCGTCTTCCTCCTCCTCCTCCTCCTCCTCCACGTCCTGACTCCCTGGCTCGCTGCCACTGCCCGCTGACGTCGAGCGCGATTATCTTCGCCTCCTCCTCCTCCTCCTCGACCTGGTCCTGCTCGTCCGCTGCCTTCTCCTCCTCTTCTATCTCCTCCTCTGCCGCCTCGCTCTCCTCCCTGGCTCGCTGCCACTGCCGCTGCCCATTTTTCGCACGTGCGCTGGCCCCAGCGATGCAACTGATGACGTTGGGCCCCAGTTTGGGAATCAGCAGCGCCATAGCCTGCTGCCACTGCTCTCTTGCCTCGCAGGCGCGGCTGGGTCTGGACTCCAGGCGGGGGTGGGGCGGGCGGGGGACGGAGGACGAGGGGGCGAGGGGCACGAGCCGGGCCCGAACGGCGAGGGGCGAACGACGCGGGGGCAGGGGGCGAACGAGACGGGACCGAGACGAGGGGACAGAGGCCGAGGGAAAGGCGAGGGGAAGGGGCGGTGGGCGTCGTCGGCGCGCGTCGTCGTGCAGGTGCGCGTCGTTGCTGCTGGTCGTTGCAGGTGGTGCCCGTCGTTGCTGGGGGTCGTGTTGCCGGTCGGAATTGGTGCTGGTCGCAGTCGTGGTGGTGCTGCTGCTGGTCGTGGTCGTGTTGGTGGTGCTGCTGCTGGTTGCGGTCGTGGTAGTTCTGCTGCTGGTCGCAGTCGTGGTGCTGCGAGTCGTAGTCGTGGTGGTGTTGGTGGTC
Organism: Prorocentrum cordatum; assembly: GCA_963575745.1. Classification (NCBI taxonomy): domain Eukaryota; class Dinophyceae; order Prorocentrales; family Prorocentraceae; genus Prorocentrum; species Prorocentrum cordatum. The sequence continues at coordinate 3,839 of CAUYUJ010000211.1, forward strand.
GCAGTCGTGGTGGTGCTGGTTGTGCTGGTGGTGCTGGTCTTGGTGGTGGTGTTGCTGCTGCTGCTGGTCGCAGTCGTGGTGGTGCTGCTGCTGGTCGCAGTCGTGGTGTTGCTGGTCGCAGTTTTGGAGCTGCTGGTCGCAGTCGTGGTGGTGCTGCGGGTTGCAGTCGTGGTGGTGGTGCTGGTACTGGTTCTGCGGCTGGTCGCAGTCGTGGCGCTGCTGGTCGCAGTCGTGGTGCTGCTGGTCGCAGTCGTGTTGGTGCTGCTGGTCGCGGTTGTGGTGGTGCTGCTTGTCGTGGTGGTGCTGGTCGTAGTAGTGGTGGTGCTGCTGGTCGCCGTCGTGGTGGTGCTGGTTGTGCTGGTGGTGCTGGTGGTGCTGTTGGCCGTGGTGGTGGAGCTGCTGGTGGCAGTCGTGGTGGTGCTGCTGCTGGTCGTGGTCGTGGTGTTGCTGGTGGCAGTCGTAGTGCTGCTGGTAGCAGTCGTGGTGGTGCTGCTGGTCGCGGTCGAGGTGGTGCTGCTGCTGGTCGTGGTGGTGCTGCTGCTAGTCGCGGTCGTGGTGGTGCTGGTTGTAGTCGTGGTGGTGCTGCTGGTCGCAGTCGTGGTATTGCTGGTTGTGCTGGTGGTGCTCGTCGTGGTGGTGCTGCTGGTCGCTGTCTCGGTGCTGCTGCTCCCGGTTGCGGTCGCGGCGCTGCTGGTCGCAGTCGTGGTGCTGCTGGTCGTGGTCGTGGTGGTGCTGCGGGTCGCGGTCGTGGTGGTGGTACTGCTGGTCGTTGTCGTGTTGGTGCTGGTGGTGCTGCTGGTCGCAGTCGTGGCGCTGTTGGTCACAGTCGTGGGGCTGCTGGTCGCCGTCGTGTTGGTGCTGGTGGTGCTGCTGGTCGTGGTGGTGCTGCTGATCTCAGTGGTGCTGCTGCTGGTCGCTGTCGTGGTGGTGCTGGTCGTAGTGGTGGTGGTGCTACTGGTCGCAGTCGTGGTAGTGGTAGTGCTGGTTGTGCTGGTGATGCTGGTCGTGGCGGTGCTGCTGGTCGCAGTCTCGGTACTGCTGCTGCCGGTTGCAGTCGTGGTGCTGCTGGTCGCTGTCGTGGTGCTGCTGGTCGTGGTCGTGGTCGTGGTGGTGCTTAGGGTCGCTGTCGTGGTGGTGGTGCTGCTGGTCGCAGTCGTGGTGG
>CAUYUJ010000211.1:12500-15000 GCA_963575745.1 Prorocentrum cordatum
TCTTCCTCCTCCTCCTTCTCTCTCTCTTTCTCTTTTGTTTGTTCTCTCTCTCTCTCTCTTTCTCTCTTTTTTCTCTCTGTCTCTCTCTGTCTCTCTCTTTCTCTCTTTCTGTGTGTCCACCTCTATCGCCTCTTGTCTTGTGTCTCTCTTGCACTTGTGTCTGCCGTGTCGCCATCCCTGGGGGGGCTGCGATCTGCGAAATTGTCGCTCGATGACTGCGATCGGGACAGCAAAGTGGGCATTCACCGCAAATTCAATATACACGTCGCCATCCCTGGCGGGTGCGATGTGCGCAACTGTCGTCACTTTCGAGGGCTGCTGGATGGGCCACCATAGTGGGTATAGGCCGCAGATTCAAATTAGACCTCGCCATCCCGTGGAGGCTGCGATCTGCGAAGCTGTCGTCACCTTCGCGGGCTGCCGGAGGGCCAGTATAGTGGGTATGTGCTGCAGTTTCGAACTACGTAGATCTGACCATCTCTGGGGGGCTGCGATATGTGAAACCGTCGCCAGCTTGTCGCAAACTCAAATTCGACCTCGCCAACCCTGGGGGGCTGTCACTCTCGAGGGCTGGGGGGGGCAGCATGGTGGGTACTTGCCGCAGATTCGAATTCAGCCTCGCCACCTCTGGGGGGCTGCGATATGTGAAATCGTCGCCAGTTTCGAGGGCAGCTGGGGGGCCAGCATAGTGGGTTCTTGCCGCAGATTCGAATTAGACCTCGTCATCCCTAGGGTGCTGCGATGTGCCAATGTGTCGCCGCTTCCGAGGGCTGCTGGGGGGACCAGCATAAAAAGGGGGTTACTTGCCGTAGATTCAAATCGGACCTCGCCCTCCTCGGGGGGCTGCGATGTGCGAAACGGTTGCCACTTTCGATGGCTGCTGGGGTGGCCAGCATAGTAGCTGCACCTTTACGTGATGCTCTCCAGGCCACGAAGGTCGAGAATCTTCTTGTGATTCGGGACTCGGGGCTGCAGTTCTTTTCTCGCGGGCCGCCCGCGGACCTCGCGGCGCGCCTGCGCGCTTGTACCCCCCGTGCTGAGAAGTGTCGGGAATATGCCCAGCAGCTGGCAGAGCTGCTCGGTCTCGCGCAGTTCTTGCACTGACTGTGCCTGTTCGCTGGCGCGCCTCGAAACGTAGTCTCCCTCCTTTTTCTGCCCTCCTCTCGTCGCCATTTTCTCCCCTCCAGCTGCCCGTTCGCCTTCTCTCCTTAGTTGTCGCCCCTCTCTACCCGCCCGATTCAACGATCCAACAAACCACCTGTACCAAGTCCGTGTCACTTGATCAGTGTCCTGCGAGCCCCCGGACGCCGTTCGCATATTATAATATATATATATATATATATAATATTATATATATTATATATATATTCCTTCGGCACGTTATATTCCTTCGGCACGTTTCTACCAAACGGTTCTTGCCGCGCGTTGATCACGGGTTGGGTGCGTCTCCATGGTAATTCGGAGCAGGCTTCCCAGGGGCCTGTTTGGGCTGCAGAAGAACATCCCGCCTTCGGAGGCCCCCCCGCTTTCTGTAGTGCCCGAGTGGTTCCCGGGCTGGCTGGCCACGGAGACCATGCTAGGCCCACCGTGCCAGCGGGAGGCTTCTGAAATCAGAGAAGGGCCGCGGGAACCACGCCTTACAGTAGGCAGGTTTATGCGCATGTCGCTGTGTTGTCAGGCTCCGGGGGGGCCCATCGAACACCGATCGCCCCCTGATCGCCGATAGGGGGCCGGATAGTTCACCCGGCCCAGTTGGGCGCGGACTCGCTATCGGGTTAGGTTGCCGATTTATCGGCGATGTATCGCGGGGCCGTGGTAGCTCCGCAGCGTGAGGCTTGAGGAGGGCGATGATCATGCGAACATCGGACCGAACATTGACCACCGCCAGGGCATCCAGAAGTTTTACCAGCGATGTCAAGGAGTGTTTTGCTTGCTTGCCGTACCGCCGTACCGATTCGTCATCGGTGACATTGAGTCGCCATCCCCAATCGTCGCAGCTGTGATGTGACTGGATGGAAGTACTTGTCGATGATGTGACTGGGTGTAGGTATCTTTCGATGATCCTGAGGTTTGCTTCCAACTTCGCCGCTCGTGTCCTTCTTTTTCCAGACGTTTTTTTTTGGGTTTCTTTCTTTTCCGGCAGTTGAAACGACATTGCCGTTGCTCTTGCTAGTGGCAAAGCCCGTTGTCGTTCACGCTCACGTCTTATATTTGTCCTCGACTGTTGTAGGACCTTCTGGCTTCAGCCTGCGACGCATCACTCTTAATATTGTTGTTGCAGTCGTCACCGTGATCGCCAGTGCCACAGGCTCGAAGCCATGGCCCAGCACTGCGGAGCCCCAGTCCGTATAGAGCCGGACGCTTCGTAGTACCAGGGGGGCGTGCGAACACCCTGCAGGGAACCCGTCTTCGTCTCCCAATCTGCTCGGGTCGCGCCCCTGGTGCTCCCGCCACGCCCTAACCCCCAGCGTCCTGAGCTCTTCAGCCTGTGGGGCTCCAG
>CAUYUJ010000211.1:20000-23578 GCA_963575745.1 Prorocentrum cordatum
ATGATGATGATGATGGTGGTGGTGGGGATGATGATGGTGATGGTGATGGTTATGGGGATGATGCTGGGGATGCTAATGATGATGATGATGTTGATGATGATGACGATGGTGGTGATGATGATGATGAAGATGGTGATGGTGATGCTGATGATGAAGACGATGATGATGATTATGATGATGAGGCTGCTGAGGATGATTATGACGATGATGATGCTGTTGTTGATGATGATGATAATGATGATGATGATGATGATGATGCTGATGATGATGATGATCATGATGATGGCTGCTGATGATGATGATGATGTCGATGATGATGATGATGATGATGATGATGATGATGATGATGATGATGATGCTGATGATGATGATGATGATGATGATGGTGGTGATGCTGATGATGTTACTGATTCGGAGATGCTGATGATGCTGCTGATGATGCTGCTGCTGCTGCTGATGATGATGCTGCTGCTGCTGCTGATGATGATGATGATGATGATGATGATGATGATGGTGGTGGTGGTGTGGTGGTGGTGATGATGACGACGACGACGAGGAGGAGGATGAGGACAAGGTGGATGAGGACGAGAAGGAGTAGGAGGAGGAGGAGGAGGAGGAGGAGTGAGGAGGGAGGAGGAGGAGAGAGGAGGAGGAGGAGCCGGAGCAAGAGGAGAGGAGAGAGGAGGAGGAGGAGGAGGAGGAGGAGGAAGGAGGAGGATGAGTAGGAAGTGATCGAGGCACGTGTACCGCTTCGCGGCGAGGGGGGGCGGGAGAGGTTGCTCTCTTCCAGAGGGGTGGCGCGAGGGGGGGGGGGGGGTGGGGGGGGGGCGGCGCGAGAGCGCGAGGAGAGGGTCACGGCTGGCGTGCGCTGCGGGGCCCTGAGGGCGCAAGAGGTGGTCCTTGGACTGGCTTGCGGAGTTGGGTCCTTCGGCGGCGGGATCCGAACCTTACCCTCGCCGATCAGCGATTCAGGCAACTCGATGGGCGGCGGGGGTAGGCTTCGGAGTGCGTCGAGCACGCGGCGAAATCCGAGCCCGGCCCCCGCCCCCCATCGATGCAGGAGAACCGATGGCTGGTGGGGGTGGGGCTCGGATGTCGCCATAATTCTGGGCTGGAGGCGGGTGGGGGGCCTCGAGAGAAGAAGCACGGGGACCATGACCACGATGTCGCGGGGTCTTGCCGACGCCGTTTTTTTGTTGTTTATTCGTATCATTTTTCGTAACATTATCAGCATTACCATTATTGTTTTTTTTTTTTTAATTCTTATTCCTACCATTACCCTTACTGTCGTTTTCGTTACTAATGGCTATATATATTGCTATTATTGGTGTTGTTTTTTCCTACACTGTAAAGTATGGTTATTCATATTCGCATATTTTTCTCATTGATATCTTTATTGCCATTGTTTTGTTATTACTATCGTTCTCATTTTTTGTGTTCCCCCTATTCCAAAGGATGGGGTTCTTGTTATTCTCTGACCGCGCCGGACCAAAAGAACCCCTCCCCTCCTCCCTCTCTCCACTAGACAATGAAGATGATTGTCATGATGATGATGATGACCATGGTATGGTGAGAGTATGATGCGAGTAGGATGGTGATGGTGAGTGATGTGTGAGTATGATGATGAGGATGATGATGGCGATGAGCAGATGATGAGAATGTCTCGCGCGGCTTGCTGGTTTTAGCACTCCTAAGGGGGGCCGCCAGGGGTATTGCACGGCCTCCGTTCGCGCCCAAATGGGGGGATGTCTCATGTGGTTTGCTTGTTTTGGTCCTCGACATCCTCAGCTTTCGGAGCAGATTCTGAGGATGTCTCATGCGAGGCGCTGGCTTTCGCACCCTGGGGGGGCCAGATTTCGAGGATGTCTTAAGCGGTTTGCGTGTTTGGGTGGTCAGACTCGTCTGCTGTCAAAGCAGATTCTGAGGATGTCTATGGCGAGGCGCTGATTTCCGCACTCCCAGAGGGTCCAGATTGCGAGGATGTCCTAGGCTCACTTATGCTCAACCTCGCTCGTGATCAGGCTCATTCATATTCAGACTCGCATCCATCATACTATACTCAGACGCACTCACACCCAGACTTACGCATACTCAGACTCACTCACATTTAGACCCACCCACCCTCAGACTCATTCGTAATCAGACTCACTCGTACTCAGACCCACTCGGGGCCAGTGTCATATCCATCATACTCATACTCAGACGCACTCACATTCAGATTTACTCACGCTTAGAAGCACTCACACTCAGTTCCACCAACCCTCACATTCACTCGTAGTCAAACTCACTCGTACTCAGACCCATTCAGACTTAGACTCGTGCTCACTATACTCATATACTCAGACTCACTCGCTTTCGCACCCCAGGGGGGGCACATTGCGAGGATGCCCCAGACTCACTTGTGCTCAGACTCGTACTCATCATACTCATACTCAGTCCTCACTCACCCCCACTCCATGCAAATAGCTGCACATCTGGGCAGCTCCACGCAGTGAGTGATTCCTTTTTATATAAAAAGGGAACAATTCCCCTTCGGGGCCTTCGTTTCGCTCGCTTTCGCGGCGCGCGCCTGGGCGGAGGGGCCGGGGCGCCCCGAGGACCGCCCCTCCCCTTCCTTGGGGCCTCTCAGAGGCCCCCGCGGAGAGGGCGTGAGCGCCGCCCGCCCTTGGCGAAGCGTTAAGTCGGGCATGTCCCTCTGCAGGAGGAATCTTCGAAAACAATGAAAACATAGCCAGGGGACGATTTTTCGACGTTTTGTTGTTGAACATTATTTATTCTAAAGAATAATTATTGTTGGGCCCCCTGGTGCGCGCCCCCCCTGCGCCGCCTAGGCCGCAGCTACATTTTCATCATTTTCGTGAGGAAGCCTCAGAAAAGAGGGTGTGTACAGGATCCGTTTTGTTTTAGTTGTAATCCGTTTCCCTTGCTAACAACATGAATGGACCCACGACCCCGAAAGGGATATATACATGTGGAGGCATGGGACACGTTTTCATGATACCCAACTGGGCAACACCACACGAAACATCCCACGAGACACCTCACGAAACAGCCCACGAGACACCTCACGAAACATACCACGAGACACCTCACGAAACATTTCACGAGACACCCCGCGAAACATTCCACGAGACACCCCACGAAACATTCCACGACGACAGGCAACCACACAACCAAGGCGGTGTGGTCGTGCTGGGGAGTGGTCGTGCTGGGGTGTGGTCGTGCTGGGGGGTGGTCGTGCTGGGGGGTGGTCGTGCTGGGGGGGTGGTCGTGCTGGGGGGTGGTCGTGCTGGGGCGTGGTCGTGCTGGGGCGTGGTCGTGCTGGGGCGTGGTCGTGCTGGGGCGTGGTCGTGCTGGGGCGTGGTCGTGCTGGGGTGTGGTCGTGCTGTGGTAAGGTCGTGCTGGGGTGCGGACGTGCTGGGGTGTGGTCTTGCTGGGGTGGGGTCGTGCTGGGGTGTGATCGTGCTGGGGTGGGGTCGTGCTGGGGTGTGGTCGTGCTGGGGTGTGGTCGTGCTAGGGAGGGGTCGTGCTGGGGTGGGGTCGTGCTGGGGAGTGGTCGTGCTGGGGTGTGGTCGTGC
>CAUYUJ010000211.1:23678-46178 GCA_963575745.1 Prorocentrum cordatum
CGGTCCCTGGAGGCCGGGATCGAAGGCAAAAGCGCCGGGGCGGGAAACACTGGCAGCGCCCTTTCGGCAGCGTGGCCAGCCTGCGGCCGACATGCCCCCGTGCTGGCGGGCACGTTGCGTGACCCCTCTCGGGAGCCCTCGGAGGCCCACCGTGGGCTGACGTGACCCCGTGCTTGCTCTGGGACCCAGGATCTTCTTGTGCGCGTGTGTGTGTGTGTGTGTGTGTGTGTGTGTGTGTGTGTGTGTGTGTGTGTGTGTGTGTGTGTGTCACAGTCACTCTACATAGCCGCCGACGCAAAACTGTGTGTGTGTGTGTGTGCGTGCGTGGCGACGTTTAGGGTTTAGATGCGTGCGTGCGTGGTGCTTTTATGTTGTGTTGTCTGTGTGTGTATGAGTGCGCTTATTATTAGTTGTTTTGTGTGTGTGACTAGTTTCTTTTGTGTGTGACTGTGTGTGACTGTGTGTGTGTGTGTGTGTGTGTGTCTGTGTGTTTGTGTGTGCGTGTGTCGTCCAACCACGTGATTTGCGTTTTGGGCTGGGTCGACGCTCTTGCCAGTCGGACCCGTGGTGAAATCCAGTCGGTTCTAGTCTGGCGTCGCCTGGTCTCCCGCTGGTCCAACGGCGGCGCGGGAGCGTCGACCTATCTGTTGGGATACGGACGCCCGCATAGGATTTTCTTGTGCGCGTGTGTGTGTGTGTGTGTGTGTGTGTGTGTGTGTCACAGTCACTCTGCGTAGCCGCCGACGCAAAAGTGTGTGTTTGCGTGTGCGCGTGTGTGTGTGTGTGTGTGTGTGTGTGTGTGTGTGTGTGTGTGTGCGTGTGTGTGTGCTTCTCGGTTTGCGTCTGTGGCGCCAGAAGTCGAGGAGTGCCACCTGGGCGCCCCGAGGGCGGTCCCTGGAGGCCGGGACCGAAGGCGAAAGCGCCAGGGCGGGAAACACTGGCAGCGCCCTCTCGGCAGCGTGGCCAGCCTGCGCCCGACATGCCCCCGTGTTGGCGGGCATGCTGTGCGACCCCTCTCGTGGGCCCTCGGAGGCCCACCGTGGGCTGACGTGCCCCCCGTGCTTGCTCTGGGACCCAGCAGGGCTGTGCGACCACGTGTTGGCCAGGACCGCCGCGCCAGTACAGGCCCCTTTGTGCCGCGAGCCGCACGGCCGGCGGCAGGCTCGTCCTCCGAAGCTCCGGGTGCGGCCTCGGCGCTCCTGCAGCCCTCGACGGGGCTCTGGCCGCCCGGCCCGACCGCCAGGGCCGCCGTCGCCGTGGCTGCGCCCATGCTCGTCGCCGCGGTTGTCTTCGTCGCCTTCGTCGCCGCCGCCGCTCCGTCTGCGTCGTATGCGTGGCTGCCCTCGCCGTCGTAGTCGTCCTCGGCGCCCGCGTCGTCGTCCTCGTCGCTGTCGCCGTCCTCGTCGCCCTCGTCGAGGGCGTCGTCCTCGTCGCCGTGGTCGCCCCCGCCGCCCTCGTCGTCTTCGTCGCCCCGTGGGGGCCCGCGAGAACCGCCCGAGCGCCCTCCGGAGCCCACCCCCGCTGAGCAGGGGCCGGCCGCCTCCGGCACTCCTCTGAGCCTACCACGAGAGCATCTTAGACCCCCCCAAAAAAATCCAGGAGGAGGAGGAGGGGGAGGAGGAGGGGGAGGAGGAGGAGGAGGAGGAGGAGGAGGAGGAGGAGGAGGAGGAGGGAGGGAGGGAAAGAGGGAGGGAGGGAGGGAGGGAGGGAGGGCGAAAGCGCGTCCTTAGAACACGAAGCCCGAGGTGTTCAGACAGAGACGGCCGCGGCCAGACGTGTTCTGAGAGACCACTCCGTGCAGACCGCAGAGTCGGCAGTGGACAAACCTCCCTTTAGTAAACCTCCCCTTAGTGAAAACGGCCTGGTGGGGACCGAAACCGACGGACCTGGACCCGCAAAGAGGACGGCCGCGACGCCCCCTCGCGAACCGAACACGGCCAACTCCTTACTCGACGTGTCGGGGTAGGAGGTCTGTCCACCTCCGACAGGGAGGTTCTAAGACCACGCCGTGCAGACCGCGGGAGATAAAGGGGCCCCAGGACACACAAATAAATACACACAAATACAAATACCCCCCATCTTTCCCATATTTGTTGGGTTTTCGTCTTCCCCCCCACTGCCTATATTTTTAGATATTTTCTGGGGAATCGACGGCTCTCAGAGCACACTCTCCGGTGGGCCTGCGCATGGGCAAGAGCGACGGCGCTCTGCGCCGCCGCTCGACCCCCCGGCGCCGCCGCGCGCCAGGCTCGGGCTGCCCCCCCGGGCCGTGCCGCGGCGGCGGTCCCGCTCCTCCCTCCCTGCCTCCGGGAGGGAGGGGAGGGGAGGGAGAGGGAGGGGGGGAGAGAGGGGCGGGAGGGAGGGGGGCGGGGGGGAGGGAGAGAAAGAGGAGAAAGAGAGAGGGGAGGGCGAGAGTGGGGGGGAGGGATGGAGTGTGGAGGGGGGAGGGTAGTGGAGGGGAGGGGGAGGGGGGGGGGGGGAGGGAGGGCGGGATCGGAGGGAGGGGGGGGAGGGAGGGGAGGGAGGGGGGACGGGGAGGTGAGGGGGGGAGGGAGGGGAGGGGGGAGGGGGGGGAGGGAGGGAGGGGGGGGGAGGGAGGGGGAGGGAGGGGGGAGTGGAGGGAAGGGAGGGGGGGCTCCCTGCGAGCAGGCGGCGTGCCGCCTCGCGCCGCGCAGAAGGAAGGCTGGGACGTACGGGGGCAGGATCTCTGTCCACATCCGGTGCGTCTTGGGCTCTCTCTGGGAAGGGGCACCACGAGGCCGAGGCGCACTGGAGACGGGTAGAGATCGAGCCTCTCGGGGACATGCACATACACGTCGGTCGGAAGAAGTAGGTAGAAACATGAAGTAGGAAGGCGGATCAAGTGGATTGGGTCCAGGCCCCCCAGAGAATATAACAAAACACAGCAAAAATATGTCCATTCTGGAAGTAGGAAGGCGCTTGAAGTAAAGAGGGATCTGGGAATCCAACAATACATACTTTCAACGACTGGCGTGTAAAGATCGAGCCTCTCGGGGACAGATACATATGTATATCCAATGTCCAGTGCGCCTCGGGTTCCTGGGGAAGGGAGCCCGGAACTCCACACTGCAGCGGGTCTGGGCAGAAGCACTGCCTCAGGACAGACTCGGGACTGGAGGGAGCAAGCACGGGGACCATGACCAAGACTGAACGCGAAAACGTCGTGTTCATCTTTCGGCAGCGAGCGAGGGGGGGAACGTGAGAAGGAAACGGCCTTCTCAGAAGGCGGCGGGACTTCTCAGAAGCCCTCGCGCCTTCTGAGAAGTTTTTTTTGTGCCTTCAGGGAAGGCTTAGAAAACTTCTCAGGAGGCCAGGGGACTTCCAAGCCTTCTGAGAAGGCCTCCTCCCTCTCACTTCCCCACCTCGCTCGCCGCCGAACCTCGGCCACCCTCCACCTTGGCCAGCGCCACTTCGTGGATCGTCCTCGCGAGTCGGCGGCGGCCCGCGTGCACCACGATCGAGATCGGCGTCGACGAGATCCCGCGACCTCCCGGTCACGGTCAGTGCGCCTCTGCCTCGAGGGGGGAGTAGGAAGGAAAAAAGGAGGAAGGGGAGGCGGAGGAGGAGGAGGAGGAGAAGGCGGAGGGAAGGAGGAGAGGATGAGGCTGAGGCGGAGGAGAAGAGGGGGAGGGGGAGGAGGAGGCGGAGGGAGGAGGAGGAGTGAGGAGGGGAGGACGGAGGGAGGAGAGGGGCGGAGGGGCGGAGGAAGGAGGAGGAGGGGACGCTGACGCTCGGGGGGTGGGACGCGGTGCATCGTGCCTCGCCGGATCGTGGTGGGCCGGAGCTGGCGGATCGACACGCGAGGTAAGCGAAAGCTATAGTCGTGGAGGGCGATGGCCCAAAAACTCTGGGCGGATGGTCCTTTTTGGAAGCTGGGCATCCTCCTACCATCTCGGCCACTCGGGGCGCAGCGCTGCCCCCCCACGGCGCGCGGGCAGAAACATCCGGGGCCCGCGGGTCGAACGTGTTCCGTCCAGCGAACTTCTGGGGACTCCGGCCCCCCATGCGGAGGCCTGGAACCCTTCCAAAAGCAGCGCTTTTACACGCCCCCGTCTTCTGTCGTTCCCGCGGCCCAGGAAAGGGCCTCCACAGGCAGAGGATTAGAAAAAACCATCCGCCATTTTTTTTTCTCCCATGACGCTAAGGGGGCCTGGGGACGAGGAGGAGCAAGAGGAGGAGGAGGAGGAGGAGGAGGAGGAGAGGAGGAGAGAGGAGGGGGCGGCGGAGGTAGGGAGGAGGAGCGCGGAGGAGGAGAGTGAAGGAGGCGGAGAGGAAGGAGGAAGAGGAGAGGAGAGAGGAGGTGGAAGAGAGGAGGGAGGGGAGGAGGAGGAAGAGGAGGAGGCGGAGGAGGAGGGGGGGAGGAGAGAAGAGGAGGGAGGAGGAGAGATAGGAGGACGGAAGGGGAGGAGGCGGCGGCGGAGGATAGGGTAGGATGCAGAGGGGTGGGGGAGGAGGAGGAGGAGGAGGAAGGAGGAGGAGGGGAGGAGGAGAGGAGGGGAGGGGCAGGGGGAGGGGGAGGGGTAAGGGGGGAGGAGGAGGATGGTGGGGAAGGGGCAGGAGGAGGAAGAGGAGGAAGAGTAGGAGGAGGAGTCGAAGGAGGAAGAGGAGGAGGAGAATGAGGAGGAGGAGGAGGAGGCGGATGGAGGAGGAGGAGGAGGAGGAGGAAAAGGAGGAAGAGGAGGAAGAAAAGGAGGAGGAGGAGCCGCCTTGGTTCGCGCCCGCCGTCTTGGGATCCCAGTCTTTGTGCGCGACGTATTTGCCAGGCCCTGGCGTCTTGAGGGCCTGCCTTGGTCAGGGAGGCAAGGAAGGAGGGAAAGGACCGAGGGACAAGGAAAAGCGGAGAGGGGGAGCGCGAGGAAGGATATGGAACAGGGAGGATGAGACAGGTGGGTGGAAGGAGGAAGGCGGGCAGATAGGGAGGGAGGTAGAGGGGAGGGAGGAGGGAGGGATGAAAGAGAGAGAGGGAGAGAGCTGGCAATGACCGCGCGCACGCCACCCCCTCAACAGTACTGTTGGGGGTGGGATGCTCCTGTGCACGCTCGCGATGCCCGTGGCCAAGCCCCTCCACACCTGCCTCGGCTGTACCGGGGAGTGAACTCGCTCCCCGCCTCTACTCCCACGCCGCCCCCATAAGAGGGGGACCATGACATGCGCCGCGCCCGCCGGAACTTCGCCGCGCGGCTCTGGATGTCGGGGCCTCGCGCTGCGATGGAAATCTCTCGAGCGTCGCTGCGCGATTGATCAGGCGACGAGCGCGTCGCGCCGTGCGCGGTGGTGCAGATGCGCCGCGTCGGGAGCAACAGGGCGCTCCACCCTCGAGCTGGGGAGGCCTCGCGCGGCGCCACGAGCTTCCCCGCGCGACTGGGGGGCGCTCGAGCGCCGCAGGGGAGGACCCGCGCGGCCCGCCGCGAGAGGGCCGCGGCCGTGCCTCGGCCAGCGGTTCGACGGGGCTGCCTCGGCGGCCCTCGGGCTCAGGTCGGGGGTGTCCTCCTGCAGGCGGATTTTGGACGAGCAATTAAAACGTAGTCAAGAAAAGCCAGAGAATGCTCCAACATGATCAACAATCGTCCCGGGACTATTTTTATGTTTTTGTTGTTGTTTTTGTCGTTGTTGTTGTTGTTGTTGTTGTTGTTGTTGTTGTAGTTGCTGTTTTTGTCGTTGTTGTTGTTGCTGTTGCTGTTGCTGTTGCTGTTGTTGTTGTTGTTGAATATTATTCCTTCTAAAGAATTATTATTGTTGGGACCCCTGGTGCGCGACCTCTGCGCCGCGCCTAGGCCGCAGCTACATTTTCATCATTTTTTCGCGAAAGCTTCAGAAAAGTGGATTGTGTCCGGATCCGGTTGTTTTGTTCCCCCCCGCTGTCCCTTGCAAAAAACAATAGAAAATGAAAATTCTTGTTCTTACTTGATCAAATTGCAAGAATCCCTTGCAAAAAATAAGGTAAAGTGACATTCGTGCGCGCAAGACGAAATCCTTCCAAAACCTTAGGTTTCGTAGCGATTTTAACATAAAAACATCAAAAACCCAATGGTTTTTTTAAGAAAAAATTGTCAAAATGTCCTTCCGCGCGCGCTGTCCGAATCCCACAAAACCAATGGTTTTTTCAACATTTATGTTACATGAGCTCGCGCGAGCTACTTTTTCTTGTTCTAACATAATCAAATTTCAATAATCCCTTGCAAAAAATAAGTTAAAGTGGACATTCGCGCGCGCAAGACGAAATCCTTCCAGAACCTTAGGTTTCGTAACGATTTCAACATAAAAACAACAAAAAACCCACTGGTTTTTCAAAAAAAAATGTCCAAATTTCATTCCGCGCGCGCTGTCCGACTCTGGTTTTTCAACATTTATGTTACATGAGCTCGCGCGAGCTACTTTTTCTTGTTCTAACATAATCAAATTTCAATACTCCCTTGCAAAAAAAAAAAAGTAAAGTGGACATTCGCGCGCGCAAGACCAACAAAAAACACGACGATCTCAGGAACTTGCCCCAAAAATGTGACCAACTCCGCTCTCTCTGTCTCTCTCTCTGTCTGCTCTCTGTCTCTCTCTCTGTCTGTCTGTGTCATGTATTGTATGTCACAATTGCAGGATGCTGGGCACACGCGCGCCCCGAATAAGTGACCAAGTTCTGTGGGTGTGTACCCCACGCCGGTGTAGTAGCCACGGTCGTCCGCACGCCACGAAGTGAAGTGTCCCAACGTCATAGGGCGGGAAGCTGGGTTTGGGTGGTCGCGAAGAGTCGTTTGGATATTTGGTAGAGCTTGAACTGCCCCCCCACGAAGTGGGGGTATTGTCTCGCGTCGCATGAAAACCCTGGCACTGGTGAGAACACTGAGCGTTCGGGTAAAATGATTGTTGTTGTTGTTGTTGTTGTTGTTGTTGTTGTCGTTGTTGTTGTTGTTGTTGTTGTTGTTGTTGTTGTTATTGTTGTTGTTGTTGTTGTTGTTGTTGTTGTCGTTGTCTTCTCATTTCTGAAGAATAATTCTTGCTGATCCCCCCCGTCCGGTGCACATTGTTTTTTTCGATTGAGGTGCCCTTCCCGGGGCTCGCACCCTGTCTTTAATAAGGGAAAGTCTTGAGGGTCAAACTGTGTCGTTGGCCCCCGGGTTACAACAACAATGGCTCCCGCCTGAGACTTCCTCACAATTTAGCCAGGACCCCCGCTCCCGCCCGAGACTTCCTCGCATTTTATTCAGGAATCGCGCTCTCGCTTGGGACTTCCTTACAGGAATCGCTCTCCCGGCGCTCTGGAGTCGCGCTCTCGCTGGAGACTTGCTTGCAATTTACTGAAGAATAGCGCCCCTGGGTTGGATTTTTTGCAATTTGCTCCAGCGCCGCGCTCCCGACACCCAGACACCCAGGAGTCGCGCTCGTTGTGGCCCCATGTGCATGGCCTTCGTGGCCCCGCTGTCGCCGTTTGTGGCCCCCTCACTGTCCTACGTGGCCCAGTTGCTACCCTCAGTAGGAAAGAGCGCGCCCGTCGCGACCGGAATAAGAAAAGGGGGGCCCCAGTTTCAAGCTCCCCCCCCCCTTCCTTCCAAACAGGGAGGGGGTGGAGCTTCCGAAGCTACCCCCCCCCCCTTTCGTAAGGCTTTCTAAGCTGGGGGGGCTCTGGCTCAAGGGGGGGGGCTTCGAAGCTACCCCCCCTCCCCCCCTTTTTTGGACCAGAAGGTGAGCTTGGGCTTACCTTTCAAAGGGGGGGGCTTCGAAAGCTACCTCCCCTCCTCCTTTTTTTTTTGGTTTGTACACAGGGGGGGCGGCTTCAAGCTATTCCCCCCCTGTGCAAGGGGGGGGTCCGAAGCTACCTCCCCCCCCTCCCTTCCGGGGCTCTGGCAAAATGGTGGAAATCCCTGACGACAGGTGCGCACCGCAGCGCTAGAGAATGAATTGGAGAATAACGTCGACCCCTGGTTCGTTTTCTTGTTTTCTTGTTTTCTCGGCCCCTGATTCGTAGTCTCGTTTTCTCGGGCCCTGCTTCGTTTTCTTGTGTTCTCGTTTTCTTGTTTTTCTTGTTTTCTTGTGTTTTCGGCTCTTGGGCCGCGGTCTCGTTTTCTCTGATCCTGGTTCGCGTTCTCGTTTTCTTGTTTTCTCGGCTGGGTCGTGGTCCAGTTTTCTCGGACCCTGCTTCGTTTTCTCATTTTCTCGGCCCCTGGGTCGTGGTTTTGTTTGAACGGACGCTGATTAGTATTCTCGTTTTCTCGTTGTCTCGGCCCCCGGGTGGTGGTCGGGTATTCTCTGACCCTGCTTCGTTTTCTCGTTTCTTTATTTTCTTGGCTCCTGGGTCGTGGTCTCGCTTTCTCGAACCAAGCGTTTTCTGGTGATCTCGGCCCCTGGTTCGTGGTTTCCTCGGACCCGTTGGTTTTCTTCTTTTCTTGTTTTCTCGGCCCCTGGGTCGTGGGTCGTTTTCGCGTTTTCTCATTTCCTCGGCTCCTGGGTCGTGGTCTCGTTTTCTCGGGGCCTGGTTAGTTTTCTCGTTTTTTTTTTTTTTTTTTTTTTTTTTGTTTTTGTTTTTTTGTTTTCTAGGCCCCTGGGTCGTGGTTTCGTTCTTTCTGTTCCGGCTCGTTTTTTCGTTTTCTTGTTTTCTCGGCCCCTGGTTCGTAGTCTCGTTTTCTCGGGCCCTGATTCCGTTTTTCGTGTTCTTGTTTTCTCGGCCCCTGGGTCGTGGTCGTGTTTTCTCTGACCCTGATTCGTTTTCGCGTTTTCTTTGCTCTTGGGTCGTGGTCGCGTTTGCTCGGACTTTGGTTTGGTTTCTCGTTTTCTCGTGTTCTCGGCCCCTGGGTCGTGGTCTCGTTTTCTCGGACCCTGGTTCGTTGTTTTGTTTTCTCGCTTTCTCGGCTTTTGTTTCTTTGTGTTGTTTTTTCGGGCCCTGGTTCGTGATCTCGTTTTCGTGTTTTCTCGGCCCCGGGTCGTGGTGTCAAGTTTCCTCGGACCCTTGTTAATTTCCTCGTTTTCTCGTGTTCTTGGCCCCTGGGTTGTGGTCTCGTTTCCTCTGACCCTGGTTCGTTTTTTGTTTTCTCGGCCCTTGGGTTGTGGTCTCCTATTCTATGACCCTGGTTCGGTTTCTCGTGTTCTCCGTATCTCGGCCCCTGGATAGTGGTTTTGTTTTCTCTGACCCTGGTTTGTTTTCTCGTCCTTCTGTTTTCTCGGCCCCTGGGTCGTGGTCTCGTTTTCTCGGGCCCCGGTTCGTTTTCTCGTTTTCTCTTTGGCTCGGCCCTTGAGTTTTTTTCTCGTTTTCTCGGCCCCTGGTCCGTTGTCTTGTTTTCTTGTTTTGTCGGCCCCTGGGTCGTGGTCTCGTTTTCTCCGACCCTGATTCGTTGTCTTGTTTTCTTGTTTTGTCGTCCCCTTTTTTTTGTTCTCTCGGACCCTGGTTCGTTTTCTCGTTTTCTTGTTTTCTCGGCCCCTGTCTCGGACCCTGGATTGTTTCCTCGTTTTCGCATTCTGTCTGCCCCTTGGTCGTGGTCTCATTTTCTCGGACCCCGTGTCGTTCTTTCGTTTT
Source organism: Prorocentrum cordatum (assembly GCA_963575745.1). NCBI lineage: Eukaryota > Dinophyceae > Prorocentrales > Prorocentraceae > Prorocentrum > Prorocentrum cordatum. Next base: position 33,199 of record CAUYUJ010000211.1, read on the forward strand.
CTCGTTTTCTCGGCTACTGGGTCGTGGTCTTCTTTTTTTTGGACCTTGGTTCGTTTTCTCGCTTTCTCGGCCCCTGGGTCGTGGTTTCGTTTTCTCGGGCACTGGTTTGTTTTCTCGTTGTCTCATTTTGTCGGCCCCGGGGTCGTGGTCTCGTTTTATCGGACCCTGGTTCGTTTTCTCGTTTTCTCTGCCCCTGGTTCGTGGTCTCGTTTTCTCTGGCCCTGGTTCGTGTCCTCGTTTCTTGTTTTCTCGGCGCCTGGGTCGTGGTCCAGTTTTCTCGGACCCTGGTTCGTTTTCTCGTTGTCTCGTTTTCTCGGCCCCTGGGTCGTGGTTTCGTTTTCTAGGACCGATATTCGCGTTTTCTCGGCCTGGGTCGTGGTCTCGTTTGCTCGGACCTTGGTTTGTTTGATTGTTTTCTCGTGTTCTCGGCCCCTGGGTCGTTATCGTGGTTTCTCGGACCCTGGTTCACTGTCTCGTTTTCTTGTTTTCTTGGCTTCTGGGTTGTTGTTTTGTTTTCTCGGGCCCTGGTTCGTTTTCTAGTTCTTCTCGTTATATCGGCCCTTGGGTTGTGATCTCGCTTTCTCGGGCCCTGGTTCGTTTTCTCGTTGTCTCGTTTTCTCGGCCCCTGGGTCGTGGTTTCGTTTTCTCGGGCACTGGTTTGTTTTCTCGTTGTCTCGTTTTGTCGGCCCCTGGGTCGTGGTCTCGTTTTATCGGACCCTGGTTCGTTTTCTCGTTTTCTCTGCCCCTGGGTCGTGGTCGCGTTTTCTTGGACCCTGGTGCGTTTTTTTGGACCCTGGTTCGTTTTCTCGTTTTCTCGCCCCCTGGGCCGTGGTTTCGTTTTCTCGGACCCTGCTTCGTTTCCTCGTTTTCTCAGCCCCTGGGTCGTGGTCTCGTTGACCCTTGGTCGTCGTCGTCGGTCGCGCGTCGTCCGTCGTCCGTCGTCCGTCGTCCGTCGCTGTCTTCGTATGACCTCGTCCTCGTCGTGACGACCACGACGAGGTCATGCGAAGACGGCGATACCGACGGCGACGGCGTCGACAACGACGACGAGGACGACGACGGTGTCGTACGAAGACGTCGAGCGACGGCGACGGCAACGACGATGGCGACAGGGGAGGATCGTCGGGCAGGGGGAGTTCAAGGGAGGGGGTGATAGGTTCCAGCAGGGGGGGTTCAAAGGTGGGGGGGCAGCTAAGCTCTCCTCCCTTTGTTAAGTGGGGGAGGGGGGGAGCTTCCGGAGTGGCAGAAGTGGGGGCGGGGGGGGTAGCTTCCGGGGGGGGGACAGAAAGGGAGGGGAGGTGGGGGGGCTCCTGGCAGAGGGGGGCCACAGGGGAGGGGGTAGCTAAGCCCCCCCCCGTTTGGAAAGGGGGGAGGGGGGGGGGGGTGGGCATCTTCAACCGCGGAAGGGGGGGAGGCGGCGGGGTAGCTTCTTTCCAGGGGCGGACGACACAGGAGAGGGGGGGGGGGGTAAGCTTTCCTGGGGGCAAGGGAAAGGGTGGGGTTAGCTAAGGGGGGACCCCCCCCCCTTGCTCCGTCACTGAGGGCGCGCTCTCTCCTCAGTAGCCCCAGTGTTGCCTTCTGTGGCCCCGTATTATCTGCCCTTCGTGGCCCCCGCTCGCTCGCGCTCTTCGTGGCCCCATACGCGTTCCCTTCGTGTCCCCGCTGTCGCCCATCGTGGCCTACTTCGTGTCCTTCGTGGCCCCGCTGTCGTTCTCTTTCGCTCTCGCTTTCGCTCGTCGTCGTCGCCATCGTCGTCGACGTCGTCGTCGTCGTCGTCGTCGTCGTTGTCGTCGGTCCCCTGTCCGTCCCTTTTGGGGTCGCGGCCACCCCGCCGATCAGCGCTGCCGCTGGCCAGGCCGACGGTCCGTGGCCGCCCCGCCGCTTGCTGGGGCCGGCCTGCTGGGAAGAAGTGTATCCCCCCCAAAGGGGGTTCGATCGAAGGCTGAGAGGGCGGGTATCGAGGGTGTGGGAAATACGCGTTATTGGACACTCGGACAGATAAGGGCGAACAGTCTTACAGTGATTGTTGTTGTTGTTGTTGTTGTTGTTGTTGTTGTTGAACATTATTTCTTCTTAAGAATAATTATTGTTGGGACCCCTGGTGCGCGACCCCCCCGCCGCGCCTAGGCCGCAGCCACATTTTCATCATTTTCGTGAGGAAGTCTCAGGCAAAACGATTGGTACCGGATCCGGTTTTTTGTTGACGCTCGTTTTCCCTTGCAAAAAACAATAGAAAATGAAAATTCTTGTTCTTAGTTGATCAAATTGCAAGAATCCCTTGCAAAAAATAAGGTAAAGTGGACATTCGTGCGCGCAAGACGAAATCCTTCCAAAACCTTAGGTTTCGTAACGATTTTAACATAAAAACATCAAAAACCCAATGGTTTTTTAAGAAAAAATTGTCAAAATGTCCTTCCGCGCGCGCTGTCCGAATCCTACAAAACCAATGGTTTTTCAACATTTATGTTACATGAGCTCGCGCGAGCTACTTTTTCTTGTTCTAACATAATCAAATTTCAATAATCCCTTGCAAAAAATAAGGTAAAGTGGACATTCGCGCGCGCAAGACGAAATCCTTCCAGAACCTTAGGTTTCGTAACGATTTCAACATAAAAACATCAAAAAGCCAATGGTTTTTCAAAAAAAAATGTCCAAATTTCATCCCGCGCGCGCTGTCCGACTCCCACTCCCACAAAACCATGGTTTTTCAACATTTATGTTACATAAGCTCGCGCGAGCTACTTTTTCTTGTTCTTACATAATCAAATTTCAACATCCCTTGCAAAAAAAAAGTAAAGTGGACATTCGCGCGCGCAAGACCAACAAAAAACACGACGATCTCAGGAACTTGCCCCAAAAATGTGGCCAACTCCGCTCTCTCTGTCTCTCTCTCTGTCTGCTCTCTGTCTCTCTCTGTCTGTCTGTCTGTGTCATGTATTGTATGTCACAATTGCAGGATGCTGGGCACACGCGCGCCCCGAATAAGTGACCAAGTTCTGTGGGTGTGTACCCCACGCCAGTGTAGTAGCCACGGTCGTCCGCACGCCACGAAGTGAAGTGTCCCAACGTCATAGGGCGGGAAGCTGGGTTTGGGTGGTCGCGAAGAGTCGTTTGGATAATTGGTAGAGCTTGAACTGCCCCCCCACGAAGTGGGGGTATTGGCGGGCGTCGCATGAAAACCCTGGCACTGGTGAGAACACTGAGCGTTCGGGTAAAATGATTGTTGTTGTTGTTGTTGTTGTTGTTGTTGTTGTTGTTGTTGTTGTGATTGTTGAACTCTCAGTTCAGCAGAATAATTATTGTTGATCCCCCCTCACCGGTGCATACTGTTTCTTCTCAATCGAAGTGTGCCCCTCGACGCTCGCACCCTGTTTTTGGCAGGGCAAGTCTTGGTGCTCAAACTAGGCCCCTGGCTCCCCAGATTACAACAACAACGGCTCCCGCCTGAAACTTTCGCCAAATGTACTCAGGACCCCCGCTCTTGAGACTTCCTCACAATTTACTCAGAATCGGTGCTCCCGCCTATGACTTCCTCGCAATTTAGTCAGGACCCCCGCTCCCATCTGAGACTCCCTCACAATTTACTCAGGAACGGCGCTCCCGATTGAAACTTCCTCGCAATTGAATCCAGACTTCTTCGCAATTTAGTCAAGACCCCCGCTCCCGCCAGAGAACCCTTCACATTTTATTCAGGAATTGCGCTCTCGCCTATGACTTCCATGCAGTTATTCAGAAATCGCGCTTTCGACGCTGAGGAAACACGCTGCGCCAAGGACGCCGTTACAATTTACTGAGCAATCGCGCTCCCGCCATACTCAGGCATCCCGCGTGAATGTCCCACCCGCCCGACCCGCCCGTCAAGGGACCGCCAGCCCGTCGTGGGCTTCCGCCCGAGACTTCCTTGAGGAATGGTGCTTTCGCCTGGGACTTCCTCGAACGTTCACGCTCTTACCTTCCTGCTCCTCCTCCCTCCCCCTCCTCCTTCCTCCCTCCTCTCCTCCCTTCTCTCTCCCTCCTCTCGTCCCTCATCCGTATGCCTCTCTGCCCTATCCCCTCTCCCTCCTCTCCCTCCTCCCTTCTCCCTCCCCTGTCCCGCCTCCTCACTCCCTCTTTCTTTCTTTCTTTCTTTCTTTCTCTCTCTCTCTCTCTCTTTCTCTTTCTCTCTCTCTCTCTCTCTCCCCTCTCTCTATATTTCAGTACCTCTCTTATCTGTTTTTTTTTTTTTTTTCTCTGTCTCTCTCTCTCTCTGCCTCTAATCAACCGCCCCCCTCTGCGCTCCTTCTCTCCTGGCGTTTTCCCTCTTCCTTCGTCCCTCCCCCTCGCTTCCTCCCACTCTTCCTCGTTCTCCCCCTCCTCTTTCTGCAGGACCCACACCAATTCCAATGGCGGGCACATGTACGCCCACGAAGGATCGTCCGCCAGTTCAGGTTTGCCCTGTCTAAGCCCGCCGCCCCCCGTAAAGAGGAAAAATCACCCAAACGGGGTGTGATCGAATACAAAAACGGCGGATATCGAGGGTGTGGGGAACTCGTTTTGAATGACACGCGGGCAAGTAAGAGCGAACAGTCTTAGAATGATTGTTGCTGCTGTTGTTGTCGTCGTCGTCGTCGTCGTCGCCGTCGCCGTCGTCGTCGTGGTTGTTGTTGTTGTTGTTGTTGTTGTTGTTGTTGTTGTTGTTGTTGTTGTTGTTGTTGTTGTTGTTGTTGTTGTTGTTGTTGTTGTTGTTGAACGTTAATAACTAAGCAATTATTATGGTTTGACGCCTTAAAAGGCACTCTCGCCACGGCGCCGGCTACATTTTCATTGAAAATGAGACGCTCGAGCGGTTTGGGGGACCGCCACAACCGGCCCCCCAACAACAGCAGCAACGCTCCCGCTCGAGACTTCCTCCCTTTTTACTCAGGGCTGGTGTTTTTGCTCGCCGCCGAAAGCCCCCGTCCTAACAAAAACAGCGCTCCCGCTCGAAACTTCTTCCCATTTTACCTTGGACTGGCGCGCTAGTCTTTTTCTCATCGGCGCCGCCCCCAGCGAAAATAATGCTCCCGCTCGAGGCTTCCTCCCTTTTTTGCTCAAGGCGGTGTTCCTCCTCGCCGCCGAAAACCGCCGCCCCGACGAAACCGACGCTCCCGCCCGAGACTTCCTTCCGTTGTACGTTGGACTGGCGCCTACTCTCTTTTGATTTGGGGCCGCTCCCAGCAATAACAACGCTCCCGCTCGAACTTTCCTCCCTTTTTTCCTGAAGACGGTGCTATTCCTCGCCGCCGACAGCCCCCGTCCCGACAAGATCATGGCTCCCGCTCGATGCTTCCTCCTTTCTTACTCTAGGCGGGGTTCCTTTTCGCCGCCAAAAACCGCCGCCCCGACAAAACCAGCGCTCCCGCCCGAATCTTCCTTCCGTTGTACGCTGGACTGGCGCCCTACTCTCTTTTGAATTGGGGCCGCTCCCAGCAATAACAACGCTCCTGCTCGAAATTTCCTCCCTTTTTCCTGAAGACGGTGCTGTTCCTCGCCGCCGACAGCCCCCGTCCCGACAAAACCACGGCTCCCGCTCGCTGCTTCTTCCCTTCTTACTCAAGGCGGTGTTGCTCCTCGCCGCCGAAAGCCGCCGTCCCAACAAAACCAGCGTTCCCGCTCGAGACTTCGTTCCCTTTTACGCTGGACTAGCGCCGTACTCTCTTCAGCATTGGCGCCGCTCCCAACAACAACAGCAGCCCTGCTCGAGACTTCCTCCCTTTCTATTCAGGGGCAGGTCCTCGCCTCACCGCCGACAGCCCCCATCCCCAGCAAGGCAATCCTGTCGTTCGATACTTCCTAGTGCTTTACCCTTTGCTGGGGTTCCACTGGCGGTCTCGCATCGTCGCAGCAAGGCGCGAGCATGTGTTTTCGAGGCAGGATATGTTGAAATTCCTCGGAGGAGGTGTTTGCAAGACCTCATTGGGCAGGAGATCTGGGAATGGGAATAGCGGACCCCGCTATAGCACAAGAGCCCCCATTACGTGGATGGTGATCATGATGGTCGCATGCTTCGTGTGGAAACATCGCGCATGAGGATACCATGTTTGTTGTTGTTGTCGTTGTTGTTCTCGTTGTTGTTGTTCTTGTTGTTTTTGCCTTTCTTGTTGTTGTTGTCGTTGTTGCTGTTCTTGTTCTCGTTCTTGTTGTTGTTGTTTTTGTTGTTGCTGTTGTCGTCGTCGTTGTCGTCGTCGTTGTTGTTATTGTTGTTGTCGTCGTCGTCGTTGTCGTCGTCGTCGTCGTTGTTGTTGTTATTGTTGTTGTTGTTGTTGTCGTTGTCGTTGTCGTTGTTGTTGTTGTTGTTGTTGTTGTTGTTGTTGTTTGTCGTCGTCGTCGTCGTCGTCGTCGTAGTTGTAGTTGTAGTTGTAGTTATAGTAGTAGTAGTAGTAGTAGTAGTAGTAGTAGTAGTAGTAGTAGTAGTAGTAGTAGTAGTAGTAGTAGTAGTAGTAGTAGTAGTAGTAGTAGTAGTAGTAGTAGTAGTAGTAGTAGTAGTAGTAGTAGTAGTAGTAGTAGTAGTAGTAGTAGTAGTAGTATTAGTAGTAGTAGTAGTAGTAGTAGTAGTAGTAGTAGTTGTTGTTGTTGTTGTTGTTGTTGTTGTTGTTGTTGTTGTTGTTGCTGCTGTTGTTGTTGTTGTTGTTGTTCTTGTTAGGATTGTTTGTTGTTTTTTTTTGGGGGGGGGGGGGTCCTAAATTTTCCTCCCAAGTCCGCCTGTGGGATGACATGCCCGACCTGAGTGAACCGCCCCCGCCGCCCTCGCCTCGCGGCCTGCCGAGGGGGCCGAGCCGGGCAGAGCCGTCCGGCGGCGGCGCGGGCACCCCGGGCATGGTCGCACCGCGAAGCCCGGAGAGCCGACGCTCCAGAGAACGGACTGGTCGGAGCGGCGGGATTCTGGGCAGTCTTCGGCCTATTGTTTTTCTCTTGCTCTGGCCAGGGGGCGGTCGCCCGTCGTGTGGCCAGTGCCTCCCAGCCCACGGGGCTGCTGGAGGTACCCTTTCAGTCAGTGAGGTCTCCTTCACTGCCAGCAGTGGTTTCCTAGCCGCCGCTGCTGGTTCTGTTTTTCACCACGGCTGTTCCGGCGTTGAGCTCAAAAAAATCGCGGGCCCTCGGGAGCGCCAGAAAACGACCCAGGAGCAATATCAGCCAGCGTTGACTCCAGGTAGATTTTTCGACGACACAGAGTAAGGAATCGGAGGAATCAAGCATGCCTGGAATCCGCAACTCAGCAAGCAAGCAGGCGTGCAATCAAACGCGCAGGCAAGCGCGCAAGCAGGCAAGCAAACAAGCAGGCAAGCAAGCAAACGTGACGAATTAGTAGGGTTTGAGTTAGAACTCCGATAGGGCAAGTCTGTTTGGAGAAAAGCCGGCTGCGGGGAAGCGGTGCAGACCTCCGGGGCCCACGCATCGAGAACATCGGAGCGAGCTGGCTGCCTGGGCAGTGCAGGGCGGAGGCTTTTTGCACCGCCTCCGGCCGCGGGAGGCCCTCGCCGGGCCCCGGGGCCGTCAAGGGACGACGCAGGGTGAGAGGTCGGTCCTGGGGAGACGATCGTGACTTCCGGGCGCGCCGTGCCGACGAACATCAGGACGTCGCATGCTCGGGATTGGATGAGGAGCCCGTCGATGATGAGTTCCGGGGTCTGGAGGCCGGCGGAAGTCCAATCGTGGAGTGGCCATGGATGTCGTCGCCGCCTTCATTCGAGAAGGAAGCCTCCAGGGTCTGAAGCGTCCTGGGCACATTCCCTTGCGAACGCCGCCGCCCTATGGGCTTCCCGCAATTCCGAGCTACTGGAAGCCCTTCGGCACTCGGAAAGTGGGCGCTCAGCCAGGGCATTTCGGTTTCCCATGATTCGCCACCGCCGCTGTCCAGGCCCATCCTGCCTGGGCCGAGGATCGGCGCAGATGCCGTCGCCCGACACTCACGTCGGGCCTGTCCCCCAACAGGGAGAACATTCCAAAGTACAAAAAAATAGTCGCGGGACGATTTGTCGATTACTTTCTCGTTTGGTTATATATATATATATATATGTATAGATATGTGCATATATATATATATATATATATATATATATATATATATATATAACGGTTTTTCGTCCAAAATCCGCCGGTAGGAGGACATGCCCGACCTAACCCTACACTCCCTGTCCCTCCCCCTCGGCGCTGCCCCCTTGCTGGGAGGCTGGGCGGGCGAGAGCTGCGTGCACGCGCGGCCACGTGCCTTTGCGGCCCTCGGCCCCCGCACGGGTGCGCACGCTTGGCCCCGCCCCCTCCCGCCACCCAGCGCGTGGCCTTCGATTGCCCCACGAGCGCGTCCAGCGTGTGCTCCGCGGTGTGTCTCTCCTGGGGCCTCCCAGAGGGGGCCACTTCGCCACACGTGGGAGGCCCGGAGAGGGCTCGCGGCGCGGCCCTGGGGGGTGCTCGAGAGGGGCCTGGGGCCGATCTCGGTCGGACGCTGGCCGGGCGCGATCCTGCGCCCTGGGAGGGCGCGCGGGGGCGCGCCGGGCCTCGGGAGGTCCCGATCCGCAGGGGCGCTCCTCGAGAGGGCCTGGCCATTGGCGCGTCGCGCCACATTAGCGTGGACGCCGTCGGGACAGGCGGGCGGAGGCCGGCGGGGGGGGCGGCGGCGGCGGCGGCGGAGGAGGAGGAGGAGGAGGAGGAGGAGGAGGAGGAGGAGGAGGTGGAGGAGGTAGGAGGAGGAGGAGGAGGAGGAGGAGGAGGAGGGGAGGAGGAGGGAAGAGAGGAGGAGGAGGGGAGGAGAGGAGGCGGGAGGAGGAGAGGAGGGAGGAGGAGGAGGAGGAGGGAGAGGGGGGGGCAGGAGTAGGAGAGGAGGTGGAGGGGGAGGGGGAAAGACGAGGAGGAGGAGGAGAGGAAGGAGGAGGAGGAGGAGGAGGAGGAGGAGGAGGAGGAGGAGGGGAGGAGGAGGGGAGGAGGAGGAGGAGGAGTGAGGGAGGAGGAGGAGGAGGAGGAGGAGGAGGAGGAGGAGGAAGAGGAGGAGGAGCGATGATAATAGCAATAATAATGTTAATAACGATAACAAGATTATGAAAACTTGTAATAACACTTAGAATATTACTAATAATCATAATATTCATTCTTGTTATTATAATAGTAATAAAGATATCATTACTAGTATCAACAATCATGATACGAATGCTACTATTACTACTAGTAAAAAACTACTAATACTACTACTACGACGAAAATACTAATACCAATAAGAAGAAGAGGAATACGACTAATACTAATAACAATATTAATAATAAGAATCGGGATGCGAATGCATGATAATAATAGTACTAGTGATAGTAATAATGATTATAATACTAATAATAATACTATTAATACGAATACTAGTTATAATGCTAATAATGATAATAAGGATAATAATATCACTACTAATACTAATAATAATCATAATCGTAACAATAATACTACCAAAAACAATAGTAATACTATTAAAATTAATAATACTATTATCTCGGCAAAGCAACCTAACAGCGATGTGTAGAAGCATATATGGAAACATTCCCCTTAAGATCCAGATGAGAATCCAGTTGTAGAATTCTCCTGTTCTCGCAGTCGCAGTCGCATTCGCGATGACAGTCGCAGTGGCAACGGCAGTCACAGTCACAGCCTCAGCCTCAGCCTGCCTCAGTATCAGCCTGCCTTAGCCTCAGCCTTAGCTTGCCTTAGCCTCAGCCTCAGCCTGCTTCAGCCTCAGCCTCAGCCACAGCCTGCCTTCAGTCTCGGCCTCAGCCTCAGCCTGCCTCAGCCTCAGCCTGCAGCAGCCTCAGCCTCAGCCTCAGCCTCAGCCTCAGCCTGCCTCCGCATCAGCCTGCCTCAGCCTCAGCCTCAGCCTGCCTCAGCCTCAGCCTCAGCCTGCCTCAGCCTCAGCCTCAACCTTTTCCTCAGCATCAGCCTGCCTCAGCCTCAGCATCAGCCTGCCTCGGCCTCAGCCTCAGCCTGCTTCAGCCTCAGCCTCAGTCTGCCTTCAGCCTCAGCCTCAGCCTCAGCCTGCCTCAGCTCAGCCTGCATCCGCCTCAGCCTCAGCCTCAGCCTCAGCCTCAGCCTGCCTCAGCCTCAGCCTGCCTCAGCGTCTGCCTCAGCCTGCCTCAGCCTCAGCCTCAGCCACAGCCACAGCCTCAGCCTCAGCCTCAGCCTCAGCCTGCCTCAGCCTCAGCCTGCATCAGCCTCAGCCTCAGCCTCAGCCTGCCTCTGCCTCAGCCTGCCTCAGCCTCAGCCTCAGCCTGCCTCTGCCTCAGCCTCAGCCTGCTTCAGCCTCAGCCTCAGTCTGCCTTCAGCCTCGGCCTCAGCCTCAGCCTGCCTCAGCCTCAGCCTGCATCAGCCTCAGCCTCAGCCTCAGCCTGCCTCAGCATCAGCCTGCTTCAGCCTCAGCCTCAGCCTGCCTCAGCCTCAGCCTCAGTCTGCCTCAGCCTCAGCCTCAGCCTGCTTCAGCCTCAGCCTCAGTCTGCCTTCAGCCTCGGCCTCAGCCTCAGCCTGCCTCAGCCTCAGCCTGCCTCAGCCTCAGCCTCAGCCTGCCTCAGCCTCAGCATGCCTCAGCCTCAGCCTCAGCCTGCTTCAGCCTCAGCCTCAGTCTGCCTTCAGCCTCGGCCTCAGCCTCAGCCTGCCTCAGCCTCAGCCTGCCTCAGCCTCAGCCTGCCTCAGCCTCAGCCTCAGTCTGCTTCAGTATCAGCTTGCCTAAGCCTCAGCCTCAGCCTGCCTCAGCCTCAGCCTCAGCCTGCTTCAGCTTCAGCCTCAACCTTAGCCTCAACCTTTTCCTCAGCCTCAGCCTCAGCCTGCATCAGCCTCAGCCTCAGCCTCAGCCTGCCTCTGCATCAGCCTGCCTCAGCGTCTGCCTCAGCCTGCCTCAGCCTCAGCCTCAGGCTGCCTCAGCCTCAGCCTCAGCCTGCCTCAGCAGCAGCCTGCCTCAGCCTGAGTTGGCTACGGGCATTCAAAATGTGGCCCGGGAATGGAGTTCTGGGAACTCGAAGACCACGAAGTGGCCTACAGTTGGCTCCGGGCATTCAAAATGTGGCCCGGGAATGGAATTCTGGGAAATCGAAGAGCACGAAGTGGCCTACAGTTGGATCCGGGCATTCAAAATGTGGCCCGGGAATGGAGTTCTGGGAACTCGAAGACCACGAAGTGGCCTACAGTTGGCTCCGGGCATTCAAAATGTGGCCCGGGAATGGAGTTCTGGGAAGTCGAAGAGCACGAAGTGGCCTACAGTTGGCTCCGGGCATTCAGAATGTGGCCCGGGAATGGAGTTCTGGGAGGTCGAAGAGCACGAAGTGTGTGACTGTTGGCTTAAAACGACTTCTGCGGCACCCTGTCCGGCACCCGCCCAGACCCCCCTGTGGAGTCATCTGCTGCTCTCTTTTTAGCCCATTAGAAGCCTATCAGTCTTCGCTGTTAGGTAAATATTAATACTAATACTAATATTAATACTAATAATACTACTAATAACAATAATAATAATAATACTAATAATAATAATACTAATAAAAATAAGACGAATACTAATAACAATAATACTAATAACATTAATAATACTAATAATACTAATATAGCAATATTAAAAATAAGACTAACCCACAAACTAAAAACAATAATAACAATAATAATAAGAAGAATGCTCACACTAGCATAAGAACAATAACAATAATACTAAGAAGAATAATAATATTAAGACGAATAAAAAGAAGAGGAGGAGGAGAAGGAGGAGGAGGAGGAGTAGGTTCGCGTCGTGTCGACCAGCGGCGACTCCGCCGCTGGCATTCAGCGACCCAGAATCGGTCGATGTTGACCGAGCTGGCGTTTCGGAGGCGCCCGATCGTGCAAGGTTGAACGATCCCCGCGGTGGCAGAAACCAACGTCAGGGTCGACACGACACGAACCTGCCGTATTCATTAATGGGTACTTTGGGGATTTTCCGAAGGTTGCCATTTTAGGGCCTCTTGCTGGCACTGCAGCGTTGCCCACATCGGGGAGGGTTGGGTTCGCCTGGTCACTGGCCAAAGTGCCCGTTAGTGGAGTCCCCGTTAGAGAGGCGCTGAGTACGAGCGAAATATCAACATTGTCGGGTCAGGGTTTCTGGAGTCGGCCATTGTTTTGAGAGCTTCCGATCTTGCGGTTTTTGTCCGACTCGCGTCTGAGTCTTTGCCGCCATTTCCAGGTGCGTTTCCGTTTCGTGGTGCAAGAGAAAGACAGTCCAGAGCTGGCATTCCCCCCCCCCCTCCCTTCGAGGAGGCGCATGGATCCACGGAAGGCGCTGGAGTCCTGGACGTACCTCTGCACTCGGAGCTGCAGTTGCCTGCGACTACGCCGAGACCCGCCTCCGCAGTCGATGCAGGCTCGAATGGCAGCTCGAGCGGCACGATTACCGTGCCCTTGGACTCGAATCTTCAAGTGCCGCACGCAATCCGAAAGGCTGAGTCTGTTGAGCAGTTAGAGAGGAGTGTGCTAGAAGGTGTTGCAGTGGCGGACGTGCCTCTGGACTCGGAGCTGCAGTTGCCTGCGACTACGCCGAGACCTGCCTCCGCAGTCGATGCAGGCTCGAATGGCAGCTCGAGCGGCACGATTACCGTGCCCTTGGATTCGAATCTCCAACTGCCGCACGCAACCCGAATGGCTGGGTCTGCTGATCGGTCAGGGAGGAGTATGATGGTGGGTGCTGGAGTGGCGGACGTACCTCTGGACTCGGAGCTGAAGATGTTTACGACTACTCAAAAAGCCGCCTCTGCGGTTGATGCAGGCTCGACTGACAGTTCGAGCGGTACGATTACTGTGCCTTTAGATTCGAATCTTCAAGTGCCGCACGCAACTGCAAAGGCTGGGTCTGCTGATCGGCCAGAGAGCACTATTCCTGAACGTGCTGGAGTCGTGGACGTGCCTCTGAACTCGGAGCTGCAGCTGGCTACGACTGCTCAAAGAGCCGCTGCCGCGGTTGATGCGGGCTCGAGTGGCAGCTC
>CAUYUJ010000211.1:51178-56178 GCA_963575745.1 Prorocentrum cordatum
GAGGCAGAGTTACCAAAGAAGATTTACTGTGATATGAGGCCCTCAAAAGAGGAAGTTGAAGCGCATAACACGACGCATTTACCTTGCCGAAGCTGGTGCCCACATTGCGTCAGAGGAAAAGCTCGCAGACGCAATCACCGTAGACGCAAAAGAGAGGGGAACGGGAACGTGCCAGTGATTTCAATGGACTACATGTGGCTTAAAGGAAGAAAAGATGAAGGTGAAAGCAGCAGCAATGGCAACCCAATTTTGGTCATGCGTTGCAGAGAGACCAAATTGACTTGGAGCAGAGTGTTAATGAAAAAGGGAGTGGACTCGTACTCGGTAAAAGTAGGATGTGACATGATAAGTTTTACCGGATACAAGAAAGTGATACTCAAAAGTGATGGGGAAGCGGCAATCACAGCATTGGCCAATAGGATTAAAGCTTCGTGTGATCTTGACATGGGAGTTGAGGTCAGCCCAGTGGGAGACTCAAAGGCCAACGGCGAAATTGAGAGAGCCGTTAGGACAGTGCAGGGCCAAGTCAGAACGTTTAAGAGCGCCCTGGACGCCAATTATAAAACTGAGTTTGGAGAAAGTCATCAGATAATACTTTGGCTGGTGAGTTATGCGTCCTCTTTGATTAACAAGTTCGCAATAGACACGGATGGGAAGACGGCTCATGAGAGGTGCAGGGGACGAAAATTTAACAAGCAAATCCCAGAGTTCGGTGAGTGTGTCATGTATTTAAAGACACCCGCGCACAAGGGTCGCGAGAAGCTCGAAATGAGATGGGAAAGTGGAGTGTTCCTGGGCATAAACGAGAAGAGTCAAGAGCTGATTATTGGGACGCCTCATGGTGCAATCAAGGCGCACGAGTTTAAAAGAAAGGGAAGTGATGCTGAAAGATGGAATATTGCCGAGATTACCGAAATAAAGGGATTACCTTGGCAGCCTGACCCAAGCACAGCGGGAATGCAATTACAGTCTAGGATCATGGTGCCCATGGATCTACCAGAGCAAGAGTTAACTGCGCCTGAGACGAAGCCACTCATTGCAAGAGGAATTGCAGTTAAAAAGCATGAATACTTGAAAATGGGACCGACGCCAGGGTGTTACGGATGCAAATGCCTCGTGAGAGGAGACAAAGAGCACAAGCCGCGCAACGCCGATTGCAGGGCTCGAGTCATTGAATGGTTAAAGAAACAAGAGAGCCCGAACATCCAAGCAAGACTAGCGTCTGCCCAGTTAAGGCTTGAGAGCAAAAGTCGTGCACCAGAAAATCGTGAACAAGAATCAGAAAGTCAAACGAAGAAACTGAGGATCAACGTACCGCCTCCGCCGAGCGCCAAAGTTGAGGAACCTAAGGACGAGTGGGTAATAAAGGGGAACAAAGTTATATGTCAACACCGACGGCCGAGGAAAGAGTTAGCCTTCCCCACCAATGGTGGGTGTCCAGTGGACTGGGACAAACTTAAGCCTAAAAGATATACCCACGCGATCATGATTGACGGCGGCAAGATACATGAGCACGAAGATGCTTTGTGTGGTAAAGATGGAGGCGATCAGACATGGGCTATGGGAAACCCCTTTAACGGTTACTGGACCGGATGGACCGAGTTCGAAGTAGAAGATGAAGAAATGAAGGATCCCCCGCGTGAACCCGTTAAACGAAAAGCAGAGGACGATCATGACGAAGAAGATCAACAGGCGACTCAGCATCGGCAACTTGACATGGAACAAGATGAAGAAATGTCAGAGGTAAACGACATCAAGTTGGGACTCAACATGATGGGATTTGACTCTGAACTGGTTGAATGGTTGACAAGTGGTGAACTGAACATCGTGCGCCAATTAAACGAGGTAAGGAGAGCCACCGGGCTCCATGGAGCATGCCAACACGAGACTCAGGCGCACGTAACAGAAGCGTATTCGCCGGTAAGAGTTACTGGAATGGCAGAAAAAATGGGATTGATACCAGGATTAGCAATGGATTTAACGACACGAGACCAACATGGTAACCCATGGGATTTTAATGTGCCGGCCATGCGTGTGAAAGCAAAAAAGATTGTCAAATCCAAAGCGGCTCTACTACTGGTGGTGAGCCCCATGTGCGCAGCCTTCAGCAGACTTCAATCGTTTAACTTTAAAAGATTGGGTGCCGACCGCGTGAAACAGATGTTAGATTACGGGATCAAACATTTGACGTTCGCAATGGAGCTCTGCGAAATTCAACGACGAAATGGGTTATACTTTCTGTTTGAACACCCTGCAGGAGCAACCAGCTGGGGCACTTCAACGGTGCAACGGCTGCTCAGAAACAAGGATGTCAAAGTATACGATGGAGATTTGTGCTGTTACGACTTAAAGCAGGTGGTCAAAGGCGAAGAGATGTTTATTAAGAAACCTACCAAGTTCATGACGAACAGTTCAGCCATCGGACATGAGTTAAGTTGGAAATGTAAAGGGCAACATCGACACATAGAGTTAACTGGTGGTAGTAGGACGCACAGATCAGAGGTCTACCCAGATAAACTGTGTCGAGCGATACTGAAAGGACTTATAAAGCAAATGAAGATCGACGGCCGTCAAGGGGGTACATTTAAAGAAGAGGAAGTAGCGAACATGGAAGTCGAAGAAGAAGAACAAAGTGAGGCGCAGATTGGCGAGATTAACTGGGCGTGTGAACATGAGAACGAAGATAGGAAGCACAAGCACCAGTTAACGTGGACGAGGAGAGACTATGGAACACGAAGATTAATGTTGCCGGGACCAAGTGGACCACAATGGAGTTCATGCATTAGGAGAATTACCGCCAACATAGACACCGGGAAAATTATCGAGGACAGGCCCGTGAATGAGATCACAGGGAAAGAGAGAAGGAGGATGTTTAAGAAGGGGCCAGTTAACACCTCCACCACCTTTACGTATGAAGCTGTCGGCGAAATTGCTCCACACAAGTGGAAATGCTGTGCATGTGAACATGAGGGATGGCTCAAGACGCCTAGTACGTGTGAGGCGTGCGAAAGAACTGGAACAGTTAACCCTCTCCCGATGAACGCGATCAACGTTGTCCACAAAGAAAATGAAGAGATTATTCAAGCTTGGGATGATGTTACAGGAAACGAGCTCGACCCTAAATTGACTGTGAGAGCGCGTCAAGAAGAAATGGAGCAATTCAGAAAACACAAAGTTTACGAGAAAGTGAAAGAGGAAGTATGCTGGCAAATTACGGGGAAGGCGCCCATCGGAACCAGATGGATAGACATCAACAAAGGAGATGAGTTAAGCCCAGACCACAGATCAAGGCTGGTAGCCCAGCAAGTTAAATACAACTCCAAAGAAAAGAACATATTCGCAGCTACACCTCCACTGGAAGCACAAAAACTGCTTTTCTCAATGGCAGTTACCGAGGGAGTTGGATTCACGAACGGTGAGCGTGAGAAAGGATTAAAGCTAGCATTCATTGACATCAAACGAGCTTACTTTTACGCTCCAGCAAAGAAAGACATATTTATCAGATTACCAGACGAAGACTATGAACCAGGTATGTGCGGAAAGCTGTTAAAATCAATGTACGGAACCAGAGACGCTGCGAGTAACTGGGAGGACTGTTACATGGATTTTGCCAACGAAGCTGGGTTCAAGAGCGGAATTGCGTCACCATGTGTGTTCAAGCATGAGAGTCGAGCGTTATGGTTAACAGTTCATGGAGATGATTTCACGCTGTTAGGAGGTGACCATGATCTCGACTGGTTTGAAAATAAAATTAAGGAGGAGTTTGAAGTGAAAGTGAGAGGACGACTTGGACCAGGGAAGGAGGACATGAAAGCGATCAGAATTCTTAACAGGATTGTTGAATGGACCCAGGAAGGATTGAGGTATGAGGCAGATCAAAGGCATGCAGAGATAATTGTGAAAGAGCTTGAGCTAGAAGGAGTAAAGGTGAGGACTGAAGTGCCAGGTGAGCGAATTCCAGTTGAAGAGGGAGATGAGGAAGAGCTTTCGCCCAACATGACTAAAATATATCAAGCGTTGACGGCCAGAGCAAATTACTTAGCTCAGGACAGGTCTGACATACAGTATTCGGTAAAGGAACTCGCTAGGACCATGTCAAAGCCCACGATGAGCTCTTGGAAAGGTTTAGTCAAGTTAGGAAAGTATTTGAAGTACCACAGCAGAAGCGGCTATGTGTATCAATATCAGGAGCAGCCCCAAGAGTTAACCATTTGGACTGACACAGATTACGCAGGATGTAAGCGAACGAGGAAGTCTACGAGTGGGGGAGTAGTGATGTGGGGTAAACATCTCATAAAGTCCTGGAGCACGACTCAGAGTGTAATTGCGTTATCGTCAGGTGAAGCAGAGTATTACGGACTGGTGAAAGGAGGATCAGTGGGTTTAGGACTTCAGGCAGTATTGAGAGACTTTAACTTGGAAGTTGAGATTACAGTGAAGAGTGACGCCACAGCTGCGATTGCCATCGCAAGCAGACGAGGCTTGGGGAAGGTAAGACATATCGAGGTGTGTCAGTTGTGGTTACAGCAGAAAGTTAAGGAGGGAGTGATTCGTATTGTGAAAGTCGGGACACACGAGAATGCAGCAGATGCGTTGACCAAGTGTGTCAGTCGTGAAAGCATGAGCACACATCTACGAAACACGAATCAATGTGCATTAACAGGCAGGCATGAGCTTGCACCAGCTACTGAATGTTGACGTATCGAATGTTGATGTTCGCAGCTCATTTCTGTCAAGCAAACTGCAGCTATTAAAGGCCTTCTCCACCCATCACCTCTCACTCTTGAGCGTGAACGAGGGAATGGCGGCTCCCCAGGTCAACCTCACCATCAACGGCTCCATGGTCGACCAGAGCCCGGCTGGGGATGGACCGGTTACGCGTGAGAACCTCAACCGCCGTGTTGACGACATGGTGCACGTTGCCCACGCGTTTACCGTCACCCTCACTAACATGGCGATTAACTTCCACGGAGCCTACGACAAACACGTTGACGAGGTGC